>OU744317.1:17616927-17762952 GCA_916610145.1 Eristalis arbustorum
GCTAACCCAACATGAAGGAGAGCATGTAATTGGCTTTGTTGATCATGTTGCTGTCTACATGTACTACAAGCCGAGAGTGCAACAAACACAACTGAGATTGGTTAGAAACCGCTGATACTCATAACCAGTCGCAGGTAGCTGGAATATGCAACTTTCCGTGTAGGCAACCAGCTAATTAAATCGAAGGAAATATCCGGTGTTACGAAGTTACAATGCTCCAGCCTGAAGAGTCTTCGACTCCGAACCAGTGGGACAAAGCAATAGAGGACGACCACGGAACCGATGGCGCACTCAAGTGGAGAAGGGCGTCAACCAACTTGGAGTGCGAAATTGGAGGCAGCTTGCTAAAAAAACGTGCCAGCTGGAGAGGATTGTTCACCGAGGCCCAGGTTCACCCCGGACTGTAGCGCCACAAGAAGAAGAATAAGAATTTACTTAAACGTATCGTGGGAGGATGTATTGTTACCTCACTATTTAAAATTTATGTGGTTAGGTTCATGGTTCTAGCACCAGCTCGGTAGTCATTGAGACTAAGGTTCGGATCCTGTGGCGGCTACGTTCTTCACTTTTTTTTTGTCCGTTCGTCCCAAGTTCCACTGAGTTGAGCTGGCTAAAATGGTAATGCGAATTAGCGGCTTTCAGATGGTCTAATATTGAGCGAGAACGAGGAAACGATAGTCAACTAAGGTGACTTCGGAACGCGTCAAGCGGTATCTAGCAACCTGCGGATTTACAGCATCAAAGCTAATTAAATCCTAGACCAGGGTATTTTATATATATTTACGTATTTTAGTGGGCAGCGAATTCCGAGGAGTAATGATAACCTAGGCGGTTACGAAAAAGTATTGGGCAAACAAGTAGTCGTGATAAGCTCGGGTGGTGGCCGTGAGCGTTGGTGCGCGAGGAAATTTCGAACCAGATCGACGGAGACACGGTTCGAGTACGAGACGGACCTTTTGTGTTCTTTTCTTTCCTTCGTTTATCCTTTTATTGAAGTTTCGATATTTTATTATTTTTTAATTTGACTAGATGTTAGTTATAGGATAGATTAAGAAGATTAGATAGTTTTAAGTAAATAATGATTGTAAGCGAAACCCAAAAGCGGACTACCATCTAATTGTAGCCATTCAAGAGGTGGTTGATCGTACGCGAGGTTAATCGCGTGGCGCCCACATATTAAACATCAAAAACACGGCTTTCTCCACGGTTGGTCAGGCACGCTCCCCTACGAGGTCGCGGGGAAGTGGGAAAAGCGGTGTAACACATTCGCTGGTAGTCAGCTCAGTCCTCTAATATACTGCTCTAATTTGGACAGTCTTTGAGAATGGGGATAATTAAAAAGGAAGCTGACATCAGTGCATAGGCTGTGTACAATAAGCTGGAGTTTGAAGTGTGAATTCAGAAAGTCCCAAAAATTGTGTGGAAGTGTCTTAGAAGGTGCGAATGTGACTAGAAGTCTCGATGACACTCAAAGCCAAAAATGGAGACTTATCACTTGGGATGGCTTGAAATATTTAGGAAGTGAATGTAGTTGACATTTAAACATTTAAGACAAAAATAGCTTGGCCGTTTAGGGAGTGTGGATGCAGTGAAAAGGGGTCGTACTTGAATTGGGATTGTACAGTCAACCAGGCGCAGGTTGACTCGATATTTTCAATATCACGGATGCAGATGATACTACTAAAAGTTAATAAACCGAGTCATTTATATATAATCCGAATTGAATCAAGTAAACATTTTGTTTTTCTTTTTTTTATAACTTGCACCCTTCTGCATCCCTCTTCTTAGATCAAGACACAGCATGGGCCTAAGGTATAGAGCTCCCTCTAGAGGGAGAGGAGGTACCTGTGCACATTGGTCTTAAATATCTGCGGATTGTAGTCTATGGGAAATAATGAGCTGGGAAGAGCACATTCGCGTGGTGCGGCTAAAAAACGAGTCTCTAAATTTCACTGTGCGCCCGAAAGCAGGTTAATGGTAAACTGATGTGCATTTCCGGCGAGACGTGTATTGCGGGCGAACTCGAGGAGAGGAGAAATGCAGTTGGCTAGCTCACTTGAACATCGTTTGCTAAAATAGCGATAAAGCACGGACAAAGAAGACACGGTACGTCGATGTTGTAGCGAGTCTAATGACGTATGTCAAACAGAGTTGCCGAAAGTAAAACGAAACGAGTAATCGAACACTAAAATATCTTTAACTCCACAGAACAGCTCCATTCGACTCGGTGTGAAGTAGACACAATAGCAGCATTCCACCATTTCATCTCCATCAGAGTGAGAGAGGCAGTCTTTGTCGAACATTTGCTACTGGTCAGGAAGACACACAAATATTCAGTAACCCTCCTTATTTGTTAAGAATTATTCAAGTAATCTCGTATTTCGCCAACACTTCCACTGACCGTTCCACCGAAGATCAATTTGGTTAGGCGTTTGCGTGAGAAAAACGTGCACGAGATGTGAAAAACTATTGAACTGGAGAAAAGATCAGATATTGTGGCAGAATTCCCAAGGGATGCCGGTAACGTCATGTTTGAGTTTTGAATGTAATTAGGTACAAGCTCTTGAAACGTCGATTCAGTGAAATCAGAAATAATGCACCGAGTTCTATTCAGTTGTGTTCAAATCAACGTTCATATCGTGGCCAAGGTTCCGTCGGACAAGGCTATTTGTCGTTCGAGGGCAATGCCAGTGGGAGCTGATCGTCCCACCGTTCACCGAGTCCCAATTTTCGTTCCAATGTACTGGTAGAAGCGGGGAGTGAGACTGTTACCGAGAACTCAGATGTGTCGTATAGTCATCGGTTACATTTTGAAGGACAATTTCCATTTGTTCCAGTATAAAGAATATAACACCAGACTGATCACTTCACTTGGAATACGGCCAAGCAGCCGTTCGGATGGTTTACGCTGGTACTGATTTTTGGTAGCAAATGTTGGTGATCCACAGGGCCCATGTGACTTTTTGAAGACGTTAACTGGTAAAATTATCCCATTTGAAAAACAGAGAATTCACACGAGATCCATGAACCACCTTTCTATGAATGGGTCTCCGTTTGCGCTAAAATATCGTCTCTGGAGGCGAAACAGTCGATGGGAATTGTATCGCTAGTCATTATATCTGCCCGTTAACGTCTGGGCGGTGGTTTTGGAAAAGACTAAACAAAAAAATCCCTGGATTGGCTGGCCACCCAAATCTACAGTTTTCCCCATCAGCCCTTCTTGGGATTTTTTGTTTTCTAAGCAAAGTCAACACCAACAAAATCAGACCATTAATTAGGTGTCCGAAACTTGAACTAAAACGATCACTCAGTCTACTTAGACTCAGTAAGCACTCATTAGGGACTCTCATAGGAGCAATAACCGGGCACTGTGCAACTGGCACTCATGCTCGCAAAAAGGTGCCCCATACAAAAGCATGAAAAGGAGGAAGAAAACACTCATCACCTACTCTGCTTTTGTACCTAGAGGCCTACTATTTCAAACACGCTAAACAGCGCCAGCATAAGCCAGCTAAATCGCTTCACCACAAGCATCGACTGGTTCCGATGTTAGGACAGGTCAATCAAGGTGGTATCACAATGGGCCTACTTTGGCTTAAGTGTGACTGCCCTTAGCAGTCATCCACTGTAACCTAACCTTAGGTGGCCGCAAGCAAGAAGTTGATAAGACCAAAGCTTCCTATCCAAATGGGAATTTGAAACCCACGTCTACATTCGAAACTGTCGAAGTCAAAGAAAGAAAGGAAAGTGTGCCTAGTCCCGAAGATCTTATGTACTGCATGACATCTTCAGACAGTAAGTCAAGTAAAATCTGCACATTTGTGATAACTTTGAAGGGACAGTTACGAAGAGCCGAAGCACAAAGAAAGGCTCCATCAATGCTACATATGTACTATATATTCATTATATTATTACCAACCAGCTTTGCGTAATTAATATCAAACGCCTGTCCCGCGGGGAGTCAAAGAGTGCGCAGTGTGGGTCATTAGTCAGTACGAACGCGTATTCCCAGAATTGAGTACTTGGGTGCTTCGCGCAAACTAACAGTAAGGGGGAAAATGTGGAGATTCCAAATAACTTTGTTTTTATTCTGCCAAACTTAATGACACTTAAGGAAAATTAACGAAATGCTTAATGTGATCACAGTGCATCTTCTTCTTCTAATGACGCTACAGTGCGGGGTGAACCTGGGCCTCAGCAAACAAGCCTGTCCAGCTGATCCTCAGCCAACTGCGTCCGATTTCGCACGCCTAGTTGGTTGATGTCCATCTTCACTTGCTTGCGGCATAGGCGTCGTCGTCCTCCATTGCGTTGTCCCACTGGTTCGGAGTCGAAGACTCTTGGGGCCGGAACTGTGGTGTCCATCCGCTCTACATGACCTTGCCATCTTAAGCGTTGGATCCGAAGACGCTTAAATAGGTTCATGCCGCTGTACAGCCCGTATAGTTCGTGGTTGAACCTTCTCCTCCAAATGCCATCAACGCAAACAGGACCAAATATCGTCTAAGCTCTCTACATGACCTTGGCATCTTAGGCGTTAAAGATGCATCGGTTGTGCACATTCGATCGACTTATTAGGTTGACTTAAGTGATCTTATGTCCACTCTGGTTGGGCATTATTCTGTTGGGGACAGTCAACAAAGTGACTTCTAAGAAAGCGGACATGAATCATGATCATGTTCGTCTATGTAGACAAGACTAGGCACGACTGTCAAGTATGATCTTCAAAAAATTTCAAATGCTGCTCACCTTCGAAACACACCCAAAACCGGTCGTGCTGACTGTAAGAAAGGTTGACTTTTTTTTTGAATTTATGGCCTTTTTACTGGTTACCCACCATTAACGATGACTATTTTCGAAGTATTCACAATTAAAACCACAATCCTTTAACAAACAATTTTGAAGCCCTTGCAGCAACACAGAGGCCTTGCCTGTTAAAGTAGAGCAGAATTAATGCCAATAAATGCTACAGACTCCCACAAATAGCGACTGTGTACAAAATGTTTTCCATCAAACTATCGATCACCTCTCTCTGCGCCACCAGCATTTTCCATCTGCCAACTGCCCCCCAACTGTCACAGCTGCCCTTGATTGACATCCTGATTACCATAAATTTCTACCTTTCACATCTGATCAGTCTGCACTTAGTCAACTTCATCCCTTCGCCATGGTAGCGCCCCCGTTCGCCTTCATTAAAAATTCCTACCGTGTGTTAACAAATCACCAACTATCTATCCGAGCAATTATTTTAAATTCCGTGAAAATATTCCAGTGATTTATTGCCAAGCAACCGTCGAGCTCTTTATCCCCTCCGGCTACAATGCGAGCCGCCAGCCGCAGGGAGACACCACCAGCAGCAACGACACACACACACAAACAAACAACAACAACAAAAAACTCCCGAGTCATTCGTCCCCTTTTAGTCAAATTAGTAAAACCCCTCGGCCACGGCAACACCATACACAGTCACAGCATCACTGGCGGCAGGGTAATCCGCTTAATGGCAAACTATTGTGATTCTGTCCTCATTGTCCCCACAACAGAGCCCACAAGCACGTATCCCCCTTTCCTTGACGTGTTTCATCTTTTTTGTTCCGTGTTTTCTGTTTTTTTGCCCACATGCTCCCCTCGCCCGCCCACAAGCAACAAATTAAATTTCCTATTTTTAATCTTTTCCCTTGCACGAGACAGGGAGAGAGAGCGAGCTGGCTCGAAAATTGGGCGAAAATAGAAAAACCGAAAGGTCGTGCCGGCATAACAGGCAAAAAAGCCTCTCTGCATATCTAACTAAATAAACGGAACGGAAATTCCGCATTTACCGCCCGGGTGGCCCGACGCAGGGGTGGATGTGTATTTGTATCTGCGAAGGGTGGCCCGGTGGGGGATGGGGTGAGCGAATAAATTCGATTCAAATGAAATGATTCTCATTCATTGGAAAATTCACTCGTCCATACAATTAGGGGTGTGCGACCGACACGGCCAACTGTGCGCGGTGCGGGTGGGAGCAGTGGGTGTGCCAGCACAGATCGTAGTTTTGTTTGGAAGGACGTGTCAGCCACAAAATTTTTATCAAGAACAACTGCACAGACATGACAAAGAGTGAGACCGTGTCAGACCGTGGAAGCAGCACACAAACCAGGTCCCCCGCCCAGGTCAGCCTCATTAGTCATGCAAATGAAATTCATCCTCAGCAGTTTCATTTTCCAAAAATATTCTGTGTGTTTTTTCTCCTTTGCCTTTTCCGTCGTTTCTGTCAACCCCTTGCCGGCGAGCGGACTGGGCTAGGTACACTTGGCGTTTCTCAAGTATTCCCGCACGTATGGCTGGAGGGAAGAGGCTGCAAAACCCGGTGAAGCTGTTCGCTGAGTGGTTTTTATTCGGTGGCCACGTTGCCCGTGTTGTTGCCATTAATTGCCGGGAGGGCCAATGTGCTTGAGCTGTCGCGACTGAATTCAAGGGATTGGCGTCTGTGCTGCAAGTGAGTTCCAAGGGGAAGAGGTGCTGTCTGATGCACGTGTTGTCATATGGTAGATACGCTAAAGGAGTTCTTGAAAAATCTTGTTCTGCAACGTTGCCGGTCTTAAAAAATGAATTGAGTCCTACGTGGGTGAACGTACATGGTACTCAAGTCAATTTAAGCAATCGAAGGAATAATTGATAAACTGACTGTAATGTCAATTTTTATAGGTTTCGTTAAGTTTCGTTAGCCTACATAATGTTTCGTTAAGTTTCGTTAAGTTACACCAAATGATTGAGGACGAAACAAGCACTCACTGGCCACAGAAATAACAGTTTGTTTTGTTCCAGAATCAATAATGGGAACCTTGAAACTGGCTGTCTTTCATTCTGTGCTGACATACCTTTATAAGAAAGTTATCCGCCCTGACAGCCACAAATCCACAAAAAAAATTTTGGACGTGTTTTATGTTTCCACTACTTTAATTGAGTCTAGAAACGATCGCCAGTCAACATGACAGTCAATTTAGACTCAAACAAGCTTGCACTTGAGCTTACTAATGCCAAGGTCCTTTATATAGAAGGTCTTTCGAATACGATCCGAATCAATGGAATAAATGATCCACGTATTGAGTAAACCCGTCCTGCAGCGAATCTCTGTTAAACAGCTCTTAACACGATAACTCCGACGTCGATTAAAAGAATGACGCATGCTTGTAGTTGTTCAGATCTTTGCTTTTCTTCATCCTTTTCCCAACGAAAAGAAGTACTCTGGCGAATGTAGTCGACTATGGATGACATTAGAAGGATGAGGAGATCGAAGTCCCCCTGGACGAACAACGATGTGTACCCACATGTGACCGCAGTTGAAGACAGGACGAAGGCAATAACGGAGAGACATCATCAAAAAAGGGCGAAAGAGCGGTCACCCAGGTAACTTAATCATAATCAAATCAGCTTTTTAAGTCTGACGTTTCATAAAACATCTAACCTGAGACTAACTTAATATTCCGCGCAGCAGAATCTCATCTTTGTGTGACACTACTGCTCCTAACCAGCAGAGTTCTTTACAATATGTGCGAAATGTGGTCTAGCACCCTGCAACTCTCATCTTAACCCAGCCTTCCTCGACTGGAAAATTGTCGGACTTCTTTACATTCCCCAGGTCAAAGGCCCTAAGATTCTTGACGAGCACAATGTTCTTGGAATACATTGTCCTCCGCTCATCGATCTGAGAACAGAAGGACAGCCTGTTCGAAGATGTTCCTCAGGGGACAATCTTTGGTCCACTTCTTATTTGCATGAGAGAATTGTTAATTTTGGAGAAAATTGTCTACTATTGACTGTAGCGCCGCACAACGAAGAATAAAAACACGAAGCCATAAATGGAACAATTAAAAAAGTGAACACAATGTCGATAAGAGCAACATTGCCCCCAGGACATCTTCCCCAATGTTTCGGAGAATGAATCAAATGTCTGACTTACCTTCCGGGGAAGCAGTCCCAAAAAAAACCTGCTTTCAAAATATCAAGAATTCCCCGACATCCCAACGAAATGAGCAACAAAATTCCCTAAAAAGCTTTCATTGCCTTACAATAATGCACCAGCACGGTTAGTCGATGGCCCTATCACTGCCCCACATAGTGTACCGAATGTCATCCTTCAGCACCGTCTCCCCAGATACACTACAGCTTCCACAAGAATATCATCCCTCCGTCAAAATATATACCCTCTTGCACAGAATCCCCCAAATCAAGGGAAGAATATTCCTTGCCTCGAAGTATTCACAAAAATCGCTGAAGTGTATCATTATGTGCCAGTGAACGTGCAGACCACGAAATTATAATTTGTTCTTTTCTCCATCGGGTATAGCTCAGGGAAATTCTGGAAACAAAATCATCTCAATTTTGCGGGTAAAATTGATTCCCTCATCCGGCGCGGATACGTGCTAGCGAGTGACACGAACCGCATCAACGTCCATCCTTCCTCCCACCGGCAAATGAATAAAACTCGATTTCATCCAATATCCTTATTTCATTTTTATTATTAACAAAACAATTTATTTATTTTATGTTTCTTTTTTTTTGTTGCTTGCCTTAACTAATTGATTTTGTTACATGATTTTTGCTTTGGTTTTTAATTAGTTTTTTTTTTTTTTGTTTTTATTAAATAGTGAAAATTTTGAAATGGGATTTTATACAATAGTTAGTGTTGTTGTTTCTTTTTTTGTTTATACATTAACGACAGAGTGTCATATTCATTATTTTTGGTTTGGTTTAAAATTGCCGACAACTGTTGTCCGGGCGTTTTATTGTTTTTTCGTTCAGGAGCATGGACACCTGACTGAGAGATGGGTTTTTCTGAGGGTCTTTAAGTTCAAAGGTGGTGATTCTGGAAGCTACAACGAGTGTGGTCCATCGTCTAACAGTACAGATTTTGATGCGCTAATAAGCTGATGGGAAGTTTCAAGCGAGGCGTAGGTTTTTTTTAAACTTACAGCAATACTCAGTCAAGATATTAAGTTAGTGGCATAGAAGTTAACATAAAGAGAATATATCTGTAACCGAACCTCAACAAACTATAACAACTACTTACTGGAACTCAGTCAAGGAATAATGGGGACCCTACTTCCAAATGTCAAGCGATAAAAGGCCAAGGTTGTCTCCCTTTACCCTAAGAAAGGTCGCTGTGGAAAGTTCTGTGAGTCGACTACAGTTCACTTCATTTCAGGTTCATTTTTATTGAAGTCACTTAAAAGCTGCCGAAATAGTATATTTGTGATCAGAGCTGTAATCGTGTTTGGATACAACAATTAATAATCTGTATACGAATGTCCAACAGCTGGATTATCGAAAGGAATTACTCTTGGCCCTCTCTTTTAGCTGCTCAAGATTTTCAGAACGCCGGCAGACTAAATCTTATGAAACTCACTTGAATTGTAGCCCAGACACTCAATTGTAATAATACGGCATGACCGTTCCTAGAAATGGTGTTCAAATACGGAAATGATGAACAAAACCTACTCATGGTGGATGGAGCACATTGCTAAGAAACGTGAATGGTTTCTGTTGCATGCACTATGCAAACATGTGCGGGGTGTAACCAGTTTTTCTTGGTCCTTCTCCTTAATGCATGCGTATGTGTCTTTTGAGGTAGGCAATGATCCTCACAGCTCTTTCTACTGTTTAAGCAATTTCGAACATTTTTAATTTCGCGACATGCAGACGCGACTAGACTAGACTATCGCAGTTACTTAAATACCGATGCTAAGGCTACGAGGAGCTGTAGGAGGAGACTGTAAAACTACCAGAATGTTCTGGCAAGCTCTCAAGTGCGAACTATTCGAGGACTTACTGTACACAACATATAATACATGTGGCATGTATAACTAAACACTGTTTATTGAGAAATCAGCCTAGAAGACTACGTGCTGACTTGAAGAAATTGCGTGGATTAAGAATGTGAAGAAAGCACCTGATGCATGGACACGAAAAACGTTGAAAGCACCCCACATCCAAGTGCCAAGAGCCACTGTTGGCACCTGAAAAAAAAAATAAACGTTCTGTAACGACATCTCCGACTAATGCACGACTCCTCCTCCTAAACTAGCTATATCAAAACAAAACGGGCTGGTTGTAGTTAGCATACTGAGTCATTTGGTTCGTAAGCACTGCTCCATAACAGAAGCTCGACTGAAAAATATACGATTTAATTATATTCACAGCTGCGTAGCTCTAAAATTAAGCTTAGCTGGAAACTTGTCCTAGAGTGCTTCTCTAAAAAGCCTCGTTATGGTCGTTCGGGCAGAAGCTATAGCGATTAAGTTAGCTTCGTATTGGCTAAAAATAATATGGTATATATGTGTTTCGACGATCACGTTGCGATCCAATGCCTAAGCGTTGTCGTTTTTTACTCTGAATCTTCCTCCATCTCTCGAGGAGGTGATCGAGTATTTTAGCATCTAACTAACGTTGGTGACGGAACACTGTGACGTGTCAGAGAATTGTAAATCAGAAGAACTCGCTAGAAGGGGAACTAGTTCCATACTCTCTCCATACTCTTGAGGCTCACCATCTAACTGCAAAACATCTACTGAAGTTTCAAGAGCTTACACATACTAATTCTAGACGTGTAGGATTTCCCAGAACTAGGAGTTTTATTAACGAAAAGTTATGACCTACCAACAATTTAAAACGCTCATGCAGTCTGATAAGAACGAGAAGACATAGCCCCAGAACCATTATTGGCGTCATAACCGGGCACTGTGCCATTGGAAGAATAAACTCCCGCTACAACGACTTCTTCAGAAGCTGCAGAGACTAAGAGGACGGAACTAATGTCAACCTCCTACATAATTGCAGTGTCACCTAGTCTTCAACTTCAACAACCTTTTGGAACTAAATAGCACTAGCATTAGTCAACTCCTCTGGGCAGAAAGGTTATCAAAAGCGATTGCGAAATAGAATAAATAAGATCCGCTTGTTAACACAACGGTCCCACTATGTCCTAAGTGTGACTCCAACTTAAGCTGATCCCTGACCTCTTATAAAAGTTGCAGCGACAGTGCTGTAGGCGAAAAGAAAAAAAAGAACATACTAATTCAAGAGAAATGTTAAAAAGCACCCTGTGCAGAACTGAAGCTTTCGATCATTCAGTCAGCGACATCTGTTGACAAAAATAATAATATTCGGACCATCTGATCAGGTTATCGACCGAATTCGCTTTCATATAAATACAAGCGGAATGCAATTTTAGTTCTTCTTCTCTTTGTTGCGAAATAAAAGATAACACCGCCTGTCCGTTAAGTGTTTCATTTTTTGCATTTTTCATTTGCGCCCACCCCACCCGCTTTCTACAGTGCTTTGCCTAACGCCCTCCTGAACTGAATCAGTTAGAAATCAATTACCACCTCTTGATCATGCTTGAACTATTTGCAGGACCACTCAGAAAATGCCATTAATTGACACTTTCTGAACAACTTTCAAAAATTTGTGAACAACTGCCAAAGTCCCTTAAATTAGAATCCGGTGCGTGCGTTGCAGTTGACATCCACAAAAATCATATTTGCCGGACTGCAAAGAGGTGCCCAATGAAATACTTGCGTTGCTTCCGAAATATGTATACATACGTACAATCCCACACGACCATGAGAGTAAAATGATACACACATGTGAGCATAAACTGTCAAACGGAAGAAAAGTTAAACGTTCGCCAACTTCATCCATTCTGATGCATTCCACATATAGCCCACACTCGTTGCCTCGCTCCCTCTTATTAGCTCTTACGAGTTGTCAATTTTTTGACAAGACGCAACGCACGCACCGGATTCTATGGGTTTGGGCCTTAAAGGATTTTTTCCAATGAGAACTTGACAACTTTGTAAATAAACCTACGTCGCTTCAAATGGTCCGTCGGCTTCAATTTTAGAGTCAGATTGAGCTTGTATGGGTGTAAGCCAAGAACCTTACGACCAGATACGACATAATGTGATCCGAGCGATGCCCAATTCATGAGAATGCCGTGGAATCGACTTATTTGGATCGTTTGTTGCGTCCGTAACAACGACTTCAATGCTTTCGAGACTTCGACCACCCCGTTATCTCACTGACACGGCAAGACCACACAACAAACATGTAGACTCAAATTGATGCACTAACCTTGTTATTGCCTTTCTACTACGGAGGAAATAACGACAGAAAATTTGAGTTAACGCTCTTAGAGTTGCGTTCACTGACTCCGAATTTCGGTAGAAACTTGCAGATGCTGCTCGCTACCAAGATGAACAGTTTGAGTTTACTGAATAAATTGACAGTGACAGTTTGATGGTAAGTGTGAAAGAGTGCGTTCACAATATTTGAAAATCCCTTTCTGGTCTCAGTTACATAAGTCGCCCATCTCTCCGTCCGATGTTCATCCTCGCAACGCGTACAAAAATGCGATCTCTCTTCCTCTCTCTCTCTCATTTTTTGAAATGTTACAATTTCCCGTTATAACTTGTAAGTTTTGTGTTTTTTTTTTTAATTTTTTTCTAAATACGCTTAATTGAAGAGTTTCCCTAACATTACAGTAGTTACACTATGATCTTTGATTCATGATCCGCCGTGCGACCGCGACGCCTAGGCGAGGCGCCATCGCCTCATAGCCTCCAGCCGCCAGCCGTCAGCCGTCTTGTATATAAACTTTTTGTCATCCGCTCCACTTTGCTTACATTTAATCTAATTGATCTCCTTTGCTACGCTCTAGATATAAGTTAAAAAAAGAAGAAAGTTAACATCGTCGTCGTCGTCATCGTCGTCGTAATAGCCGCGGGTGCCTCAGGCTGCCAGTGTCCCTTAAATTGTTTTACACTAAGTTCAGTTTATGTTTCTCTCTATGTACCTACAATTATATATAAATATAAATCTCTTCTGGATAAGTGCTGTGGGGGGCTTCACGGAGGAGTAGTGACTGACGACGTCACAACCGCCGTCGACGCCGCTGCCTGAGACTCGGCGTCCGGGAGTTAGCTCTTGAAGATGTCCGTCGGCGAGTCGCTCAGGCGCTTCAGCATTGCGTTCCGATGCAGCCAGTATGGGGGTGGGTCCGGCGGCTGGCCGGGCAGTATCGCCTTGTTCTTGAGCATGGTAGTCTTTGGATTTGGCGGGGTGTGGCAGTCCGCGCCCAGTTGGCTGTTGGCCATGGCCGAGCTGTACATGACGGGGTCGGCGAACTGCGCCGAGTGGCCCAGGGAGCCGCGCAGCGGGGCCTCCTTCTTTCGAATCGTGTCGCAGGTCTCCTTCATCTTGCACAGCTGATCCTGCAGGTTTCGGTACTCCTCGAGGAAGCGCTCCAGTTGCGCGGCGTGGTAGTCGTAGGCAGTGACGGTGGATGTAGGCGGCGGGGCGATGCCCCCCGAGCGACTGGTGAGGCTGCTGAAGTCCAGGAGGGGTGTCGCCGCTGAGCTGAAGGAGCGCTGGTGGTGGGAGGTGCTGGTCGCCTCGCGCACTGGCGACGAGGGCAGGCTTGGGTTGCGGCGATGGGCACTGATGGGAACGCCGGCAGCTGCCTTGGAACTTTGTACGAGGTTCAGGTAGCTGTTCGACCGCTGACTGGTGGTCCGCACGCCTGTGTAGTTGGAGCACGACTCGGCGGAGAACCGCCGTCCCAGAGCGAAGTCGGCTAGGTAGGCTGCATCGCCCAGCGTGCTGCTGCCGTACTTGCTGGAGTTGTCGGCCAGCAGCGGCGACTGGCTGTCGGAGGAGTTCTTGAAGTACTTGCCGGAGTTCTTCAGCTTCCGCGGCAGCGTGCAGAGTGCGCCGCCCATGACGCTGTTCGCGCTGACCATCGACGTCGTCGCGTTGCTGGACGAGATGTTCGCGTTGTACTTGGACATGTCCAGTAGGTCGGGGTACTTGCTGTCGAAGAAGTCCGCGTCCGGGGTGCGCGACGAGCAGAACACGGACGAGTTCACGTCGTCGCCGATGTACGTCGTCGCCACGTTAGCCGGCTTCGCCAGCGGTGATGACTTCTTGCCGGACCAAGTGTAGCCGGCGGTAAGGCGCGCAGCTGCGTCCACTTGGCTGGAGATGGAGCTCGATACAGAGTCGGGTGTGGAGCTGTAACGAGAGCAATAAGAACGTCTTCAGTTAAGTCCGTCAACGGCACACACGAGATAACAAAAGCAATTATGTGCCAGCAAATAGATGGCACCAAGCAATCAGCTCACGAGGGATAACAAGCTTTACATGTCAGAACACTGCCCGGGAATGATTTATGAGTTCGAGGCGAATACATCACATGTCGAGGAGGCGGCGGGGCGCAGCCTAATAAGTGCCTGACAAGCTGGCAGGCGTGTGAGGGGCCGAGTGTCGGCTAGTTCGGAATGGATAATGAATTAGAACCCCTGACACAGGAGTTAAGTAGACAAGCAAACGGATGATTGAAGTCGATCAATTATATCTGGAAGCATGTCGTTCTCCTTCGCACAGTCGCTCATCTCTGAATGGTTGATGTGATGCGTGTCCTTGGGTAAAGGCCAAAGGCAGCCTGGTGTCAGGCTTCTGGCGGCTGTCAATGGAGGAATGGCATGGAAATAAAAGATGAAGTTCCCACTCTCGCATGGACTTGGGTGGATGATGGTTTGCATGGAAATGGAGTTGGAAATATTTGATCTCTGTTCAATTGAGTTGATAAGTCTGTTAAGGACATTTGACGGAGGAGCAAGTTAATATTTATGGAGAAACATAATCTCATCTAACCGAGGTTGGGGACGAAGGATTCTTGTAATTTATGGAATAATATGGTTGGTATCCAGGTCTGAGGTGGACCAGACCTTGGCTGTGTGCTACTGTTACCCCAGGTGCGGATTAGGCCTACTTTTTTCAATAGTATGCCGATTCAGAACTAAGAAACTTGTGGAAGTTGACATTTATCTTCTCAGAACATTTGTCCATAACTCGAGAGAGGTTGTTCCTTAAACGCTCATCATCATCCGCCTTGAAGATCGATGCAATACAGCCGAGTGGCTTAGTAGATAAAGAAGGGACACAACGTCATCGTCCAGATAATGAGAGCCTTGAATGAGTGATTGCTGTCAACATGGTGTCCCACAGGGCTTACAGCTATGTCACTTACACTTTGCTTGATTTTTGAACGAGTTGATATTTGAAATTGATCGAAATAGACTTGGGATGAGTTTTTGTGGTACGAATTCACCACTATTCCTTATCCATTCGATCTTCAACCGACGGCTGGATGGCGCAGTTGGTTAAGTGCCTGCTCTTGATTATAGGGTTTTCCGGATCGAATCTCAGTTAAAGTAACGTTGTGCTGTTATGTACTTTTCAAATCTGGTCCAGGCATTGTTTGCCGGTGGAATCAAATTAAAGGCACTATCACTGAAGTTGGTGGTGGCCCGTGGCGTTGTCGGTATGTGCGTCGACCCGTTTTTTGAGGTTTTGGAATAGACTTTATATATATTTATATGAATGACGCTACAAGCCGTGGCCAGGGCTCAACTTCTCAGCAACCACTGTGTGTGCCATCGTTCTCTCTGTATGACCAACAGTTTCATTCCGACACAGAACGTCCAAGTTTGAGAAGCTTCTTCTAATCAGACATACTCTATGAGCATTGTCAGTGACTTGAAAAAGGTGGTGCGTGTTCATTTATTTTGGTCGTTCAAAGAGTCCAACCAATTTAAAGTAGGGGTCGATGCACTTACCCCCAACGACAGGGCGAAGCAATGAAGCCGTTGGACAATGTACTCACAAAAGTTATGGGCTGTCTCGTAACGAGATAGCTGATTGCCTCATGTGGGTGTCGCGAAACAGTGGCAACTCGATGGGGTACAACCTTCTCTCTCACACCTGATGGAGATCTACTATATATGCCGCTTAAAACACAGGAAATATAACAGGACTGAATATCAAAGCATCCGATCCCTCTGCCTACTCAGGCGAAGAAGACTCGCACTCGGAGCCTTATAGGTGTTATACCATAAGTGGACAGTGAACTGTTGAAATTTTAATTAAATCATATTTAGTCTGGGCTCTGGTCTAGGGAGCAAATGTCCCAGAATGGTGGATTCGGTAACGATCAGTTGAATTGGATATCCATCCGAATTTTGTTGGGTGTTATTGGAGCACACACAATGTTGGAATAACCATCATGGCATCCACAACGATTGGCTGTTTGGCATGGCGACACCAGAAAAGAGGGAGAAGCTCTCCTCTCGTACAACCCGAGCTCGTCTGCGGATCCCACCGTGTCCAGGGACCAGGCCAAGTCTTGTCAAGGATTGTAGTTCGTCGATTGTCAGTACGGCCTGACTATGTGATTATATTTGGATTCTTGCGGGCTTAATACGCTTGAGGGGGTTATATGTGGCACAGATGAAATGTGATAGGAACCAATTCCTTGGGTATGGAGATCCTTATGTTGGGTCCAAAGATCCATCGAACATATATAAACATACAAATTGCCAGTAAATATCAGAAGACTCCGAGATACCAGACAGTTAGAAGCGGTTACAATTTGCATGTAAAAGATTCGATAAAAATAAATGAAAAATTAAATGAAGATTAATGCCCCCACTCCAAGGTGAAAGATTTCTAGGACACCATTGATCCACATTTCACGAGAACGGTGTTAAATGAGGTTCCCAGCCCAGACCTCGATAAAATCAATATATGTAATCAGTCCACTACGACGTTGCCGCGCTTTATGACAAGCAACGAAATGCGAAGTTGTTTTGGCGACAGAGCCATTTCACGGTAAATGTCGATCAACTGTCAGTTCTGATCGGACGATATGACACCAGTCGATTGTTTTCTCTACCTCAACCACTTTGGATGATCTAGAGGACAGCACTCGAGATGAAAATATCAAATGTTAAATATTCCGCTTGACCACCTGAATTACTGTCTTTTGAATGTAGTTTCAAGCTATAGGCATGAATTTAGCTTTGAGACAAGGTCGGAATTGTCTCTCACACTATTGCGGTTAAATTTAAATTTTGCTTGCCATCGTTCCTAGCTGGTCACCCTTATTCCTGATTCGAATTGGATTTCAAAGTAAGCTTTGCACCAACATAGAAAATTTCAGCATGGCAGTAACCTAAAGCGTTGTGTTGGGTGGTCTAAGAATACACCTAGACCAGACTAAGCCATTGCAACCAAAGCTTATGATGAAATGGTCGAACTTAAAACAGCTTTTGACAGTTGTCAGTGGTAACCTTGTCAAGTCCGGAGTATAGCTTTTGGAACAAATGTCATTGCTGTCTGGTCATGAATATAAGTTTTCTTGTGAAAAGGCAGTCGATGCCCATATCCACAGAATCCGTAGCGTGCTTTGCGTTTTGTTTTAACGTATTAGCCGGACTGTTAAGAGTTCAACATGTACAGTGCGTCCGAAATGCATTCAAATTTAACTCGATTCAATAAACTGAATTAGATCGGACAGGAATTGTCAAAGTGGACAAAATGTTGAACATTGACCAACTTCATCCGTTGCGATGGATTCCAACGATTGACGTTACGCAACGGATTCTTACTGTACGACCGTTCAGATTGTCGGTGCAAATGTATCAGAACGTCATCAAATTCACCCGAACTTCGGAATGTTACTGGTGCACAACTGCTGCGACAACACATGTGGACCCTTTTCCCTTCACAAGCTAACGCATTCTACAGTGCGCAGACACTGCGAATAATGCCCCACACGCAAATTCCTTGTCCGCATTCGACAATACGATTCAGGTCCATTCACAGCCCGCGTTCAACCGACTGCAACTGAATGCCTAACAAGCGACTTTCGAGAATCCCATGCATGTGCGCCAACGCCGCCCTAAGGTCGCAGTTCCTTTCAAGTCCACGCCGTGTGCTCAAGGGCGTGTTCACTTCTGACATGCACTGCACATGCAACTCACAGCCACTCACCTAATATCAATCAGCCTCGGTATGTGTAGATCCGCATCCGTGTCCGCACCGGACGAGTTTTTCCGCCTCACCTCCTGCGGGCTACTCTTCAGCGTCGCCCCCTTCCATCGATGCGAATTGCCCGCATCCTTCCGTTGCCCCTGCATCGGTATGCTGAAGCTGGTGCAGCCATTATTGTCACTGTCCTCGTATCCGGTGCCGTCGTCATCAGTCGGCACGTTCCGGTACTCGCCGTTGCGCCTCGGCTCAGACGTATTCACGAGTGCAATGCCACCGTTCTCGCTGTGACGCCCCAAGTAGCCGTTCTCGTCACCCTGCGACGAGCGGAACGACCGCATGTCGTGCGCCTTGTTATTGCCGCGACTTGTCATTTCGATCTTCTCGTAGCTCTCCGTCCTGGCCGCGGGCGTATTCCACAGACGCATCTTCCGTCGCTTCCGCAACGAGCAGAAGCAAATCGCAGCGAACGATGAACCCACCACGAAGAGCAGGGCAATCAGGATGCACACGAGGATGATTTTCACGCCGAGTGGCGCCTCGGGCGGCCGCCGTGACACCGCCAGGGTGACACTTGCCTCCACCCGGCCGGCTTTGTTCTCGGCAGCACAGGTGTAAATGCCAGCATCCTGCATGTCAGCGGTGAGGATGGTTAGGTTGGAGGCGTTCCGCAGCAGGTTGACAACGTACATCTTGCGTCCTTGGGTGGTGGCCGACGTGCGGGGCGACGACTCGCCGGAGAGATTTGCGATTACCTGTGGGAGAGACGGAGAAGCCAGTAAATCACTGGGGCGCACTGCGGCCTGGCAATTTGCCTTGCTACTCACCCTGTTCTTCACCATCCACCGGACGCTGGGCTCCGGCACGCCCTCCACGTAGCAGCTCATCGTGACGTTCCTTCCCTCGACGCCGTGGGCCTTGGTGTCGGTCGCTATGATTTGTGGCACGCAGGCGAAGTCGTCCAAGTCAATCTTGTCCCAGGTCCTGCCCGCAAGCCGTGGCGGGGCCCGGCAGATGGGCGGGATGCCGTACGGGATGTTCTCCCGCAGCATCCAAGAGCGGAGAGGGCGGAGGGCGCAGGAGCAGTTCCACTGGTTGCGGGCCAGCTCGAGGCCGTGTAGGTTGCTGAGCACCGTCAGCGTACTCGACCGTATGTCGCTCAGTCTGTTGCCGTCCAGCTTCAGCCACTCCAGGGTGGCTTCGAGTCCCGCGAACGCCCTCGACTCGACCACGCTTATCTTGCACTCGTTCAGCTCGAGCCGCACCAGCTGCGGCACTCGCACGAACGCCTCCGCGGCGACCCGGTAAATGGGGTTCCCCGTCAGCTTGATCTCGCGCAGCTCGGGAATGGACTCGAACGAGTGCGACGGCACTGAGGTCAGCTGGTTGTAGCTCAGGTCGAGCTCCACGAGGTTGTTCAGCTTTCGGAACGCGTACCGTTCAATGGACCGCAGCCGACACTTCGCCATGAACACCTTCTGCAGGTTGAGCAGGTTCGCGTTCGCGAACGAGTCGTGCGGGATGCTGTTGATGTCGTTGCCCGTCAGGTCCAGCACCTGGGTGCCGGCGTCGAGGCGTTGCGGGATATGTGAGAGATTCGCATTAAGGCACAGAACGGACTCCTTGCCGCTTTTCCACTTGCACTCGCACAGGTTCGGGCAGTCGGCCATCAGCTGGCCGGAGAGGGCTGCGTACAGCATGACGACGAGCAGCGATGAGCTGACACTGCGATTCAAGGTCCGCCTCGGACTGGCTCTAGACTCTGGCGACGACGACGACGACGCTGTTGGTGGTGATGACTCTGCTTCGGTGGCCGCCGTTGATCGCGGCACTTGTGTGACTGGTGAGACGACTGTGACTGTGCTCCCGGTTGCTGCTGCTTCTGCTCTTGCTGTTGCTGGTGCTGTTGATGTGGCTAATTGACGAGTTATTGGGGCCATGGCATATCAGGCTGTTGTAGTAGTTGAATTGATTACTCCACATTTGGGTGGACGCGTGGCGCTGCTGCAGATATCGATGGTTATGCGTGCCGGTCGGATGGTGCTCCGTCCATGCCATAACTATCTGGGAACGGGCGAGGAGCGGCAGGCGCTGGGCTCGTGAAGTGCTCGCTGACAACCCGGCTGGGCGTTGTCGGATGTCATGTCACCTCGGCTCACAATGAATTAGTAATTCTCACTCGGCTTCCAGTTGGGATGACGACGATTCCGGTTCTGCAACGAAGAAGTGAGATAATTGGTTAGTCATTTGGAAGGGCACGGAGACTGAGAGAGAGATGTGATGAATTTTTTAGGGCACTCTGTGAATCGGAAGCGAGCTGCCGGTGATGAGACACGAGATTGGCAGGGGGACTGACAGTGTCCAGAGAGGGAAATGAGTGGCAGATGAAAGCTGAGACGGACATTTTCGACTTTAAGTGGCCTCTGAGTTGACCTCTGATGGGGACGTGTTTTTTTTTACGGTGCACGGCTATATTTTCATTTCACCGGAAGTGTATGCTTTTAAGAGCGACAGCGGTCATGGGTCGCTGCTTACTTCGGTAAGTAGTATGTCATCTCTTAATTTGGTCCCCGAATACATAACCCGGTTTCAATTGTGGCTGAACTTGTGATCAACTTGTGATTCGTTGATTGTCTGCAATAATTCACGTAATGGTCTAGTAGAGCTCGAAAATAACTGTTCACCTTTTTTCTCATTTGGTTTCTCACTGACAGGTATTTTATTGGCCATCGAAATTTGGGTCTTGCTCTGAGATATAAGTCTTTTCGTATTTTGGAACAGATGTCTTCCCAGTCGCCTATCTGCAGTGCTACCAATCACATTGTGTCATAGCATATGGTGTTGGAAAGGACATTTTAAGCTTCATTTAACCAAAATAAAATTTCGGAGTTCGGATAAGTTGAAAAAAAGTTACAGCTATTCAAAAATGAGTGAAAATAATGAAGAAATTCGCTATATTTTGAAATTTTTGTATGAGAAAGGGAAAAATGCCACGCAGGCCACCAATGAAATTTGTGAAGCTTACGGAGACGATGCTGTATAACAATGGTTCGCTCGCTTCGATGTGAGATATGCACCTCGCTCTGGTCGAAATATTGTTGAAAAGGTCGATGAAATTTTGGAAAAAAATGATCAGAACCGTCACATAAGCAGCCATGACATGGCCAAGGAACTAAACATTCATCAACACAGTTTTGAACCGTTTAAAAAAGGCTGGCTACAAAAAGAAGCTCGATGTTTGGATACCACATGAATTGTCGTGCAAAATTTAGTGGACCGAATTAGGATCTGCAATTCTTCCCTGAAACGAAATGAAATCGAACCATTTCTGAAGCGAATGGTAACAGGGGACGAAAAGTGTATCAAATGCGACAATAATGTGCAAAAAAGATCATGTTTGAAGCGTGGTGAAGCTCAACAAATGGTCGCAATGCCAGGATTGACGCCACTCGAAAGGTTATGCTGAGTGTTTGGTGGGATTGGATGAGCTGCTCCAGCCTTGTCGAACGATTGATTTTACACTTAACTGTCAACAACTGATGAGATTAAAGCAAGCAATCGAAAAAAACGGCCAGCATTAATCAACAGAAAAGGCTTCGTCTTTCAGCAGGACAACGCTAGATCATACACATCTTTGATGACTCGGCAAAAACTGGGAGAGCTTGGCTGGGAAGTTTTGATGCATCCACCTTATAGCCCCGACCTTGCACCATCGGACTACCATTAATTTTCGGTCAATGCAGAACTCCTTTAATGGAGTAAAGTTGGCTTCAAGAGAAGCCGAGAAGCCACAAGAGTTTTACAATGATGGAATAATGTCTTTAGCGGAAAATGGCAAAAGGGGGACGACCAAAATAGTACATATTTGGTTCAATAAAATTCATTGTAAATATAAGACAAATGAGTTGAAGTTAGATTAGAAATACTTTATTTATATACATCCAACAAGAATCCATTGAATCCTCCAACAAGACCAAAGATCGCACGCAGAACTTTTCTCTCAAAGCGACCAAGGACTTCTTCATCCGCTTTCGAGATTGTCCAGGAAAATAAATTGGAATGATCAATGTCTTATATAGAGTCAACTTTATCATTCGAGAGAGGGCCTCCATTGCCTCTTGAGCCTAAAGAAACAGCGGTTGGCAAGAGTTATCCTAAGCTTGATCTCAGAACTGATGTTATTAGTACAGTTTACTCCGGAGCCGAGGTAAGTAAAGTCCATTGAAGGTATCGGTGAGTTCGTTACAGTTCTGATGGAGCGGCGAGAGTTCTCCATCTTCATCCTGCACAGCCTGACGAGTTTGGCAGGAATGTCAAAACTAGACATGGCGTTGTATAGCTCGTCTCTATGCACGCTGACATATGCGGCCTTGAAATCGACGAACAGATGGTGAGTGTCAATTACGCGATGTTAAGAAGACTGAAGGGGTCTCCTTTCTTGTGGATCGGGCAAACGATACTGAGATTCCACTCGTCGGGCATGCTTTCCTCAGACCATATCTTGCAGATGAGCTGGTGCATGCGCCCTGCCAGATCATCTCCAGCTGCCTTAAATATTTCAGCGGACAGACCGTCCGCTCCAGCAGCTTTGTTCGTCTTCGGTCTAGATATCGCTATCTTGACCGCGTGTAAGTCTTGGGGACGGGGTGAGTGGAACATTCTGCCTGACAGCGGTGTTTTGGTCCTCATCGCTGTTTAACAGTTTACAGAAATGATCTTTCCAGATTCTCATTATCGACTACAAGTTGTCCAGTTTTCTCGTTTGAATTATCTTATCATATTTTCATTAGATATGATATGTTTCGCTAATGCAGACCGAAGGTAAATATATTTTAAAGACCTTTTAAGAAATCATATAAAAAAATCCTCTTAGATTTATGATTTTATTTCAAAGAATGTTGCCTTATTTGCAAAATTTGCTTTGAAAAATAAATAAAGGGTGGTTAAATTGTCAACAATGAGTGTCGGCAGGCGAATGCAGCCAAGCAAGAAGCATACAAAGCGGCACTGCAAAGAAGGACAAGACCTGCTCGGGAGCTCTACGAGCAGAAGAGGAGAGACGAACACCGGCTTCTCAGGAGAAAAAAGAAGGAGCATGAGAAGCGCGCGATCGGCAGAATAGAGGGATACTACTGCAGGAATGAGGTAAGGAAGTTTTACCAAAGAGTAAAGTCAACCAGTCAAGGTTATAAACTCCGAACCGAAGCCTGTAAGGATGGTCAGGGGAACATCGTAGTAGAGTCACAGTCGATGCTGAGGATATGGAGAAACCATTTCTGCAGACTGTATAACGGCGACGAAGAACCAAATTCCGCTGTCAGGCAGAACGAACCATTCAACCCCAATGAAAGGGACGATGAAGATCAACAATTCCGTCCACCCGACCCGGATGAAGTGAGGATTGCTATATCTAAACTGAAATCCAACAAGGCTGCTGGAGCTGACGGCCTACCCGCCGAGCTTTTTAAAGCCGCAGGCGATGATCTGGTAAGGTGCATGCACCAACTCATCTGCAAAATATGGTCGGAGGAAAACATGCCCGATGAATGGAAGCTCAGCATTGTTTGCCCGATCCACAAGAAAGGAGACCCCTTTGACTGCGCCAACTATCGGGGGATAAGTCTCCTTAACATCGCCTATAAGATATTATCTGCCGTACTGTGTGAACGCCTAAAGCCATTCGTCAACAACTTGGTCAGTCCATACCAGTGTGGCTTTAGGCCAGAAAAATCCACCATCGACCAAATATTCACACTCCGGCAGATTTTGGAGACAACCCAGGAGCAACAAATCGATACCCACCACCTGTTCATCGGTTTTAAGGCCGCGTATGACAGCATTTATAGAGACGAGCTATACAGAGCAATGTCTAGTTTTGGCATCCCTACCAAACTCGTCCGTTTGTGTAGGATGACGATGGAGAATGCACGCTGCTCCTTCAAGGTCGGTTAGGACCTAACCGAGATCTTTGATGTCAAAAAAGGATTCAGACAAGGCGACGCGCTGCCATGCGACTTCTTCAACATCGTTCTTGAGAGAATTGTTCAAAACTCAAACGCCAACACCAGAGGAACAATTTTTCAGAAGTCCGTCCAACTACTCGCATATGCCGACGATATTGAAATTATCGGAAGAACGCAGCGTGATGTCAAAGGCGCTTTTGGGAGTATTGCAACGGAGGCCGCGAAGATGGGTTTAGCGGTAAACGAGGGTAAGACCAAGTATATGCTGTCAACAAGAAAGGACACTCAACACCGACGTCTCGGTCAGAACGTCACGGCAGACAGATATAACTTTGAGGTAGTTAAACACTTTGTCTACCTAGGAACCGCTATCAACTCAGACAACGACACCAGCGCTGAAATCAAACGAAGAATAACTCTTGCCAATCGGTGCTTCTTTGGGCTAAGAAAGCAATTGGTGAACAAAGCCCTCTCTCGAACAACCAAGGTAACGCTTTACAAGACCTTAATCGTCCCAGTCCTGCTATATGGCGCGGAGGCATGGACTCTGTCAAAAGCGGATGAAACAGCTCTTGGTTGCTTCGAGAGGAAAATTCTTCGGGTGATTTTCGGTCCCGTCTGCATAGATGGTGCGTGGAGGAGGAGATACAACGACGAGCTATACGGGCTGTTCAGCGACATCGACTTAGCCAGAAGAGTGAGGATCTAACGATTGAAATGGCTAGATCATGTAGAGCGGATGGAAACCAATGCTCCGGCCCGAAAAGTCTTCGAATCCACCCCCGAGGGACGGCGCAGTAGAGGAAGACCGCGACTCAGGTGGCGCACGCAAGTGGAAAGGGACCTCAACCAACTATGCGTGCGAAACTGGAGACAGCTAGCTAAAGATCGAGCTGGCTGGAGACGCTTGTTGGTTGAGGCCCAGGTCCACCCCGGACTGTAGCGCCACCTTAAGTAAGTAAGTAAGGTTAAATTTTATGGGACCGATGTGAACGTCAACCGCACCTAAACGTCAAGTTTTTTTATGCATTTGACATTTCTCAATTTCAGATTAACACAATTTGTACCATGGAAAGATACACAATCGAGCAACGCGTTAAAGTTATTTAGGCTTATTATCAAAATGGGCGTTCAAATCAAAATGCATATCGTGCACTTATACAATTTAGTCGTCCAAATGTGCGTACAATCGGAAAAATCGTAAGCGAGCAACAATGCAAGAGCTAAAGGATCTGATAATTCGGCACATTAACGGCATAGAACCTCAATTATGCTTCAGCGTCAGACAGAAGTCGGGGCTGCCATATGGCAAATATTTTGTTCCATACACAATAATTTGTGTTTTATTCAAAATCAAAATCGGCCCTTTACTTAGCATTATTTGTATGGTCGAATTATGAATAAGTGCCCTTAAGAAGGACGTAGTGTTCAGCATAGGTGTTCACGGTTAATATGGTCAAGAATTATGCATAAAAGATGAACTAATTTTGACATAATGCCTGAATATATGAATCAAAGCTAACAATCCTTGAGACACGCGTGACATTCAAGAGGAAAACTGAATGACAGACGCTGATTTAAATAAGGTGAATGTACCACAGCATGGGTTCGCATAATGTGTTCATCTGCGTTGACGAAACACGATGGTACTTGCAGCATTGAAGCTCCCGACAAGATGTTCTCTTCTAAATTTCATAGCATTTCGTTCACCGTCGTGTTCAGGAACACGACATCGTGATTGTCGGCTGTTCCTTCATTTTTAATGATGTACGGTGTTAACTTGATTTGAACCGATGTTTGTACAATTTCATGTTCCTCCTTTAATTAATTGATGGATGTGTGCCCGGTGGAGAACATGACAGTGGGTGGCTATAACTTCGGCTCCGCAGTGTCGTGGCAGAAGTTAATGTGAGAGATAATTTATTCACAACTTGCCTCCGAATATCGAGGCACAATTCGATCGGTTGTGCTTTAAAGCGCAGGTGTGGCGGAGTTACCCTCATACTCGTGTATAGCGGTAACTTTTTCGTCATCCACTACGGTTCAATCAAAGAAGCGACTAATCGAAGGGTCTTTCAGCAGGAACTGTGGTGTCCTTGTACTTGATGTTGTCGGGAAAGGCAGAGTTGGGACATTGTTGGCCATTGGACACCGGGGAGGCTTGCTATGCAATTGACGTGAAAATGACATTTACTGCCCTTTAGGTAAACATGATAATGTGGGCATCCCAGTAGATGGTCATAATTTCTCCCCATAAGCTCAGACTTCTCTACCACAACAGGTACATCCAGCCAGACGAGAACGACTGCAGATTCCCAAAGTTAAAATTAAGCCAATTTCTGCGTGGTCCACCAGCAAAGGACTTCAGTTCAAATGGACCGTCCAAATATTTTGTAAACTCGATTTCAGACATGAGTGTGTGCGAGCCACGTTAGGTAAACTCTCTCCAAATGGAAACCCCTTTAACGAGTCGACAGTCAATCCAATTCAGCTCATTACGAGCGGCCACAACTGCGGCAGCTTGTCTTCAGAAATCCTTTGAACCCAGAAAAGTCAGTTCCCGGCCAAGCAGCAACGTCTCGCCCTCGACGACGAAATCCAATTTCACCCCATCCTCAAAATGCCATCAGCACAGTAACCAATGATTGCGAAAAGATTCTAAGCTCACTTCCACCCTTCCAGTCCTCATCTTGTTACAAAACCACGCATCATCACGGAGCTGTTCTTTTTCTTCCTTTTTTTGGGATGCCACCAACCGAGGACCACCGGAGACCGGTCCAACTGGCATAACCACTCTCGAATCCAGTCACGTCGCTATGTCATGCCAGGGGAAGCACCTAATGTCTGTGATGTCACCTAACAACCGTCGAAACAGAAACAACACCGAAACCCAACACGAATTCCCACAGACGAACGGACCGAGAAGATCAGCAAAAACACACACACGATGACTCTCCTCGGGAACGAGGCAAAATCGGATAAGTCACTGCAATCTCCTGCACACTTAATGCTTATCCGCCACTAACCACCGGGAGGGGTACGGTTTCTCAGGTGGTCCTCCGACGAGGACCGGAACTCCGGTGTCGGTCACACTGTCCGCTATCCGCTATCCGCTTTGCATGCCAACATGTAGCCACCGAAGGACATCCCGATAGAGACGGAACATGATAGCAAGCAACCCACAACTCATCATCATCCCCGGCCCACCGCCCGTGCAGCTGCAGTGACCACATCGTGTGCAGTCTGATGTACAGGAGTGATGGCAAAAAACCGACAGGACTCTCCGAATGGCGAGGAAAAACTTCGAAATTTCATTACCGAGCTCCGGTGCGCTTTTTTCTCTCGTTTTTCTCGTATTCTCCGTCAGCCATTTTGGTTGTTTTTGTTTCATTCCTGGCGTGTCCTTCGGCAAAGGCGCACATGTAGTAAAGTCAGGATTTTGCCCCACTAAATGGGGATCCTGCAACGAGGACAGTAGTGGCATAAATCCGATTACAAATTCACTCGATGCCCTCGCCGGGCAAACAAATCATTTACGTTCATCCAGGCATTTGTGAAGGTCCCTGGACACCGCGTTTTACATTCGTTCAGCTGAGCGGGCGGACATGGAGACAGATAGCTCTCGGCCCTCGGCGTGGATCCTCAGTCTTCTTGTTGTTTGCTCACCCCCTGTGAAACGGGCGGTAGATGGACTGCCCGCGGTAGAGACAACTGACAATAGCGGTTCATCCGCGGCAGAATGGGCGATTTATCAATCCACTCTGCGAATGTCGCGGAAATTGGCCAGCCCGTGGCACAAAAGATGGCGGGCTAATGAAAAATTTACGAATAATAGACGACGACAGCGAGTGTGGTGAGGGCGATTAGAAATTTCGGGGACGCTGACGATGAGGGACGCGCGGCAGACTTAAATAGAATTCTATTTCGCGGGACCTTTGAAGCGGCTGCGGTTGAATTAGATGGCGTTCGCCGTGCTGCCGGGCTAATTGGAATCCAGAGGGGGACGCACGTGGGATGTGTATTTTTAGAGATTGTCACGAACAGCGCATGATGCTGGCTGATTGAGTGCGATTTGGTTGTCAAATTTAACCCCATTAGCGGACTCGCTTGCTATCTGCCATGCGTGGGGGAACCCGCGGGTCCTTTGCCTTAGTTTCCGAATCGAATATGTGTTGTGAGGCTCGAGTATTTTCATTTGACACGACGTCTCATGCAAACACACCCTCGTGAGGAGTGAGTGTTGCCGCAAAGGCGGGTAATTATTCAACCGAATCGTGTGGCGGGCGGGTTTATTTTGACTTGCATCACCGGCAGAATAGAAGTCAATCGGTTCACCACTTTTCAGTTACGCTACACGGCTGATAATTATTGAATGAAACTTAGTGGACAATTTGCCGATTTGGACTGGGACATAGTGAACTGAAGTTTGAATTAAACAATGATTTTATCATTCGATCTAGAAGAGAATGAAAATGTAATAACCAATGTGCACAGACGTCGTAGAAAGTGTGTATTTTAAACTCATGTGGTCGCGGGATCACTTGAAATACTCCAGGAAACGACAAGATGAAATGTATATTGGAGTATTTTCATCAGCCTCCGTCGCATCGTTGGTTTTAAGCAGCGCAGTCGGGCAGAATTTACAGTCTGTATGGACGACTCCTGACGAGGATAGGAGCGGAGATTACCAGCATCGAGCTGGATGTCTATGTACATCTAGACGGTAAGAACTGAATATGAACAACCAAAAATGGCACTTGGAAATTTCAAGCCAAGTGAATCATCTCTCAAAATTCATTCTTATATGTACTCTCCTGGACATTGAACAAGAACTGACAATACAGCTCATGATGCAATTAATCGAACACCGAACAAGAATGAAGTAAGCCACACAGTGTCAAAAAGAAGGTATAAACTCCTGAGTATGAAATTAGCGGAGACCCACACTCACTGACCCGGTTGTAATATAAGTCACCACTACAAGGGGATGCTCGCAAGGAGCAGTTCTTTTTCGTTTATTGTGGAGCTTGGAAGCTGGAACGAATAAAACAAATCTATCAGTCAGCTTCAGTAAACAAAATTACTTCTAGCACCTAGGAGTAATACCACAATGTAAGCTCATCTGGAAAAGGCACGGAGAAGAGGTAAACAGGAAAAGGACGCGTGCTGTAATGTTTAGTCGAAGCTTATCTGGCAAATACTGGGAATACTTTTCAAACAAGTCCCCCAACATCTACTGGATAAAGCTCAGAAGTTAATGCCTAGATATTACATGGGCCTTAAGAACTGCTATCATGCAGGTGCTATTGGAGCACTTAGTGGTTGGGCCTAGAGATGGGTCAACTCGAGTTGCGTCCAAACCGAGTTGAACCGAGTTAAATTTATTACAAACCGAGTTGCTGAAACTAAAATGAAACGAATAAAGGGACATCAAATCTACGAATCATTCGACACGGTGTGAAACCACAACTCGTTTGACTGGATTTATCGACTCGGGCAGGTAGACAGACTCCTTTTCTTCTCTCTTTGCCTTGCACACTCTGCTATAGGAGATGAATTGTGCTAATAGTGTGTATGTGTACCTAGCTAACCCGAATTTGGTGTCGAGTTTGACTGTTGCCGAGTTAGTCAACAACAATAGTAGAGCTTCGAGTTGCAACATTCGAGTTGGCACATCTATAGTTAAGACAAAAAAAAAAACAATTCCACTCTTGGATTTTGCGAAGGATTGTCTCCATAGACTGATCACCAAATCGGTACAATAGTATTCACTATATGATCACAATATAGAGATTGCCATATGGTTGACGTCAATTTAAGCCCATTAATTTACTAACGATGTTGCAAGAGAGAAATGGCTCCAAGGAAAACAGCACAGAAAAATTCAGGGAACTTGAGAGAAGGAACCGAACAGAAACCTTGATCAAAGCGTATGGCATGAAGTAGACCAAGAAAGTCTTAGGCCAATATAATCGAATGAGGTTAGCGACATGTGTCAAAATAAGCAACTTTTACACCACTTTTACATCCAAACAGGCCACTACAGACTTAGGAAGGAATCTAGGGGTATAAGAAGAATGTTCTTCAGATTCAGTGGGGAATCTAATGAAATTCTAGAACAAGGATCTTGTGAGCGTTCCCTTTCAATCCAAACGAACCGCCTTTTGACCTATTTTAGCCTTGCAAGTTAAATTTTTTGAGACAGCTTTTCTCCGGCTTAAGTAACAATAAGTTCATAGTCTAAGGACCAAACTCTCAAATTGAGGACTCGTCCGTATCGCAAATATCACAAATATGTGTTTTTTGCTACATACAATCTTAGACATTCTCAATTTCACTTTAAATAATATCATATTAATAGCAGATTGCCTTTTGGGACAGTAATTAAACATGCAACTACAGTGCAGTCTCCTTAACTCGAATATCTTCCTAACTGCTACCAGCTTTTTTACGTTCTCCTCAATTTTCCGTAGAAAGAAACACTCTCTTAGTCGAACTCTCTCCAACTCGAACACATTTATATATCCCATGACCATTCGACAGTATTTACAGAAAACTCCAAGGTTAGGTCCTGAACAATAATAAAATTAAGACCTTTGGATATTATGATCTCATTTTAACACGACTTGCAATGCTGGTTATTGCATGGACCGTGCAGCCCTCTATTGCCCACATGCTCGTCAATTCATTGAAAGAACAGTGATAACCCCCCTTTTATTCATGCAATGGGTCTTACCTCCCAGCATTTTCCTGGTGCCAAGCGATAGAGAAACGATAATGAAAATATTAGACTAGTTAAAACGATGGCTTTGCGCTGGAGAGGCATTCCGGAAAAAAACTCATAGGTATTATAAAGGCTACATATTAAGGTAATAAGTGTCACGTCTTACACAATGGTAAGTTGTCCAAGGAATTTGAGGTCCAAAGTAGATTTCGTCAAGGGTGCATCACCACTATTGTTTCTGGTGGTTATCAGGGATGTACTCCATGGCATTTATGGCATTCGATGGAGTATGACATCTTACCTTGAACACCTTGACTACGCTGACGATGTTTGTCTCCTTTCGCATCGGACAATGGATCTTCATTTGATGGCCCATAATCCAGAAGCAGTGGCGAACAAAGTGGGGCTCAAAATAAAAATTGTAATACTGACACACGCGCCCAACTGAACATTGCCGGACAGGAAATCGAGGAAGTTAACAGCTTTCTATATCTAGGAAGTGTGAGCTGGGCTGATCGCCTTGGCGCCAAACTGGACGTGAGCAACAAAATCGCGGCGGCTAAAGCTGCGTTCGGAATGCTATACACGCTCTGCAAAAGCAATGTCATCAGTTTAAGAACCAATCTGAACAGAACAAATCGACTGTTCCGCTCCAATGTAGAGTCGGTGCTGCTATATGGATGCGGTACCTCGAAAGTGGACACCATTACCACACGAAAGCTGCAATCTTTGGATTTTTTGGCCCAACCGTATCTCTAACGAACAATTGTACCTGAGAACGGGCCAGGAACCTATAAACATCAGAATACGAAGAAGAAAGTGGCAGTGGATTGGACACAGCCTGCGACGCGAAGACAATTCCATTGCGAAGTACGCCATGCAGTGGAATCCGCTTACGAAGGCAGGCAGAACAGCTGGACGCGATAGGCAAACATGGCGCAGAACAGTTGAAGAGGAATCGATTTCTTTAGGAATGACTTGGAGGGAGCTCAAACGCGTTGCAGAAATTCGAACGAGACGGCGGGCTGGCGTTGTTGACGCCGTGTGCCTCCTGTGAGGTTTAATGACTTGAAGAAGAAGAAAAATGTTTCGAAGAAATGAATTTCTCGCTCTATGCCAACGAACTGTCGAATGCGAAACCTTGCATGGCTACTGCGTCAGGTCTTTCATTCGATGGAATTTTTCTATACCCTGGAAACAAATTGGTGACCATGAATCTTTCTGATATGCAAGGAAGTACTTCGCGGCAATCTTGAACAATTTTTGAGAATATGGTCGTCGATACTGCGCCTATAAAGGGTGTTTGGCTTTCAACGAGGATAACTTTGCTCTGTGTTCAGTTGATCTGATGAAGTGACACGCTTTCTTAATGGCGAAGATTTCCGCCTGAAAGGTACTGTGATCACTGTCTCAAGGCTGTAGAGGGATTCACATCTCTGGCCCTTTTGAGAAGTGATTCCACATGCGTTTATAGAGCCTTCTTGTTGTTTTAATCAAGTTTGTCCTTCCCATGCTGATTGAAACTTCGACTCAAAATCGGCAATCTTACCTACATGCCCAAGAGAACATAGAATAACCCACTGTACTCGATGCAACAAGTGAACAAATAACCCACTTGTGATGATGCAGACCACATGTTCCTAATATTCTCTTTCTCAATTCTAGTCCTTTCTCAAAATTTGAGCTTGCAACGGATATATTTGTCCGCAGACCCCCTTCAAAAATATAATTTTAGCGGAATGATAATAAAGACGTAGCTTTGTTGAAGGGCCGTCGAGGACTCCGTAATATTTGAAAGGAAAATAAAACATCAGTTTAAACACCGACTTTAGTGAAAATTTGCTCTCACACAGCGCAAGAGACACCAAGGCGAAGACCCGTCAATCTCGTAACGGAGCACTCATATTTCCCACGAGTTAGTCCCGATTTCCAGCTCCTGGAGGACTGAATATTCATATCGACACCTAGGATCTTGTGCACCTCAAACGCACACTCCAAATAAAACCACAAACAGAGAACGAGGCAAAAGCCCCTCAAGAAAGACTTTGATGAGGCCTCGTTTCGAAGGGCCTTTCATCAAAAAGATTTCAAATTAAGTGACACATCTCCCCCCGTACGCACATTTCCTAACGCAATTTTAATCCCCAACCAGACCCTTCCCATCAGAGGGCCCCCGGCAATCTGGATTTCCACCTCAAAATATATTAAATTTGCATATGACGACATCCACCCAGCCGCCCGGACTCGTGTGAACTTCATTACCAGTGCGTGTGCGATTTGAGGCGCAACAAAACACGCCTAAACGCTCGTGTTCCTGTGCTCATTCTCGCACTCGCTCGCCTTTATTAAATTACAATTCCCCCAGACGGGAACATGCTCCCTCCCGGGCACACATCATTGTACCGCACACGTATCCATAACCGGGTACACCGCAGAATACGCCCCCGAAACCCAGATACCGCACCGGGTACACATTCGAAATGACACTTTGATGCTGCGGCCATCATTTAGTCGACTGTGTCACCTTTGCCTCGCCTCGCTCAGACTCCTGGAGGTCCCAGGCCCACTCCATCCGCTGGGGCATATGGAAATTCATATCGAAGTAAAATTGGATTTCCTTTCAAGGCGGGATGAGTGTGTATCCGGCAGCCGAACAATAACACAGCAAAAATGTTGAAATGAAAAAGGATACACCGGAGCACTGAAACCTCAGGATTTATTTATATTTCTTCAGTTGCCAGGCGTGGTGGGCTGCCCTGAGAAGTGGATCAGAGGAAGAAACAGGGAGAGGTTGCCCACAGGACTGCGCACATACCGTGGGTTTGCTGTGTGTTTGTGTGTGTTTTCACAATCATAACACAAATATCCTGCTATTCCGGCGATGTCCGGAGTAGCTCTTGGCGGTGAAGGTTGGTGGCGGCCGCCGCGTCTGGCTGAGCTATGTGCTACGGGTGGCTTGCGAGTGCCTGCCAGCGCTTGCCAGGACTTGCGAGCGCCTGCGATGGGGCTTATCGTCGTCAGCTGAGCTCCTGCGGTTCCGGTCTGGTGTTGTGGTTATGCTTTATGAAAATTTCGTTTGTCATTTAAATAACGGCTTCATCGCATGCCAGACAGGAAGAACAAATCCTGTTTCGAGTTGGCATTTTTTTTTCTGTTGCCGTCCTCTCGCTCCCCACACACATCGTCAGTCGTTTCTTATGGTCTCAGGGTAGGTGCGGTGCTAAAGCCACCGTCAACGTCAGCCGGTGTTTGGTCAACAACGGTGTAGCCGGCAACAGAGGTTGTCAGTTTTTGGGGTCGTTTAAGGGGATACACACGCGACTGCAGTGTGGGCGGGGACGTCTGTTTCCGCGAATATCCTGCAACATAACTCCCGTCGCAGCTGGGGCTTATGCATGCCCCGACATGAAGCGATTGTTTGCATTCACCGGGGAAGGACTTAGTCCTTAAATAATGCACCGCGTAAATACCGCAATAATAAAGCATAAATATTTGACATATCGACCGCGCAATGTGGGCGCAAAAAAAGTGGGAAATGAAAGCCGGCGCGGCGTCGTCCGCGGCGATTAAGTGACTGTAATTGCGATTCGTCATGTCCCTAGTGGCCTGGCGTGGTGTGCGATTGTTTAATCCCCTTCTGCACTTCTGCACCGGTGTCCTGTGCATAATGGCCACCACGGAGTGGGCAACGTTTTATTTCAAAATTATGGGAATCAAAGCAAACGTGTGGTGGCAGCTCGGTTAAGCGGGCGCACCGGCTCGATGGCAGCGCCCCGGAAGTGGGCGGAAATGCATTTGGCTCGGCAATGAAACAACGACAATGAAATACGGAATAATAGATGGTGCACACCTGTACAAATGCCGGCACACACAAGTGGCCTGGTAATTGGAAAATGCTGGCCACCTAACGCTCGACACGGGCGGTGTTGCATTTTTAATGCGTGTCTGCCATTGCATCCAGCAGGCAGGTTGGCGCTCGGATTTTTACTAGCTATTGCATTTTTCTGTGCCTGGCTTATTCGGTTTGTGTTCGCAGAGCCACACGTCGAGGTTAATTATTTAGTTCTGTGTGCGCAAAGTGTGCGCCGTTGCATTTCGAATTTATGATGGAACTCAGCGGTTTTTGACGGGCGGGGTTTTTGGGGCGGCGCGGCACAACCGCGAACTGGCTCTAATCAAAGAGACCCGGGCGCGGTAATGTGTGGAATATTTGCGGGAATGCGACTAATAAGTCACCGGGGGCTGGGGTGCTTTTCATGCGAGAGCCTTTTGAAGCTTGTCTGAGGCGGTGGATTGGTTTGGGGGACGAACGGCGGTGGGTTTAAGCAAATTTCACGGCAATTTGCTGGAGTTGATTCGACAGGAAGTCTGTTAAATGGTCGTCGTCAGCACATTTTATTTTGAAGACAAATTGGGATGATTCTGATGAATGCATATTCTGATGAGTGTGCACTTGATGTCTTTTTTGGGGCTTATCGGACCACCGAAAAACCCAGCGATGTCGTGTGTAAATATGGGGAAAAGGGTCCATCACTATGGCCGCTTTCTCCATTTGTCCGATTCTTTCTCTGGTACCAATTGGTTGTTCACGATCTATAATGTTAACACGGCTATATCCAGCAGCAGCCACCGATCTCTCCCGCGTTTGCAGGTGTAGCCACACGAAATTCGATCCATTGAGTCGACGCCCGCCTTATTCTCATTGTAGTCCAAAATCTGTTGCTTTTGCTGATTGGCAACGTCAGTGTCACAGATATAATGCTGGATGGCCAGGAACAACGGCCTTGCTTTTCTTTGGAATGTACGAGCACAGGGATGCCTTCTCTTTGCAGAATCTAAACAATGTGGGATACACCGGACGGTTGTGGTGTTTTTTAAGCTCACCTGGAACAAACCATTTTTGTGGCTGACTGTGAAAACGTAAGCTAGCTTGTGATCTGCCAATGATCGTGAAAAAATGATCACTGAAAATAGTGCGTCCTGAATTTGTGTATATATGAACCAAATCGTGTTCTTGATCGGCTTGGTTCACTGCGCGGATAACTGATGACTACATTTTGAGCACGGGTACAATCGGAGGGTCTTCTGTTCCCTCTCCGAAAAATGCGCATCAATATGGGACAACTTCAGCGTCTTTCAGGTCGGAGTGGATACAATACAAGAGACGGTACTCATCACCATCACCATCCACGACCACAATTTTTTGCTTATTGCCATAAGGGAACAAATGCTATCGCATCAGATACTCTGACGTCGAAACTTGTTATTTTCAGCGGACAAAGCATCGATGACATACTCTTGCTAAGATCGGCAGCTCTCTGATGGGTATTGGGACATACTGTGGTCCCATTAAACGTAAAGGCGGGGAGCCTCTCTACCAATCTCGTTGCGCATATGACGCTCGTCTATATAAGAAAAAAAATTGATGACGAATTATTGAATAGAGCCCGAGCTCGCTGGCTTTAACTGAGAACTAAAACAAGATCTCTGAATATACTGACCAAAAAGAGAGATGTTCAGTCATCATTGATCGTCTTCAGTCAAAAGGAGGTACGCTAAGCACTTCAATGGAAGTGCAACGACTCGGAAGAAAAGAAATTTGTCCAACTTTCGCAGAGCAGATTCGAGGCAGTTCGACAGTTCCTAAAAAGGCATTTCTTTGCACAGCTCGAGGACTTAAGCGGTGTTGATTTGAAAAAAACCTCCCAAAATCTACACATGCATCTGGTTGGTTTAAGAACCAATACTACAACACAACACATTGCTTTCAGCACAATTGATGCAACACGGTGGTATAAGTGAACTATGGCTGTTGAGTCTACGAGTTTTCTATCCAGCTCGATTCTTATTGTGCTTTGTTGCTTTGTTCAACAGAAATCTCATCTCGGTAGTTTGTATTCGCGACTTTATTTTTTCGGTCATTAATCAAATGCCACGACAAAACGTGAGAAGCACTCAATTAAAATCGCTAACTTGGCCTTGCCACCACGTTTGGTGCTTGAACTAGTCCAATGCTAAAGGACAGCTCAGCATTACAGCATCCATCGTTCGTGTTGGGGTCTTCTCTCAATGAATGCAGATTGCATTGAACAGGCGATGTCGAAATTACCATCAGCTCTGATTTGTCCACGTTAACATTCATCACAGCATTACCACACACAAGCAAAAGGGCGCGCCCTGGAGCTCCGAATGTTAGCACGTGGACAAATCTGAAAAAAAGATGACAAGCAGAGTTTAGCGCAGTCTGCCAGTATGAAAAATGCCTGGCCTCACCAGCGCTGCAATATCCAGTAAATACAGACAATAAAAAGGAGAGGTGACAGGATGCACCCTTGGGGCAATCCACGTCCACGGTGAAATCTTGTGACTTAGAACCATTTAACCTAATATAGCTGGCACAATTTTTGCACCATTCTTACCATCTTACCATTCTTAGACTGAAAAGCTGGTCGTTTATGCTTCTGGACTCGACCATAGCACCTGACCTTTCCCGGAGAGTCTCAAAAGGCATATGCTCCTGTAGTTGGAGTAATCTATTTTGTGCAGATTTTTAAAACAGAATAAATAAGTCGCTTCGTGGTGGCCCGTGGCGTTGTGGGTATGTGCGTCGACCCCAACCTCGACGTCGTTGGTTCGATCTGTGGTCTGTACGACAAAATGAATTTTCACGGCTAAACCTCTTTCGAGTCACTGACTATGCTCACAGAGTATTTCCTGTCTAGAAAAAGTTTCTCAAACTTAGCCGCCTCAGAGTCGGCATAAAATTGTATGTCCCTTTCAGAACAATAGCACTCACAACATCAGTGGTTGCTGAGAATCTGGACCATGGCCCCCAAGGGCTGTAGCGCCACCCATATTATTATATATAGTTGAATGAATCTCTTTAGTCCCCATTTTAACAAATGGGGATTGTCTCCAATAACCGTGGGTCGCACTGCGTTTCCAGGCCACACGACACTATCCATTGGCACAAGTATTTCTGCCGAAATTGCATGCTTACTGGCAGATTTACCAACCATTTTCGACTCAAAAGGCAAATGTCTTCTATCACATCTGGTTTATAGTGTGCCCACTTAAGACTGTCACTCTCACGGCCCTGTTCACTTCATCGCCCCAAGATGTCCATTTCACTACACAACCTTTGGGTATGACATTTTAATTTTTTCCCCGGAGATGGCAAATTACTTTCCAGACCACCTTCTCAGTGTATTCCAAGACTGCTCCTTATCCGCTCACAGTTGCAGGAGAACGCAACAGGTAATGCTCCGAAGAGTGTCACTCGGGATTGAGATTGTCTTCGATAGCGAACAAGTTTGAATTCTAGTCCCCATTACCTTGCCACCCAGCAGCCTCAACAATAACCTCGTCTTCACAAAAAAGCACTCAACTTTCGGCAGAATGCGGAAAAAATTTGTATTGCTCTCAAAAATAAAAACAAAATTCAACTAAATCTAGATCAACCAACCAAAATCCTGAGCTCATCACTTGGTACCGATCTTCCGTACACACCATTCCCTGAGGTTCCAGTCGTCATCTGAATTTAAGCAGTGCCTGGTGGCGCCTGCAAGTTGAGAGCGGTAGCAGACTGAGTGTGTCCCGGCAAGGGGGCAACATGCTCGGCGCCAAGAGTTCTAGCAACGTAGGTAGCCTGTCCGGGAACAACAGCCGCAGCCGCAACGGGAACAGCGACAATATGCGGAATCGTTTGAACAGCAACCGCAGCATGGGGACCATTCGGCGATGATGCCTGAACTGCAATCGAGCCAGGACCACTAACGACCCACGGGATGACGGAGGACTGAGCACCAGCGGCCAAGGCGAGTACGACAACGGCGAAAACTGCGAACTGAAACAGAGACAGACAATGAACCACTCAGCCAGCATGGATCGTAGTTGGTTTTACCTTCATGTTGAGGGATTATCGCGAGCGAAACTAGAGCGAACTGAGATTATCTGCGGACTGATACCCACCCACTGCTTCGACGAAGGCTTATATACGAGATCGAACGGCAATCAAAATGCCAAGCCGACGCAAGTATCATTGGCTTTGTTTTGCATAATCGGGCGATATTAATCGAATTAATCTGATAGCGATGACGGTTACGACGGACAAGTGCGTTGCAATGTCACTCGGCCACGCTGCACCGCGCCGGTGAGGAATGCTGAGTGGCGTGGCAATAAAATGCGATTTGATCGGTTCTGGTTTTTGCGTGACGATTGAATTCTGATGTAAATTCGGTCCGCTTTCGCTGGGCGGAAAGACACTTGGTAAAAGACGGCGATGACCAACGGAATTTGTGCGGTGAAAGTCTAGAAGTCTTAGGGATTTTATTGCGTAGAGTGAGAGTGAGTTGACATTGCTTTGGAAGCTTGAAGGACGTCATGAGGATGCAAAAGAATACATGTAAGTTGTTAATGTAATGTTGTTGTTAATGTCTAATGCGGTTGAAATGACAAACGGTTTTGTCGCTCAAGCGAAGCGATTGCATGATTAATTGTGAATGGACACTTCTTGAACTTATCCAATTCGATCTTAGGAGACTTCATGGGGTTTGTCATCCTCTCGATTGCCATGATCATGCAGAACACACGCGTCACTTTTATCGACGCATTGTCGTTCCTATGCGATTTCAAGGCAGCCTGGTTAACCGTGAGACTGACAGTAGAGAGAGTTTGAAATGAGCGCCGCTTGTTTTTCCCTCCAAATAAATATATCGTCTGATCAAAACCGCTCACAACGAAAAGAACACACTCTTCTCCGTTCCTCAAAACAAATTGACAAATTGTCTTGCCGTCTCGTAGAATCCAGACTTAAGGTCTACTTCAGCTTACGTTTAGTCCACTCCACTCTGACCCCCGTGTAGTGATAAGCACGTGGTTGAACGAGGAATAAGTTTGGTTAGGCCGTGCGTGGCTATGCCATAGGAGTACCAACCTTGGAAGCATCTTCTAGAAGACGACTTCATCTTACGTTCGCTACTAGTTGGACGCACTCAGAAAAAACGAAATGTTGAATGATTGAAGACTTGTGTTGCCTGTTAGTTACTGCGGTGATAAGGGAAGGAAAAGGAAAAGCCGACCATCTCCTTATTTTTAAAATTTGTATATTTCGATTGCTTGCCCTTTACGGGCTGTACAGCCACCCTTCCTTATCTTTGTGTAGCGCTACAGTCCGGGGCGGATTTGGACCTCAAGGTCTAGCGCGATCTCTGGCTAGCTGTCTCCAGTTTCGCACACCAAGTTAGTTGAGGTTTTTCTCCACTTGGTTGCGTCACCTTAAACGCGGGCGTTCTCTGGTGCGTTGCCCCATAGGTTCGGCTTCGAAGATTCTTTGGACCGGAGCTGGGGGCTCCAACCGCTCTACATGACCTATCCACCGTAAGCGTTGGCACACATATACCATATTAAAATTTCATTTGAGGCTAACATTTACGCTGTCAATTCCTTAATCTTGTCCGACGATTTGCATCACAGAACTAACACTCTTAGTGACCACAGATCCCCTTTGCCAATCACTAATCTTTGTTCTTTCCCAATTAGCTCAAGTGGTCTACAACGTACTGTACAACTCCGTCGATCGCCTCACACATTACCCCAATTCACTCCAAGTTTAACAACGGAGATAAAAACATGGCCTCAATCCTGAATCCATCGGTTGGACTCGAACTCATATCCCCTGGATTAGGGCTTGGGAGTGTAGATGCCACCAGCAGCGCCATATCCTTATTCGATGTACAACTGATCAAGCACTAATTTCGACTGTTTTTAAGTTTAAACCAAATATAGCCACTAAGCCAGTAATCTGACGACTTCTTAGCCGTCCCCTGAAATTCCCCACCCTTGAAAGATCCCTTGCCTCGCAGCCAGTTCAAAATCACTATGACTTGCTAGGTTAGAATAGCAATACAGCTCCCAACGGGTGCCGAATCATGAACCGTGTCTCAGACGAGAACTAAAGAACTTCGTCCTTGACCTTAAAGCTTTGCTTGGCTGGCTTTTGTTCTTTGCCGCTTCGCACAGACTGTCATTGCTCGAGCTTGATGAATATTTCAATACTCACTTTACTCGGACGAGGAACTCCCTAGTCATCGCTCCCCAGGGACTCGTGGTCCTGGCTGTAGTGACAAATCTTCTAAACCGTGACCCGAAGCAATCTTCTTCTTGGATTGGCGCTACAGCCCGGGGTGGACCTGGGCCTCAACCAACATGCCTCTCCAGCCAGCACGATCTTTCGACATCGTTTACTGTGCACTTTGTTCCCAGCTCACTGTTAGGCTTTCCTCTCCATCTAGAGCCAGTCGCCTCGGATACGAAGATACTCTTAGCTGGAGCATTGGTATACATACGCTCCAAGTGACCTGTCGACGGGCTTTCTCTTTCTGGACCAAATCGAATCTTAGTACAGCTCGTAGAATTGGAGGGTATATCTTCTTGGTGTTCCTAGTCCCAGACGCAGACAGGACCATAAATGCGGTACAGAATTTTCCAGCTTTGGCTTTTAAGCAGAGTGACAATCAACACGACAAAATTTGGAAATCAAAACGAAACGCAGTCTCTTCTTGAAGCCCCACAAGCTGCTGGCACACAAGGGCTACATTTGTAAGATAGACGAACGCTGCAAGCAGTTAATGAGGCGTTCCCTGGCACTTAAAAGGAAGTGACTTAGAAATGTCCGGCGGGTAAAAGAGTGCAAAAGGAGTGCAAAAAGGACGCACAAAGGACGTTTTGGACAACGTGTCACAATGGGCAACAAGAACTTCGTCTACTTCCGATCTGTACTGCAACCGTTTTTGAAGTAGGAAATTCAACCATGTTCGCCTTAAATGAATGCCTAAGGTGCCTGGGCAACTTGGCTTAGATCTGTAAATACCTCAAAGCAGACTAGAATGCTCGCGTCTAAGGTAGGGCACGGTAGTAGAGAAAAACCTCACCTGGTTACGTAACTGGAAAAGCGATTGATAGTCTGGCGGTAAACGAGGACTAAGCAAAGTGCATTGTGTCCTCCTCCTTGTTGAGGCCCGTGGCGTCGTGGGTCTGTACATAGACTCCCAAGCACTTGAACCTCGACGTCTGGGTTCGATCCCTGGTCTGTTCAGGGACGGCCCCACCTCTTTCTAGTCACTGCCAATGCTCAAGGAGTTTAACTGAAGCTTCCAAACTTATTCGTTCGGAGTCGGCATGAAACTGTAGGCACCCTCCACTCGTAGCAAAAAATGTACACACTCAGTACGAGTTGGTTGCAGGGAAGATAGGCCTTGGCCCTTTACGGGCTGTAGCGCCACTCATATCATATGTCCTTAAAAAAGGACAAACATCATTGATGCTTCGACAGAACCTCACAATAACCTTGAGTACGGGGTCCCTGTACCAAGCAGAACTCATGGAAAATGTAGTTCCGGCTGGCAGAGTCTACCATTCTGAGCCATTCTACAAAAGAAGATTCTCACATTTAAGCCGACGCACACCGTGGAGAGGAGGATAGAGATCCCACCTCTAACTAGAAACAACCAACAGAAGATTAGAGACACCCTTGGGTGTAACTCCAGGTCTACGCTGGACTGTAGGTTCATGCGAAAGAACAGAGGGCTCTTATACGGAAAGGATGGTGAGGTATAAGGCTACAAGGGAGAAAGGAAGGAAAGAGGAAGAGCGTCCGTTCCAAAGAGAAGGAAAACACACACGCTCTTATACTGGGTGTAATTTCCAGGTGTCAAGAGACTCGTTCACAAACTACCACCTCTGCTTCTCCCTTCACGTCAAGGTTGTCTTCGTGAGGTTCCAATTAATTTTGCGTTCCACTCTACAGACATTCGCTGGCAACACAGTTTGAATTGGCTTTCATCACCGCTCTAAGTGGCACCACGATGAATCGCAGAACGATCTCCGAACGCTGACAAATTAAAGTGCGAACACCTTCTTGAACATTTTCAAGCATTCCTCAAACCCAACCCGCAAAACCGCCCGCTTCAAGTTGCCGAGACCACCTAAAAACCTCAACTCGCGAAACTACCACAACACCGCACGACGTCAACAGGCACCCACCATAATTAAATTTGTTAACCCAATAATTTACCAAGGCGCCTGTCCACCCCCCGCCATCTGCTGTTCCAAGTTCAAGGCCTCGCACGAAATGAACATCCCCAATTTATTGCTCAACTCAGCTGAATAAATGCTTTAAGCCGCATCCACAGACGCATTCATCTGCGAGAGCTTAATTAGGACCGCCGAGCAGAAACTCCAAATCAGCACATGCAGCTGCACATACGTTCGTCGCCCCCCTCACCTTTGGAACAGTTTCGTGAAATATCCTGACGAGTGTCAAACTTTTTCTCGCATGTCCTTGCTGAATTTTTTCGCGTTTTTCTGCCCTCCCACCGACGGGGGGTGGGTGTACATTTTTTTAATTTAATGCTCACTCGCAAGACCGAACGAGAAATCATAAAACTTGCCACCCCCGACCACCGGCGGTATTCGGGGCAGATTTGATTTACTCGCCACCCGCACAGAGTGTTAGAACGTCATAATAAATGGTTTTAATGCCATTTTTTTTGCGCCGGTTTCATTTCGTCCTGGTTCACATCGCCCGCAGTCATATCGCATTCATACGTCCACTGATGGCAGCTCATGTTGCGTGCGCACAGCCAACCGCCCATCAACCACCCACGGCCGTGTGTCCTTGAACGGCGCGCACAGCGGTGTGTGTTGTTTCTTTGAAGCGATTTATGAACGGTTCCAATGTCAGATACAATTGTCATGACCGAAACACCGAAACGTCATGCATGTCGGTGTCCTAAGCTGCCATCTGCTTGATGTGGTGTGGCCGGGGTGGAAGTGGCAAATGCGAACGCAAAACTTCTCGAGCACGTTCCATCCGTGATGCCGAGCACAAATGGAGCGAGCGGGACTGGGAATGAATGAAAGGGGTGGCCCAACATCAAAGGACTCACAATAGGCGCCTGGTGTTTGTTGTTCTTCGGTTGGGCTGCGCCGCCATGCGAGGGCGTTGGGCGGGGTGATCAAGGCAACAAAGGATGCAGAAAGAAAAAAAAAATCGAGGATTTATTATTGTAGTCGCTGGAACGGATGTATCGCACTGGGGGGATACAGTGAGACTCTGACCTACATTAACTGTGATTCAAATCTTGCCTACAGACAGAGAGTGGGGGGGAGTGAGGGAGAGAATAAAAAAAGGATCCTCCCGAGGACATTCCTAAATTGCGAACAGTTCTCGACAGAGCACAATCCACTGGCGAGCGGGAGAAAAGTTTAATTTCAAAGCACGCCTCACAGGGAAAGCTCGTTATGTCCTGGATTAGAAAAGAGAAATCCACGCCCTCCGTTCCTCGCTAGCCCCAGCCATGACATAGCATGTCCTGGGCCATGCAAGACCGGAGAACGTGATGATACGGACGTCTGATAAGATGAATGGTGCGCATATTAGTGGGACATTAGGCGGCGCGGCGTCGCGTTTTGTTGAACGATAAGGTCGTGTGGTAGTTTTTTCTTTTTTTTTTGGCAGAGCATGGAGGGCTAGTGTGTGGGCGCATTTGCTTGGGAAAACATGGGGACGGCGGAGGACGAAGATTACTTTTAATTAATAATAATAATAATATAATATGGGTGGCGCTACAACCCATAGAGGGCCAGGGCCTAGCTTCTCAGCAACCACTCGTGTTGTGCGTGCTATTATTCTCTCACGAGTGGAAGGGACCTACAGTTTTACGCCGAATCCGAACGGCCAAGTTTGAGAAGCTTTTTCTAGACAGGAAATACTCTTTGAGCATTGTCAATAACTCGAAAGAGGTGGGGTCGTGAACATTATTTTTGTCGCTCAGAGCTGGAATCGAACCTACGACGTCGAGGTTGGGGTCGACGCACATACCCACAACGCCACGGGCCACCACTTTTTTTTAGATTTCTTACTTTCTTACTTTTAATTAGATTTCATTAAACTTTGCTCATGATTCTATTAATTAATGCGAAGGAAGGACTTGGACGAATTCAATGGAACTTCGACTTTCGGAAGGCGGAGGAGGATTAGTAGGAAAATTAATAAATTTCGCGGCGCCAGAGACTTGAGATGCGGGATTAGTTTGAACGAAGTTAACGCCTCCGCTCCCTCTCTCTCTCTCTCTGGCAGTTCATTTGTTCATGTGGGTGGCGGCTTTTAACGAGCGTTTATGAGAAAAGGTCTTTATTGAGTCGTTTATACTTCTTGTGGCGCACGGGCGATGTTGCATTACTTACATTACTGTCCGGAGGCAGGCAAAACCAAATTATGGTTAGTCCCGTCATACATGGCACATGAGCATGGGGAATGTTTAGCAGAACTAAAACCGCGCTTCCCTTGAGACTTGATACAAACGCCCATCACACAACATGGGGAAGCACGGACATCAACCAACGAGGTGAGTACCTTTTTGATCACCTTGTAAGTAGCCAGATGGATTTGTGTACCCACCTTTGTGACTAGGAAAAGACAAGAAGTCCTAGACATAAGACTCGTGTCTGACCATATAGCGGAGAGAATCAGCAATTGGAGGGTATCATCTGATCACTCATTCTCTGATCACCGCTACATATTGTTCGGCACAACGAGTCCCCCTCATCCCAAGAAATCTTTAGGAATCCTAAGAGAACCAACTAGGACAGATATAGAGACATTGTTGTTGACACATCTCTTCACATCTTGAGCAACCCCAGTGACCTTGACCACTCAGTGGATAACATCACAAGAACTCTCAACAACGCAATGGCATGTCCCATCAGTAGGCAAAGACGCAAGTCTAACCCTCCCTGGTGGAATCATGAAATAGACCATTTGCGCAAGAGGCGCAGGAAGCTCTTTTCCTATAAGGAACACCTCAGTACTTCTTAAAATGAACTGAGAAAAGCCCAACGAATCTCTGGGAGACTTTTTTGCGGTAAGGTCGAAATGTCTCCGAAACTGCCAGGCTGAGGAAAGTTCTATCATTATCCCCAAAGTCACCTAGCTACCGACGGGACCTGGACCTCATCCAGTGAGGTGACCCTTAGTGTCCAAAAAAGTCTGCAAGAAAGCAATTGGATGCAAATGGGGCTTATAACCACGCATCGATCACTGGATTTTCATCTCGATTTTCAGACTGACACTTCTGTATGGAGTCTCAGTTTGGTGGACAGCACTAAGCAAAACTATCAACTGCAAGGCACTCAGTCGAATACAAAGACTGGCCTGCTTGTGCATCAGCGGAGCACTGAGAAGTACTCCGTCAGAAGCACTGAATATTCTATTCCACCTTACACCACTGAAACTTTTTGGAAATAAAATAGCAGCCAGCATCAGTGTTACCACAGGTTAAATTATTTATTAGTCCCAGAAGCTTAAAAAATGAGTTATTTAGAAAAAGGCCTCAACCAACATGCCTCTCCAGCCAGCACGATCTTTCGCCAGCTGCCTCCACCTACGCACACCAGGTTGGTTGAGGTCCTTTTCCACTCGTGTGCGCCATCTAGTGCGAGGACGTCCTCTGTTGCGCTGTCCCAATGGCTCGGTGTCGAAGACTCTTCGGGCCGGAGCTGTGGTGTCTATCCGCTCTACATGACCTAGCCATCTTAAGCGTTGGATCCGAAGACGCTTAACTAGGTGCATGCCGCTGTACAGCCCGTATAGTTCGTGGTTGAACCTTCTCCTCCAAACGCCATCAACGCAAACAGGACCAAAGATCGTACGCAGAACTTTTCTCTCAAAAAACCAAGAGCTTCTTCATCCGCTTTCAATAGAGTCCATGTCTCTGCGCCATAGAGCAGGACTGGGATGATCAGGTTTTTATACAAGGTCAGCTTGGTGTTTCGAGAGATGTCTCTGTTACCCAATATGACGCTCTGTCCGAGACGTCGATGTTGTGCGTCCTACCGTGATGACAGCATGTACTTTGTTTTATCCTGGTTTATCGCTAGACCCATTTTAGCCGCTTCCGCTTCAGTGCAAGCAAACGCCTCATTGACAGCTCGCTGTGTTCGTCCAATAACGTCAATGTCGTCCGCGTAAGCAAGCAGTTGAAGGGACTTTTGGTAGATCGTGCCTCGGGTGTTTACGTTTGAGTTTCGCACGATCTTCTCAAGTATGATGTTAAAGAAGTCACATGACAGCGTGAAGCCTTGCCTAAGACCTTTTTTGACATTGAAGGTCTCGGTGAGTTCGTTACCGACCTTGATGGAGCAGCGAGAGTTCTCCATCGTCATCCTGCAAAACCTGACGAGTTTGGCTGGAATTGACATTTGGGAGCAAAGACTTAGTCTGTCGACATCCTTGAGAGTCGTGCCATCTGGTCCAACCATCAATGGAAGCCCTAACTACAGCCGTAGGTTTCCGCTTGGAAAACCGACGCAATTTTACCTAAAGAGATTTACAATCTCCACATACATTCCTTTCCTGGCTCGAAGTCTGGCCAGACTCATTCCTGGGTGCAGCGCTAGTAATCAGGCATTTTAAATGAAAGCGTTCAGAAAATAAGCGTATGCACACCTTGGAAAGTTTTAAAAATATTTTGCTCAAATGAGTCAAATCTAAAGATTATGAGTCTACGAGTCAGGCTAAAGAAAATGAGTCTCTTTGACTCTATAGAGTCCCTTTGGTAACACTGGCCAGCATAGCCTTGAGAATCAAAGCACTCGGATTGTACACATCGGTTACTCACCCATTCTCAAGAAATTCAACTTCCTTTCAAGCGACCTAATACCCCGGGCTATCTTAGAGTAGAAATTCTCGATCAGCATTCCTTCTAGATCGGACTGGATGTCTGATAGGCAGACGTTGCATGATCCTTTGCGTAGATGGATCGAAGACTACCAAAGGGGTGGGTGCGGGTGTCTCTACTCAAGATCTCAACATTGCTAGCTCTTTGAAGCTTCTGGATCTCTGTATCGTTTTTCAAGCATTAACTATAGCGATTAAAGAGGCGCTATCATGGCTCAAAAACTACGTGATATCAAAAAGAGTCAATATCATGTTTTACTCAAAAACATCCCTTAATTGCAGGCTGTCTCTTAAAGAGATGGCTGAGCTGATGTGGGTGCCGGGACACTGTGACATACCAGGAAACTGCAAAGCCGATGATCTCGCCAGGTGTAGTACCATCTTCCATGCCGATCGCTACAGCCTACCATCGTCTAAGGATTTACACAATTAAAACCCCATGACAAATGGCCAGAAGGCACCACCTGTCTTAAAAAAAAATAAATCTGGCCATCACTTCTGCAGAAGTTGCATGGATAAAGAGGAGGAAGAAAATACTCATCTCCTACTCTGCTCGTTCAACACTCTGGCTAGTCGTAGTTTCCTACACCTAGGCCTACTATTTCAATAACCCCTGTGAGCTAAACAGCGCCAGCATAGGCCAGCTTAATCGCAAAGTTCAGCCCACAAGAGGTGTCATTTCTGATTCATCGCCAGACTACATGGCTAAGCCAGATTTTGGCTTTCATACCGAATGAGGATTTTGCCTTAGCAATTTTTTTAACAGGATCCAGTGCAATGGGTAGTTTTGACATTCCTGCCAAACTCGTCATGTTGTGCAGGATGACTTTGAAGAACTCTCGCTGCTCTATCAAGGTCGGTAACGAACTCGCCGAGACCTTCAGTGACGGAAAAGCTTTTAGGCAAAGCTATTCGCTGTCAGGTGACGCCAACTCTCGGAACACCAAGCTGACTTTATTTAACACTCTGATCAGCCCTGTTCTGCTCTGTCGCGCAGAGACATGGACGCAGTTCAAATTGTTTGGTTGTCTTTACAAGTAGAAGGAGTAGCTCAGCCTAAATTGTTGGCTCTGCTCGTAGAAAATCTCCTTGGTTTGCCGTGAACTGCCACCTTGTTGTCTTTCAATATTTGAGTGGTGAAAAATAAAACCTTGAAGTTATTAACTCCTACTGCTCAATCGGGTTTGGGTGCATGTAACTAGCGAATACACGGTTCAGATCTGAAGCTAAATTCTCCTTCCATCTTAAGAGTTGATCCCCATACGAACTAAGCACATCAGCGTCTAGACTTTTCACTGGGAGATCATTGAGAGACACAGCTGCGATCATTACTGATCTTACTAAACTGTTGTCAACCATAAGCCTTCTAACCTAAATTATATCACAAATGATGACGAACGACTACTCGTCCCACATTATACTGCATTTCGAACTTCTGACAAAGGACTGGTGACCACAGCTCGAATTCTCTTTGATGACTGAAATCGTCTCAAGATCGTAAAGAATACAAGCTATCTACTGTCTACAGATCAGGCTGTGGAATGAGAGGTAATCAATTCGACGCAGCACACTTGAACGCGGCTATCGAGTAGACAAAGAGTAAATGAAGAAAACACAGGCATGGTCAACTGATTAACGGAACATAGAGTTCTTCTTCTTTGTGTCCGGGTCCGGGTAGACCTTGGCCTCAACCAACAAGCCTCTCCTACTGGCGCGATTTATGGCTAGCTGTTTCCAGTTTCGCACACCGAGTTGGTTGAGGTCCTTCTCCACTTGGGTGCGTCAACTTAAACGCGGGCGTCCTTTGTTAAGTTGCCCCCAGGTTCGGATTTCGAAGCGATGACATGCGTCTCATGCAAGCACAGGCGTCTGCACTTACTATATCCTCTGTCAATGAACTCCTGCTTTCACTTCCACGAGTTAAAATCCGGGAGCCGAAACCTTCGACAGAAGATGAGGTACGTCCTTGGCGGCTATTACCGAGAAAGGTGGAGAATGGGTGAGTCTTTTTGTGGATGGCGGCGGAGGAGCTTACCATCAGATTAGTCAATGGCGAAATCCGGAGTTATGTGGTACACCCCCTTTTAGAGCTACTCTGACATATTCGGAGCTCAGATCTAAAAGGTTGCCTTCAAGGTCATGTTGGGATTTTGGAGTAGAGTTGGCGGAGGAGGAACGCTATCATATGCCGATACCGGATGCTTTCGCACCCTTCGCCCAAGGGAAAAATAAAGGCCATGTCCTCCCAGTTGGGGCTTGTGCGTGAGGTTAACGCACTCACCACGTAAAAACAAAACTGTTCAGGGACAACCACAAGCCTCGGATACTGACGGATTTACTGTTGAATATCGAGTTCATCGCGACAGATTTGAATCACATTCGAGATAAGCTAAATTTGAACTCAAAAAGTGCCGCTTCAATAGTCCCGCCTCGTGGCATTGGAAAAAGTAATGGTAATACACCTCAACCCTGCGGAACTTCACTTTACATTTCATCAGTTTCACATTTTTGGTATTCTCTCTTATAGCCGATAACATGTTTGTGAAGCCCCGTGTGCATTACACTAGTCAAACTATTCAAGGCAATATACTTGTCTGAAGGTTTATGTTGCAACCCCACACTGAATATCCAAGTTAATGGCCACGCACCTCAGACGCTACTGAACGACTCCTCTCAGAGACTACTTGAAACATTGATTATGTCCTGTCATTGCCCAACCACCCGGGGCAAGGCCACCCAACCACACGACACTATTAAACATCATCCGGGAGAGCTCCGCAAGATACACGAACCCTAGGCAACCCATTCAGAGCGTGTAATTTACGACAATCACTCTTCGAGCAAAACACTTCGCATAATTCATGTTCACAAAAACAATAACGTAACGACCTTGCCTTCGAGGGATCTGCTCCGAGAGTATCACTTTAAAATGATTACACCGCACCATAGGACACCACAGGATACACTTATCGACATTAAATTGCCTCCTGCGTCTCCAGGTTGGCCCCGTGAACTTTGGGCGCCCCTCAAAAATTTAATTTCTTTTAAATCTCTTTAAGGACATTAAACTTTTTAAGTACACCGATCCCATGTGTTAAGCACACAAAACCCTCTCAATATTCCACAAAAAGTTACTTCACTTATTCTTTGCCAAGAAAAACGAAAACAAACCCAGCAGCTCCCCTCGGCTCACCTCACCCAATTGCTGGCTGTGCGTGTACTTTACATACACAAGCCACAAAGTGGGACACACACGAGACAATTCTTGAGAAACGTTCTCCTCTTGTCCTACAACCACGACATCGTGTATCTGTTGTTCTTTTCAGATAAATTTAGACACATGAACAAGGAGGTCGAAAGGACGACGAGTGGGTGGGGTGAGGAGAAAATAAAAGTTATTCTCGAAACCATCTAATTACGCCGCAGGATACAGCAAGCCTTCAAATGCGGTGAACTTCTCGCTCGTTCCCAGGCGAACAAACACGACGCATATTATGATGAAGGGACAATTTGAAAAACTCTCTTCAACTGCCTGCCAGCCAGCCAGGACTACACAATAGGGAGACGACGCACAGAGTATATTACATGCCACCACCAGCCAACAACAACGACGACGAGAACAACAATTGCCGCTTCACCGCAAATAACATCTGAGCATATTTCCCAACAATGATACTCCTTCAGCTGCTACTGCTGCTCCTGCGGCTGTGACTGTAGCTGGTGCTGTTGCGGCCCCCTATGCGGGAGGGCATGCTCTTCAAACTCATGTCAGATATCCCTTTTTTCTCGCCTGCCACCCACCGCCCGCCCGAACCACCTCAATTATGAATCACGCGAAAACAAAGCCGCTAAACAAAAGGCACAGAAACTCCCTTCATCCATTCCGGCGACTGGTTGAGGAGGAGAGGGAGGGAAAAAAACAAAAGGAAAGGATAAGTAGAGAGCCAGCGACGCGAGAAAGAAATTCCCAGAAACTTTCCTCCTTCCAATGAACCCGGTAACCACGATGTTGGCGAAGAACGACGACGACGACGACGGCCAGCCAGCCAGTTCCTGTTTCGCAGAGGCTCAGCACACATCCCAGCCGCAGCCCATCCACTCCCGCCCGCCGCGTGGAAATTCTCATTTCTGAAGAAGACAAATGAAAGTATAAAGTAAGGATCTGCAGGCTGGATGATGAGGTATCACACAGAATGCGGCAACAACGTGGATCCCCCCGAAGTCTCTTCGCAAATTGGTTTCACAAAAAAGCAGGAGAACTCGGAAAATGTTTTTTTTTTTTTTGAAATTGAATGGAATTCCTTTGGTAATTCTTTTAGAGGATTTTGAAATCATTTTGATGAAACGAAGATACATGTCCCGCTTCCGCCCGCATCCACCTGGCGGACCCGACCCGTGAGTGTGAGCACCGACTACCGCGTGGTTGGCTGCAGACAATGGCTCCACATTTGGTCGGGTGGCGAGACGGTGGGCGAATTAAATATTTAATTAAGGGGAAGGCGTTTTGATGAATTGGTTTGCGTTTACCTTTGCGTTTGCGTTTGCGTTTCTCACTCCGGTTGAAGGCAATTGTTCGAAAGCGGCTAACGATACAATCGCGGTCCTGTGCGTGTGTGTGGAGGGATGAGACTTTTAAAGAAATGAAGTGCTCCACATCGTGGAATAATTCACCGACAGAAGGTCTCATCAAAGTTCATTAGGCGGTACACCTTCTCTGTGCGTCTGTGCCTTGCGATGTCTAACCCTCATCAAGTGGATTTGTGGAGATCAGCGATTGGGATTGAATGGACGGGATTGAATAGCGGCGAGAAAGGATGCCTTTCACGTTGACATATGTACGACTTGAGGAATGAACCCCTGGCAGACGTTAAGTGGCAGGCCAGTTAGAGGGATGTGATGAGATGATGGGGATGGCAAGAGGTAGCAGGACAGGCAAAAGGAAATTAAGGACACGCCGAAGAAATAAGGATAATGACTGCCTTGAATCTTATTTCATGTACTGTTTGAGAGAAATATTTAATGAGAGCTTGACCCGAGACCGGTTGCATTTCAGGATTTCAGCAGCAGGCAGTCCCTTTTTCATTTCGAAACCCAAGCAAAACAAGAGACGTTAATCTTGGTGTCGGCGGAAGGAAAATTCTGCGTTGGATGCACGATTCTGTCTATAAGGAGAAGTATCAGACACGAGCTCTATCTCCGTACACGGTGGGATGGGGTCTGTTGTCTATGCTAGCTCTGGCATTGATACCAATGCTCCAGCTACGATTGATCTCCTTCAGATGCCAGCCCTCAATCTCTGTTAAAAGGGACAAGCGATAGCAGACTTGATACAGCTTGGTACTTCAGCCAATTCAACGGTAGCAGAATTGACGAATTCCCGAAGAAAAGCACATCAACATCACAGCTAGCCCGAGAAATAAACTCTCCGCGAGCGCAGTAGAGAACACCTACGAAACGGATACTGCACACAGCAGAAGTGCAACAAGTTGGCGTATCTATTGGAGCCAGCTGGGTAGAAGTTGATCCGGCTAAAGGGGACAGCTTCCAAAGAGAAATAATTGTAATTACTCATTGGCTCAGTTCGATAAGGGATTTTTCACAAATTCGTCTTCATCGTCACAGATCTACGAACCAGTTACTCAATTTTAACCTCAATTGTCAGACCGATGCCAATGTATAGGTCCGACAAAGGTCCATGTAATCCTCCGACAGTAAGCCAGTGGAAGGACTGACTGGACTCAACACATCATCGGAATATTGAGAAGCGCTGCGTTGGGTGCACTTAACATACTCATCCACCTTACTCCATGGCACCTTTTCGACAAATAAACAGCAGGCAGCACAACCCTAAGACTCAACAGACTTGAATTCTGTCCCATAGTCCCAACTCAGCATTGGCCACTCAACTATTCTTAAAGAATTACAAGTCCTTACCGATCGCCTACTAATACCAGCCATTCGATCTGTATAGTTCAGAAAGTGCGAGGTGAACCCATGCGGGACTTCTCGCAGTAGGAAAAGGTGTTGCGTCCGTAAAACCTACTCTGTTCGGGATTTGGCGGAAATTGTCAAATCTGTCCGAGCCCAAGGCGTATGATGGGCTGTCCTCTGAAGGATGGAAGCGGAAGGTCATCGACACGCAGGGAGTCTACACTTAGAATGAAAAACTGGTACTCAGGGCCGCAAGTACCAGATTAGTGGGAGCTGCAAAGTTGTGGAGCCGTGGTGTAACCGTTGAATCCCTAGAAGAGTTCTTCTCAGATCTGTGCTACAACCTCCCGGCAGTGGACGATGATGCAGACATCCATCACCGACTGCGGGAAAGTAAACAACGCGCTGAAGAGGATGATAGCATCCCGAGAACAAGTGCAAGAGATGACCCTAGTCGGATATTTCGTGCAGGGAATCGCGGATGCCCCTTTGACTGCGCCAACTATCGAGGGATCAGCCTCCTTATCATCGCTTACAAGATACTCTCTGCCGTTCTGTGTGAACGCCTGAAACCCTTTGTCAACAACCTAATAGGTCCTTATCAGTGCGGTTTCAGGCCAGGAAAGTCCACAATAGACCAAATATTTACAGATCGACACCAACCACTTATTTGTCGACTTTAAAGCCGCATATGACAGTGTGCTTAGAGACGAGCTATACAACGCCATGTCTAGCTTTGACATTCCTGCCAAACTCGTCAGGTTGTGCAGAATGACGATGGAGAACTCTCGCTGCTCCATCAAGGTCGGTAACGAACTCACCGAGACCTTCAATGTCAAAAAAGGTTTTAGGCAAGGCGACACGCAGTCATGTGACTTCTTTAACATCATACTTGAGAAGATCGTGCGAAACTCAAACGTAAACACCCGAGGCACGATCTTCCAAAAGTCCGTTCAACTGCTTTGCTTACGCGGACGACATTGACGTGATTGGACGAACACAGCGAGCTGTCAATGAGGCGTTTGCTGGCATTGAAGCGGAAGCAGCTCAAATGGGTTTAACGATAAACCAGGGTAAAACAAAGTACATGCTGTCATCACGGTAGGACGCACAACATCGACGTCTCGGACAGAGCTTCATATTGGGCAACAGAGCCATCTCTCGAAACACCAAGCTGACCTTGTATAAAAACCATCCCAGTCCAGCTCTATGGCGCAGAGACATGGACTCTATTGAAAGCGGATGAAGAAGCTCTTGGTTCTTTTGAGAGAAAAGTTCTGCGTACGATCTTTGGTCCTGTTTGCGTTGATGGCGTTTGGAGGAGAAGGTTCAACCACTAACTATACGGGCTGTACAGCGACATGCACCTAGTTAAGCGTCTTCGGATCCAACGCTTAAGATGGCTAGGTCATGTAGAGCGGATAGACACCACAGCTCCGGCCCGAAGAGTTTTCGACACCGAACCATTGGGAAAGCGTAACAGAGGACGTACTCACACTAGATGGCGCACACAAGTGGAGAAGGACCTCAACCAACTTGGTGTGCGCAACTGGAGGCAGCTGGCGAAACATCGTGCTGGCTGGAGAGGCATGTTGGTTGAGGCCCAGGTCCACCCCGGACTGTAGCGCCAATCAAAGAAGAAGAAGAATCGCGGATGCTGAATCTCAGGAGGCTTTCCGAGCAGTGAGCACTCGCTGGGTGATGGGACTAAGAGTCAGTAGACGTCAGGACAATAGGCGCAGGGAGATGGAACAGCGACCTGAACGGACAGCAGGTGGAGTTCACAGAAAGTAGGTTGGAATGCTTAGGGTACCATCAATACGGACATTACCAACGCGACTGCCCACAGAAGAGTGGCGGACAAAAGGGAAAAAGGAAACAACCAGAAAGTAACTCGCAGCTGCTGGTGAGAGAGAGCAGGCCCGAACAGGGTGCTGCAGTAGATCCGCACCAGGCCAAAGCATTCAGCGACCTGAGCAGGTGCGAATATGTCAAGAACGCCACTGTGAATGGGTACAAAGCGTTTATTGAGTTGGGAAGTGATTGTGTCACTTTGCGCCGCTCGATTGCAGAGGAAGGCTTTTATTAGGTTGCTGGACGACCGAAGGCGGCTGAGCGGATTCGGGGGAGGAAACAACGAAAAGGAGACCACTTGGGGCTCCCCATGTGCGGGGACCACTTCGCCAAGGACGTTGTGAAACGAGATGTGAAAAAAACGTCAGCACAAGGTACACCGGATGTCGGCGAGGTGATCAAAATCGAGCCAGCCCCAGAGGCATCGGAGATGAGGATGAAGAAGCTGGGTCTAGCTCTCGAACGAAAGACTAGATAAAAACATCAAAGAGGGAGAGCGCTCCGAACTCGAGGGCGAGGATGGGATAGTTGTGATTGTTATAAAGACTAATTGGCTGTCTTACCTAATCTGATCCACCATTTACAGCTCATTTAGCACATATTTAGAAAACACCGATATCCACACTACATAAGGTCCCGGAATGTGTCACCTCAGAGAGAATAATTCAGGACCGTTAAAGAGTTTGCAAGTACTCATGAAAGTCAGATCTAGCCAAGCGACAAGGCCTGGCTGCCTACTAAAAATCCTCCCGATCAACCCGATATGAATTCGTTCTTGCAAAGCTAAGCCAAAAGCAAAGTAGATTTCAAAGACCGCCTTAGAACACAAACGCATTTCAAACCAGCTCTTGTCCCCAATTTCACTGCACGTCCTCACAACCAATATAGCACACCGCCGGAAGCGTGCTCCTTGCACTGAATCCACTGAATCTGTGCCACGCCACTCCACGTCAGATTGCGACTAATGGCTCATTGTTACGTTGGCTAAGCCAATCTGCCAGCGACTTCTCCCCGAATGGCGGAGAATAAACAAATTCACCCCGTCCAAGCCAGAATACGTACGTGGCCTTAAATGCTTTATTATTCCCCTTGACTCGGTGCCTGCCCTCGGCAGGAGCATTTGTACTCGTTCCTGATGACTTCCTCCCCGGGGTCAGTGCGACTTGCGTGAGCTGTCACAAGACAAAACAAAAACCAGGCGTCAACCTCACCCACAGGCTGTGCCACCTCGAAAATCCTGGCACGGAGTGTACTCCTCTTCTCTTTTGCGACTACAATGTGAAACTACCACCATTCAGCAGCCGAAACGAATGCCTCGCTGATAGCAGGACCACCCTGGGCTCGTTAAATATACGGCAACAAATTTGCACCACGACCCGTCCACCCTCACTCGCCGCCCATCACACTGTTCGCAGTCTAAATAGCCGCAAGGTGGTGACTTTTTTGAATACCTTGCTCCGGCAGTGTTCTTAAAATTGGATATTGTATCGCTCTGACAAGGACTTTCGCATTGTCCTCAACCGGCAACACCGCAACTAGCGGTGTAACAATATCCTCCTTGCCACACCAAGCCATCGCCATGACACCGCCCACATTTTCATTTTCGAACGCATTGTTTCGACTGTCACCGGCTGTTGGAAACATATCTCTTGCGTCCCTCTCTCCGCCCGCCCCGTCGACGAAGGTGGTTGAAGAGGCACTGATTTGGCATCTGCTGCCCGCGTTGCATGTGTACAACTACACCAGGCGCGGTACGAGTATCTTCCGCGTATCTTCCTTGTGCGTTGCGGTTTCATTGTGAAGTAATTAAATTTCTTCAAGCGGGACGTTCTTATTGTTCGCCGAAAATTAAAGGCACGTCCCCCCACCACCCCATCGCCCCCAGCAGCGGCGGCAGCCCATCGTCGTCAACCCAACGAGTATATCGAAAATTTCAGCAGAAAAACTTATTAAGCGTAATTTTCCGCAACAAGAATCCTTTTTCTTTCCGCCGAACAATGCTCCTTCATATTTGTTGGCGGTTTTTTTTTTCTCCCTCTCTGCCTCTCTCTGTTGTTCACTTGCCACCCTCGGCCCAGCTCCGGCTCCAGCGCCAGCACGGTCTCCTTGCTCTACTTTATGCCTTCCGCTGGTTTTTAATTAGTTAAAGGAGCACTTATCGACAACGCCCTGGCGGGTGCGCCGAGGAGTTGCGAGACACGCCGAGAGTTGCAGGCCTTCCAGGTGGGTCAAGTGCGCTCCGCTGTGCTGGTGCATTTCTTTTGATCGCCGTCCGGACCGGGGGACGCAGAGGCGGCGTCGACGGCGCCTTGTAGCGAATCTCGAAACAGTGTTGAATTTAGTGGTGCATGGGTTTCCGGTTGTGGGAATCGCTCTTGATTGCGTTTCACCCGTTGGAAGGGGCAGAGTGGTTCGGTGTGCCCTTAGGTCAGCGGAATAAGGGCGGGTCTTTACGGTGGAGCACAAAGTAAGTGTTTCCCTTGAATGCGAGCGAGTGTACAGCTCTGTGGATTTAAATTAAAGCTGTGCCCGCTTGTTTGGTGGGGGGGGGGGGGCGCAAATGGAGGTAGGCTAGTTACTCGCACTTCGTTGTGGGCACCGGGTCCGTGAAAGAAGTGGGTTTCTAAAGAACTCTGGAATCTGCGAGGAGTGGGGCGGACGATATTGTGAAATGGTGGCATTAAAGTTTCAAAGCCTTCGGGCGGTGTTTCGGATTTAATTGCTTTGGCGGTGACTTAATGGTTGGTTAGTGGATTGCGCCAAACAACTTTCCTAAACCACTGGAGTCACAGTCAGTTTCTGCAGATTAAGAGACTGGCTTTGTCTGTAGGGAAATAAGTTCTCTTCTGATCGCTCAACGGTGCCGGTTGTTAGAAGGTGGCACTGAGGGCGTACAAATTGGAATGGGGGCGAATGTGAGCCAACCGTCAATTTAAAATTTTTTGAAAAAAGGGAAATAAAACAATGTTGCTGCAATGAATTAACTACAATCAACTACAACTACAACTGTTGGTATACTCAGATGACATCGACATCCGTTAATATCGTGCCGTAGTGGAAGCATATACGGCAATTGAAGAAGAGGCGAAACGAGTTCGTCTTAAGGTCAATAAGGACAAAACAAAATATAAACTGTCGGCAAAGAAATGTTCGGTCACACACCACCAAGGACTGAATAAGTCAACCTACGACTACAATTTCGAGATGGTAAATAAGTTTGTCTACCTCGGGGCAAACGTTAACACCACGAATGACATCGTAGTATAGATCCAACATAGAATCGCCCTTGGCAACCGACGCTACTTCGGTTTGTCGAAACAACTGGTCTCGAAACTCCTGACTCGAAGGACTATAATTATGCTCTACAAGACTCAGACTTATCTTGCTAGTCCTGCTTTATGGAGCCGAAAAACTGCTGATTCCTTATGCATTCGAAAGAAAAATTCTAAGTCGAATATTTGAACCCATCTGCGAGGAAGGCGAATGAAGGAGAAGACACAACCGCGAACTCTACCAACTGTACAAGGATGTATCAAAAATCCGTCGACTGCACTAGGTTGGCCACATCGAGCACATAGACACCAATGCTCCAGCTAAGAGGGTCTCCAAATACGAGCCTCCTGGTTCGAGAAGGAGAGGAAGACTGAACCTCTTGTGTAGAGATGTAACACAGAATGGCCTTGATGACTGGAAGCATCGTTCCCAGGACCGTCAGCTATGGAAGGCAGCAATTGCTCTGGCTGGAACTCTTCATCGGTCTACGACCTGATAAGTAAGGAAGTAAGTGCTACGAATCCTTCGTTAACTTTCGTTAAATTCATTCACTTTGGGAGCGATTTGAAGTGCTATCAACGCTTCATACGTACTTGGCACTTGAATAGATACAATTCAATGAGGAAGGATGTACTAACAGGTGATCTAAGTCTGACCTTCACATATCTAACGTCGTTACACTTAGCGCATTTAGACACAGAGAATTTAAGCGACGAGCCTGAAAACGATGTGGACACAGCTGCAGCCTGGACGCCATACCGAGGGAATTAGCACCAAATCTGACAGACTCTCTGACGTTGCATAGCAAACTTGAAATGGTAACTCGGGAAAAAATATGCACCTGCAATCGCTTTATAGATCTATTTGTATTGTGTATTACAAATCACAAATAAGAATGCAGTTCAAGCCAATTTTTGTACTTCTTTGAGGGGAACATTAAACAGAACCTAAAATACAAGCAACTTCACTTAGTTATCATCCGTTAGTAGATACAAAAGTATATATTATAATCGATATCATTCCGTTCTGAACCAGATTCCAGTGTTACACATTTACAGCCGACATCGGGACCGACCGACAGATCGTAGTCAGGCATCCGGAAACAAATTATCAAATGATTGTTGGAGGAAAAGACTCGCTTTAGGCTAAACATAGTCTCAAGTACGTGGTTGAATTGATAAGCGGTGATGACTCGATTGCTGTTGAAAGCGGATGAAGAAGCTCTTCGTCGTTTTGAGAACAAAGGCCTGTGTGCAATCTATGGTCCTTTGTTTTGTTTGTGTTAATGGCGTCTGGAGGAGAAGATTCAACCACGAACTGTACAGCCTGTACAGCGGCATGCACCTAGTTAAGCGTGTTCGCTTAAGATGGCTGGGGCATGTAGAGCGGATGGACACCACAGCTCCGGCCCGAAGAGTCTTCCATGCCGAGCCATTTGGACAGCGCAATAGAGGACGTCGTCGAACGAGATGGCGCACACAAGTGCAGAAGGACCTCAATCAACTTGGTATGGGCCACTGGAGGCTGTCTAAAGATGGTGCCGGCTGGAGAGGCATGTTGCTGGAGGCCCAGGTCCACCCCGGACTATAGCGCCAATCCAAAACTCCATGAAAGAAGCTCTTATGAAACGTCTTCAAATTCGAATCATTTTTCACACTGCCGGCTTCAATTTCTTATTGCAACAACAATAATTGCACCATACACTTTACAAATAAAGCGTGCGTTAAACGGAGTCAAGCACAGCGAACCCGGCATTTTTCGGGTTACCATGATATTTTAACTCTTTAATACTCTTTGTTTTGCTATGGCTTTTGGGGTTGTTTTCTTATGAGGGATGCTCAAGAAAAGGCATGCATCATGAATTGTGATGTGTATGAGTTTACGTAGCATAACGATATGAAATCGAAAGACGGCTGACGAATGACGAGTTCTTGTGTATTCGCACAAATTGTCGCTTGGGTGTGCAGGTAAAGGAAACAAACATTTTGTTTATATGCACATATTAACATATTCATGTTGCTTGTTGTATTGATACATGCTTGAACTCGAATTTGAAAATGTAACTTGGTAGGAATCGGGTCATATGGACACCCGGCCACTGCAGACTATACACCACCTTATTATGGTTTTGAAAAATGCGTTGGAGTATTTCTACCGCCAAGAGCGGACTGGGATAGCAGTCGCATCAACTACATGTCGGATGTGAGTATCTACGCAGACAGTTCAAAGATGAATTCCGGATTCCGAATCTTTTCAGAAGATTTGAATTTCTGTACAGCAATAAGACTAACTAATGTCCCCAGTATTTTTCATGCAGTAATCTTCTCCATTCAGTCTTATCAGATCAATCCATCAAACAGCATCGATACTGCGACTAGCTATTATCGTTTGCACCCATCAAAGCTCACCACAACAACGGACATATCATCTAAAATAAATCACGAGTGCCGCCAGAAGCTTATTTTAGCTAAAGGTAACCATTAGCTAAATTCCCGGGCACAGGGATATCCCTGATAATAAAGGAGCTGACGAACTAGCCAAGCATGGTTACGTACTAGACACCTTATCTGCGAGGAAGGTGCATATGACAATAGAACTTGTCAAAGCTAGATTCAATACTTCTGGAAAGATGCTGTCTAATTGTCTAAGCTTACCACCCGCGCTTATTGAAGAGAACATGGCCAATTTACAATAATGTTCGCACTGAGGGACGTTTAAGTCGTACCCGCACGGGCCACGCAGTCAGACTAAACATTCCACACAACACTCACTGTAGCAGCTGTAACGATACTTCAGATGAAGAAACACTAACTCACTTCTTCAGCAGCTGCTCGCGATGGCTCGAATCAGACAGCGAACATTAGGCAACTCGAATGCATTGTTGAAATATCCAACAAAACCATAAATAAGCTTATTGATATTAACTATAAGCGAAGAGAGCTGCGTTACCAAAGCGGCTTAGTGCTAATTGGGTTGTCAGAAGAACCTGCACTACCCTTACATGTACAAACTGATCACAATGCAAAGCGTACAGAATTGTGCACCCAGTTGATACACAAGCAGGCCAACCGTTGCACACGATTAAGTCTATAAGGTCTTTTTAAGCATTCGCATATTGTAAGCCAATAAATACACGATACACTACCCTTACCCGCTCGCCAATGTCTGGGTTGCATAATTTGTAAGCAAGGTAGTAATGACTGCTTCGTTAACATTCGTTAAGTTCGTTGGAAACGATTTCTGCAATGTCGGGATCGCATAAATGTTTAATAAACTAGGAATGACTGCTTCGTTAAGTATCGTTCAGTTTTGATTACTTTCGTTAAGTTTAACACCTGAATTGAATAAAGGTCTCATAAGCTAACAGTGCCCACTTCGTTAACCATCGTTAAGTTCATTACTTGGCTTGGCTTGGAGCGAGTTCATCAGCACGGTCGTTGCCTTTCTTTGAACTAACACCACGTGGAAGAATTGAAAAATATCAAAATAGGAACTCATTAAGAATAGTTAAATAATATATATAATCATCCGGTATAAAATACAGAGTTTAACATCAAGCGCATCAGTCCTGGCCCTCCCTCCCTCCCTCCCATCTCCTGCCATTCCTGACCCACTTGCAGTCACCAGTCGCCACTTCATTTATTCAAACTCACAAACTAGGTCACGCTGCCGATCAACCCCCGTCGCCAGCAAATCTAGTAAGCCCTCACTCAACATCATGAACGACAACACAATTTATACAAAATTCCACCGACTCAACAGAAAAACCGCACACAACGGCGATGGCCGTCCATGGTGCGCACCACTTCATATTTGCACACCATTCTGCGGCTAATGCTGCGAAAAAGTACACAAATCCTGACAATTGTTTAGCAACAATGCCCAACGAATCCGTTCAAATCACTCAAAGGGGCGCGGGCGGATTATTTTGATTTTCCAATAATCATCGCAAGCACTCCTCCACCCCGGCGGCGGACTGAAATGCAAATGCTGTTCGACTTCGAGTCCCGGCAATCGGATCCAGAACAAATTTATTAACACACACCACCCAACCAACCACGCCATCCGCAGTCGAGGTCAATTCGAAGCACTTCCTGTCATGAATCCTGCAAATGTTGCTGATGCTCTCGCTCTAGTCCGTCAGCACAACAATGCAAACAATTCGCATTATTTTCACGAATTATCCTGTTGTTTGTGTGAGGGTGGCGGAGAGATCCCAATCCCGGCACAGTGGTGCGGCAATAAGCCGCAGATAATGCCAGGATTGCTGGCAAGCGTTCTTAAATCAGCCGGGAATACCATCATCATCACATTACAGACAAAAGGACCACAATTAACTGGAGCACGAGGGTGTGTGGGCGGAGGCAACATCATCAGCGCCAGCCCCTTTGACATAATCAACAGAACACAAAACAAATCGATTGATGATGACAATTGGATGAGAGTACCTGAGTGAAATTGGCTTCCATTTCAAGTCCATTACTCCCCAGCTACCCCATCTGCCGGCAACGGGACAGGATCTCAAAATCCTGAAATGGTAATCATGTCAATGAGATTTACATGATATTCAGTTTGCATGGGTTTGCTCGGTTCCGGTTAGGCGTTCTCTGCACTTGCACGTGTGCCTGTCGGGTGGTGACTTTAAGGTGCTCGGCTCTCGGGATGCATAAAAATGAAGTCCTGCAACCGGGCAGGACGCTCTGTTGTCCTACGTGAGAGAGTTTGCAAATCAAAATTGATTTATTAAATTTCAGTGACGTCTGAAGGACTCACGTCGGACTGACGTTGTCGTGTCGGGCGAGCAGGGCACACCGATGAATAAATATACGGCCGGCATACACAAATAAAAAGTGGGTACGTATTCTGGACTGCAAAACAAAAATGGGGAGAAAATAAACAAACGACGATCGAAAATAAATAAATGCATGCCAGGAGTGCCGATATCCGGATGAGTGATTACTGCTCACATTGGAAGGGAATAGAAGTGGAACAAGCAAAACGGCCGAGCAAGGTAGACCTTGGGAACTGGAGTTTGACAAGTTTTCGTGCATTTTCAGAGGGGCGTATTGTTGGAATAGTTCATTCGATTCCATCTCCTTGCCGCACAGAGTTGGCCTGAGTTGCGTTTGCAGGAAACTATATTCAACCGCTTTAGTCAATTTGTCAGCTTCGGTGTCAGAATGCCGTGTGAAGTCGTCGTATTAAATCCTACTGAACGATACTTACTCACTTTTGGAAACAAAGAAATTGATGAAAGTGTGTGTCGCATGTCTGGCGCTTCGGATTTTGAAGAAAATTTCTTGGTAATCATGCCATCACGACTGTATGTCACTGCAATTCAATAATTGGTCAAAGGCGACTGCCGTTGCAAATATGCAATACAAATAACTACAAGCATTCAGTCAGTCATCAAGGCTATCAAGCTCAGACTCGGCATAAAGCTGGGACGAACCATAGCACACACCACACCTGTGGATGTTGTTGAAGCTATCCCCGGGCCCTCTTCGGGCTGTAAAGCCGCCCATGTTGTGATTATTGTATGTCTAGGCAGTAGTAAGTAAATTATCAAATAGAGGTGCTACCAACAGTTCACAGACTGGCCTATTGGGTCGTTTGATAGAAAGAACATGAATTCCGGGAGATGTGTTTAAACGCAATTAATATCTTCTCTCGAATCTAAAGTCGAACACAACATCAACATTTTCTAAAAGCCAGACTGTTGGACAATATTTCCAGTACACTGTCTCAGCTTCTCAGGACTTTTTTGCAAAAATAATCACAGTCACATTCATTGTCACGAAATTTTGGTGATGACCGAAAGAATAAGATCGCGGATACAAGCTGCCGAGATGGCATTTCTTCGTGCCGTTGCAGGAGTTACTCGCCGGGATAGTGTGAGAAATACGGCAGTACGCGGGGGACTGATTGTGGAGCAGCTCCTTCTCCGAACGGAAAGACCTATGCTTCGATTCTTTAGGCACATGACACGAATGTCCACATTATCACTTCTTCCGAGCCGCGCCTTATATACGACTCCATCTGAAAGGCATCCTCTTGGTAGACGCTGGGCTAGATGGCTGTACCAAGTCCAAAAACTCGCTTGGTTACGCCTGAGCATAAATCCTGACGAGTTAGGGCGGATGGCGGATGGCGGAGGATCGAGTGGCCTGGAAATACCTAGTGCGTGCTTTACCTCTGCGATACTTTTAGTGGATCATGCGGGTCAGAAAAAAATGACGATAATGATGACCACATATATAGAGCTATTAAAACTGGCTGATGGTGGCATTCTTTACGCGTCTCTCCTCTCTAGACTCTTGTGCTGGCCTATACCTAGAGATCTAGATGATTTCGCCACTGCTTATCAAAATGTGTGAGAGTAACATTCAATTGCCCTGGATTACCTCAAGACTGTTATTTGCCCTCTCCTGTTTCTTCTTTTCATTAATGATTCGCTTTCCAATGTTTCCCATTCTAAGTGCCTTTTATTCGCCCACGACTTATTTTTTTTTAAACCGTACGATCCTTGGAGCTTTTGCGATGGAGTTAGGAATAGTTATTAAATCTGTTTAGAAATAGAGCGATTTGAATGGGTTACACTACATTTGTTGATCCTAACAAGAGTCTCCTTATATAGATCTGGAACTATATTCGCAGTTACCTTACTTTTTCTGTGCACATAGACTACGGCAAATCATAGATCTCGCAAAAAGAACGCGGTTAAGTCCAATGATCTTGTTTTCTCTTGGGAATGTGCGGACCGTAACCGAAATACACAATATCTGTGAAGGAAGTTTTTATACCCGCGTGCACCTATTGCTACAACTAGACCATCCTAATATCTTCTCCCTCGCTGCTCTCCTTGTCTAGCCATATGTTCGTGAGCTTTCAACAGTATTTCATTACATCCGATACCTGATGGTGTATGGACCCCGCTGCATCGGTCCCAGTTTCCATGTCTCACCGGTGGCCTCTCGCTGTTGGTGATGACCTCGCAACCGACATGCTTTAAGCCTTGCAGGGTTTGAATCTCCGCTGTGCTCACTGCCTTTCCTTGTTCGGGCGTTTTTTCCACATCCTCTGGTTTCACCCTGTTCCTGACAAAACTGTATCGCGCCTTACTGATGAGGTCCAGGACTTATTCTCTTTCTTCTCCGCTTCGGCGTAATCTAGCGGCATTCAATGGGATCAGTCGCCTTTGATCATCCACAAACACACTGCTTCCGGACCGGCTATGATGTGAGTTTTTATACCCGCTTGAATCTAACGCTGCGGAAGGCTACATAACTTGTGGCCTTGTTTCAAAATTCAAAAGATTTTCAAGATTCTTACATGTATGCTACTTATTCCTTTTATTAGGAATCATTATTATTATGAACAGCAGTTGGCCCGTGGCTTTGTGGGTATGTGCGTCGATCCCAACCTCGACGTCGTAGGTTCGATTCCAGCTCTGAGCTACAAGAATAATGTTCACGGCCCCACCTCTTTCGAGTGACTGACAATGCTCAAAGAGTATTTCCTGTATAGAAAACGCTTTTCAAACTTGGCCGTTCGGAGACGGCATAAAACTGTACGACCCTTCCACTCGTGAGAGAACAATAGCACGTACAACACGAGTGGTTGCTGAGACGCTAGGCCCTGGCCCCCTACGGGCTGTAGCGCCACCCATATTATATAGTAGGCGCGCGTTCTCTAAACAAGGCGACGCGCTGGTATGTGATAATTTCAACATCGTACTTGAGAACGTCGTGCAAAACTCATATGCCAACACTAGATGTGTGATCTTTCAAAAATCCGTGCAATTGCTAGCATACGCGAAGTCAGTAACGTGAGTGGCCGAACTCAGCGAGCCGTCAATGAAGCGATTGCAACTTCGAGGTGGTAAATAACTTCATCTACCTCCGCTCCCAAGTTAAAAGTACGAACAACATCAGAGCCGAGATTAAACGCAAAATAACTCTTGCCAACCGCTGTTTCTTTGGGCTCAGGAGGCAACTTGGGAGGACCAAGCTAACATTCTGTAAGAGCCTAACCATTCCTCTCTTGCTCTATGGTGCGAAAGCTTGGACTATCACAAGAGTGAATGCAGAAGCTCTTGGTCTTCGAGAAAAAATTTCTTCGTTCAACCTTTGGTCCAGTTTGCGTTGATGGTTTTAGGAGAAGAAGATTCAATCACGAACTGTACGGGCTGTACAGCGACATGAGTCTAGCCAGGCGTCTACGGATTCAACCCACCCCCCCCCTCCGCTCCCCCTCCCCCCCCCCCCCCCCTCCCCAACCCCCCCCCCTGGCCCGAAGAGTCTTTGATAACAAGCCATTGGGACAACGCAATAGAGGACGGCCACGAAGCTCATGGCACACTCAAGTGTTCCTGTGGAGATGTAGTAACTGCTTGTATTAATAGCCACAATCGTTGTGCATGTTGATTTTTTTGAAACACTACAAACAGGATCAAGGATGAGGAGCGTTACGGCTATTGAGACATTTTTTTTACAATCTCTATCCCTTGATTAACTTAACTCAACACGTTGACTGCTACTTGAACCATAGTGGATCGAATTTCTTTATGCTTTGGTACTAAAATACTCTCCGCAGCATAAGCACAGCACACATCATTGGAATTTAAAGTGAGGCATCTTCTCGTCCCAAGCGTGGTATAAGCTCAGAACTGTGTGGGTCCTACAACACAACCTTGTGGTATTCTTAGATTATATCAATCCTAATGGTAGCAATCTTAACTTCTTGTGATCGATGATAGAAGTAAGAACTGGACATGCTGTTCTGCTGGTGGTGCTGGTTGTGTCGATGCAAATAATGGGCATTATGACAGAAATTGAATCTGCTAATTACACATTCGAACGGGGCAGCCCGGACTGGGGAGTGAGAGAGAGTGGCAATTTTGAATGGCGTCTGGATATAAATATGAACTGTTAATCGTCGCAGTGGTTGGCAGCCGTTGGTATTCGTTGAATTCGTTTTAAATTTGGTTAATTATAAGTGACTACATGTTGAGTGGAATGAAAGGAAGAGTTGGCGTGACGCTTTTTGGAATTATGTAAGCCTGTGAGTTCAGATTGAATTACTCATTTAAATCATTTCGCAGCGCAGGCAGAGGGTGCAGGGGAATGTGGCGTCGAACCGATAAAATGGCAGGGATGAGGCATGGAATCTTTAAGCAGCCGCTTTGGCTAATTCAGGAAAGTTCAATGGCTAGACTCGGCGGAACTCAGGTGCACTTCTCCTCGTACACCAGTTTTTTTTAGTTTCCACGAATTAGAACCCTGTCTGCAAGTTGACACGCCTTGAGAACTTTCGCTCATTACAAAAGGACACGCAGAACCTTTTGATTTCAAATAAATCGGCATTCGTTTTCGTTTTTATTATATTTCGTTGATAACTTGCAGTTTTAGTTTATCTGTTCATCCTTATTGCTGTCAGATGAAATGCCGTAATTTGTATATTATTAGAGATTTTAATTTAATTATTGCTTTTAAACAGCGTTAAGGATTACGTATAAAACAATTTCTAGAAGTTTCACAACGCTCTCTAAGCGCTCAGCAGTCCTTGCGTACATGCATGTGCATACATTTAGCAGGTCCGGCCTTGCTTCAGAGTAATTTTTTTTAGTGAAAATACATATGTGCTGGTACATCCACGAACAAATAAGAGTCTTCTTTTAGCACTAGAGTTGGTCTTATAAGCAGGACTGACCCAAAATATGGCTTAGAGGAGTCAGATTTGTGTTGTTCGATGAAACTTTCCACAGCGTGCCAGTGACCACGTGAAAATCCGACCTCGGAGCGATACAACAATCAAGCTTAAGAGATGAATCACCCACATCCCCACCATTCATCTGCAACAACAACGATTGAAAAGAACCCGAGATCCCATGTAATTCATAAACCAAAGCTCGATTGCAGCATCAGCACTCCAAACACACGACTTCGTTAAGCCATCTAAAAATTCCGTCTATTTCCAGGCCACCCCAGTGCGATGTGAGACATCGCAGAAATGAAAATCCTCTTTGCAATGCATACTGTCCACCCATGGGCTAAATATTTGACAGCTCTTCCGCCCCACATCCATCCCCGCACAATTGAAGTGTGTGATTTCCCCGGGGGCTTACAGCGCTTTCCCATTGTCCTCTCTGAATACATTTGCCAATGCAGCAGCGCTCACTGCTCCCCGCACACAGCCTTTGACGTCTGTTTACCTGAAAAATGGATTCGGGTGTCCTTATCACTATGCAGGCCCACCCCTCCGGTGGGTGGCGTGCAGCGTACCATTTAAAATGAACAATTCGCATGCAAAAATCTCTCATATTTATTTTGACATGTCCTCCCGCATTGTTTGAGCGCCGTGTCCCAGTTTCGCTCAAACAAGCTTTTCTGTTCGTTTTCTTTCACTTCGGCTTGGCGTGTCCCTCTATTGTCCATTGATTGGACCGTCTAACCACCCTCCGGCTTCTCGCCCCCTCCCCCACCAATATGCATTAAAATGCACTGCTCACGAAGCGTGATCACGATATGCTTGCACAGCACTGCAGACTGCAGTGGCTGTGTGAATTTCGATATTTCACTATAATCCTGTCACACACTCGTCCTTTTTGTGTGCCACGCCACGCCATGCCGCGCCGCGCCTTTACTCGTTTATGTTTCTCGTCGTAAGCACAAAACTTATTTTTTGAACTTATTTACTCGCACCCCCGCCCACAGAGCGAACGGTGAAAAAGGAGCAAACAGGAGCAATTTGCCGGCGTGGACGGGGTGCAGTTGGCCCATTCACTCGCCGCCCACCTCCAAGGACCAATAATTTATTGGATCAATAAATTTTCGTGTCATCGTCTCAGCGCTCAGCGATTTTCCTTTAAGGACTGAATTTAAAATTTAAATCAGACATTGTGACGGGGTGTGAGTCCTGCCGGTGAACGGGCGAAAAATTAGGTTACCCTGGCAGTCAACGGGCGTCAAGTTTATTAGATTCCTCTTCTTATTTTTTTCTTCGGTGTCAGACGAGCCAAGGCGAGGCGCGATTTGCCCCAAAACCGAGTATCGAATGAGACAGAGATTAATGGGGCCACTTAACGGTGATGATTGCAAATTAAGGACACAAAGCGCCGTGATGTAGGACGGTGGCGGTGTCACCTCGCCGTGGGTGAGATGTCAGTTTGTTTGGTTCCATCCGAGCAAATACGCGAGGGGTCGCGCTTGATGGAATATAAATGAACGCGGATAAGGTGTTGACCTCTGAGTGGAATTGGGTATGCTCTGGGATGTGGGTGTATGGAATCACTGTTTAATGCAAGACCGTGGTGGGGTATTTGTTTTCGTCAGAACCAGGAGGGTGGCGGCGTGGTGGTACTTTGAAATATTCAAGCGGAATGCGCAATGAGAGTATGTTAGTCTTTGGCGTGGGTTACCTGGTTCGGCATGCCTGTGCAAGCAGTATTTGCGACCGTTGCTGTGGGTGGGAAAACACTGGCAGTCCGGGGAGAATGACGCAGATTTGTCGCCAAAATTGATATGCGCTGCGGAATAAGGAGGAACTTTATTGATTATGCGGGATCAAAGGACCGAAGTTAACGAAGATTAAACGCGATTTTTCGCGAGGAATGGAGAGAGATTTGGTCCTTTTTTGGCTTTTCCAATTTGCATATTTACATGCCATCACTCTTGGCAAATGCGTCATGAATCTTGACAACGGGGTGGTATTTCAGTGACAACTGGTACACGTTCTTCTCGGAAGGGGTTGAATCTGGGAAGCGTTTTTCTCCTTGACAACTGACAGACAATGGTCCCGAAAGGTTACTGGGCACTCTGCTGTCGATCCGACACCAGGTGCGAAAACGCCCATCCTTTGGAAGGTAAACTGAGAAGCACTTACTGAATGCACTTAGTCCAGATGAACGTTCGGTCGAGTCAATAATCCAATTGGAGCTTACAATTTAAAGTTTGTGTGCAGGATTTTCGACAACGACCAGACGGAACTGAGAGTAGAAGAGCGAGGTTGGTGTTCTGCAGGGGCAGTTCAACGTTGTTGGTGATTCTTCGCTCGAATTTTCCTTTATTTTAAATATTCTTAAATTTTTTTGTTTTCAATTATTCTGCTTCAACTTTATAATAAAGAGCGATTTTTTAAAAGCTATAGGAACGTTTTTTCAAATTCAAAAAATGCATGAAATCTTTATTTGAATCGATAGTACGGTCCATATAATTTAATGTTTGAAGATTATTTCATGCAAATGTTGACCTTGACTGCGCCTCAAATGCTCCATCCGCTTAGTCAAATTTTGGCATAATCTTTCCAACAATTCGGCCGGTATCTCACGAATAAATGCTTCAACGTTGTCTTCCAATGCGTCAATTGAAGCGGGCCTGTCTGTATAGATATGAGCTTTAACATAGCCCCACAAAAAATATTCTAAGGGCGTTAAATCGCACGATCTAGGGGGCCAATTGACCGGTCCCGAACGTGAAATAAAATGTTCACCGAACTCGGCTCTCAAGAAGTCCAGTGTTGTGTGGCATGTGGCACCGTCTTGTTGAAGCCACATGTCATACAAGTCAAGCTCTTGCATTTTGGGCAACAAAAAGTTGGATATCATCTCACGGTAGCGCTCACCATTCACAGTTACGTTAGGATTCGCATCATTTTTCAAGAAGTACGTTCCAATGATGCCACCAGCCCATAAACCGCACCAAACTGTGACTGTGTTTTCTGGAAACATTGGTAGCTCTTGCAATGCTTCTGGCTGATATTCATAAAATCGACAATTCTGCTTATTTACGTACCCATTGAGCCAAAAATGAGCTTCGTCGATGAAAAAGAAGCGCGCGATGAACTTTCTTAACAGAGCACTCATTTTGATAATAAAATTCAATAATTTGCAAGCGTTGTTCGTTTGTAAGACGAGTCATGGTTAAATTATAAACCAAACTGAAGATGTTTGACAGTAAAACAAAACACGAAACGGAAGTCAGCTGTTTAAACCAGTGTTGCCAAAAAGATAATAGCTAAAAATCACCCCTTTAATTCCAACATGTCATAAAATCTGTTGAAAAAATAGCGTCATACATCCATACGCGTCTGCATCATCTATCGTCTCCATAAAACTTACTGCCTCCACAAAGTCACAATTTCAGTTAATGTTGGTAACACCCAAACCAAGTCCGTGTGGTGTGGTGATTTTTTTCTGATTTGTGATCAGGTCTTTGGAAGGATCTACTCTAGATCTATCTCTTCTGGACCCTATCTGCTGTTGGTGCTCTCAATCCATTTGGTATTTGAATTCACATAGTGATGTAAGATGTAACGGCGTCAAAGCCCAGCAGAAAACACAAAGCCAAGCAGCAAGTGTCTTAAAAGTCACCCGACCGTCTGTGAATAAGTGATCACAACCGAAGGTGAAGAAAAAAACAACCAGCTTGGAACAGGTTGTAGTGTAGTTCCTATAGAGCAACAAAGGTGGAGATCTGCCGGCGCTACTCACAGAACAATGGTCGTCAACTTTTTTCACTCAATTAATTTCAACTCACACTCTTAATAAGTGGTTCCAACTAGAGAAGGTTCCAGCTGAGACTCACGTCTCATTTTTAGGCGACCGGTTGTTTTAAAAAGAAAAACAGATTTTTCTTGAGCACTTCATTCATTCGATTTAACTATTTTTAGACAAATATTCCTACTGTCCTACTGGCCCTACTGTTTTTTGTTTGTCTATTTTGACACCTTTTTTACGTTCGAAATCTTGACAGAAGGTCAGTATACTACCGTGAAATGACTCGCTTTTGCTTTGGGTGCCCGAAAATAGCACCCCTCCGCAACTGCTGCTCGCAAGTTTGTGGACAACCCCGTAATCGTACGATGCGCACAGATGTGTATGTGGTTCCTGTGGGCGAGAGTGTGAAACTAAATTCATTGGACCAGGGAATAAAGTTTCGGCCAACGGCGGTCGTTACAGAGCCATATTAAGCGACGTTTTTGTACTGAAATTATAGACATGGAGTTGGACCACCTCTGGTTCATGCAAAATGGCGCGCCATGCTACACAGCCCATTCAATAATTGATGTTTTGCGCACCAAATTCTCTAACTGCGTTTTTAACCGTCTTGGCCATGTCAATTGGTGTTGGTGTTAAATATATACTTATTAATTTTATTTTTATAAAATGTCTTTCTTTATATTTCGATGATAAATACTAATATTAATGTTTAACTTCATTTAAGGAATATGTGTTTTTGAGAGAGTTGGACCGCTGCTGCCGATCTCGACGACGTCTTCGAACGAAAAGAAAGCTTTTATCCAAGCCGGTACCGTACGGTGACGACAGGCGTTGATAATGGTGGTTCTGACAGCTGTCCGCATCAAGTGCCTTCAGCATAGAACCGAGTGCAGGCTATTGTAGCGCTTATTATTTGTTACTCCAATACAGCCGCTTCGGTTCTACGGTTTGAAAATTTTAGACTTTTTTGTGGAGGAGCAAAGTTATACCACCAACCCGGAAACGATTCTCTAGAGTTGCCGGGTTGCCTCGGCTTCGGTCACTAGTTTGGGCGAGTCAGCCAGGAGCAGCTACATTCGATTTCATAATTAATGGGAATGTTCGCTCTTAATAATAAAGCCATAAACATGGAAAAAGATTTAATTTTGTCTTTATTCGGCTCGCCCTGATTATTGTTACATTCTTGGTGTGATTTCCAAGACTATTCGATTGGAATACTGGTGGTCCGTGGCGTTGTTGGTATGTGCGTCGATCCCAACCTCGAGGTCATAGGTTCGAACGCTGGTCTGTACGATAAAAATAACTTTCACCGCCGCACCCCTTTCGAGTCACTGACAATCCTCAAAGAGTATTTCCTGTCTAGAAAAGGCGTCTTAACCTTGGCCGTTCGGACTCGACATGAACCGCTCGTGAAAGAACATTAGCACACGCACAACACGAGTGGTTGCTGAGAAGCTAGGTCCTGGCCCTCTTTGGGCTGTAGCGCCGCCCATATTATTGTTATATTATATTGCATTTTTAACAATGAACTTTCATTCGGAACACTATATTTGTTGTTACATTCTAGATGTGATTTCAAAAAGCATGATAGACTATTCGATTGGAAGAACGAGTGATCAACGTGTTATCTGTGTCAACTTTTTATTTCTCCTATAATGCTGCAACAGTCCGAGATGGACCTGACCAGCAACTTGCAAGCCTCTTTAGCTGTCATGATCTCAGTCATTTGCCCACTAATTTCGCCAAATTAAGTTTTAACTAAAATGTCTCTAAGTTATTAAGATTTTTTCACTACAAATTGTTCTTAATATTAAGCTGTACTGGTAACACGATTTAGTTAAAATGTTAATTTAAATGTTAAATTAGGTCGAAAGACATAGAAAAAAATTAAGTTAAGCTTAGAGTGCCGGCCGAGGGCCAGTAAGTTAGTAGCAGAGATGATGTACGTCGAACTAGTTTAAAGCACTTTTGTCTAGTACGCAGGTTTATTATGAATTAAAAAAAATGCCAAATAACTAATTTCGCCAAGAGATGTGTGTTGTTTTGTTGTAACTTACTTATAATTTCAGTCTTCGACATTCGGATTCCACAACAAAACTGTAGGTTTCCTGTACTCCCGAGGCACGTACACGGCTTCGGGCGAGAAGTTTATTCTCTGATAGCCTTCTGTGAATTGTTACATCACTTATAGGGAGCTGAGATTGGTCTGCTATGTCCTTTGAAGATGCCGCTGGGTTGTTTTTTGATAAGCGTACTATCAACCTGTCATCAGTTTTTGACGTTTTGCATTTCCTTCCCCGATTTTCTGACTTTTCGAAATAGCATAAATCGTTGGCAATTGCCGAGACACCACACCCAGACCCACAAGTGATTGATGAAACTCCCTATAAGATTTTTTTTGCTTGGCGGCACTGGCAGATGAACTCTCGCTTTTCTGAATTTGTGTGTTTCCACGACACACTATGATACATTAAACAAAAAAATGTATAAACAATCTAAAATATTATTTAATTGACAAAGGCTTTTTTTTGACCCAGTAAACTAAAATTCAACTTTTTTCTGCAAAACACTCCACAACAGCACCTTTCTGTTCGCAATCACTTCCTTGAATAAAATCCTCGACCACTCAGGCGCAGATGTACACATTTTTACTGACTTTGCTTGCAAAGTACCCAAAGAATGTTTACCGAAAAGTTGTACAGTCTACGCGAAGAAGTTTTTGCCAGGAAAGAATTTAAATCGATTCCAAGGTCGCGCTCCTATTATTTTGAACACAACTGTACAACTAGAGTGGATTCTTATAAACAAGGTGAAAATACGCATTCATTAGGGGCGCAAAAAGAATAATTGGTTTAGTTCCGTTAAGTTTCGTTCATTTTTGCATAGTTTCGTTAAGTTTCGTTCAATATCGCTAAATGAATGGCCACGAAGTTTATCGTTCGCTACGCTCATAAATCAGTTGGGAAGACAACTACTTTAAGCAATGTGAAATTTCAGATCTTATTTATTTATGTATCGTTCACACTTAAAGAAGGGGCATGAAGTTTAACTCTTGTATCTACCCTCTTGTGAAAGTTGAAAGAAAAAATTTAAAATTTGTAGCTCGAGTAGTTTGGCTACGTCTGGTTCATTTTTCAATTTAATATTCGGTTCAGACAAATACTATCACTAACTTAACCCATCTACAGAAGTTGATTTAAGTTCACCAGTTCGATGGAATTTTCTTCTGTATTCCTCTTTTAGGACAGAAAAATATAGATTCGCTTGTAGATTCCCTAGTTTAGGAGTGCGAATCAGATGGAACAGTAAGCACCAATACCCTAATCTGGGGAAGCAATGGTGAGCAGATTTCAGATTATAGGCGGCACTTAACGAACATCTTTTGGAAACACAGCTAAAATATGCTCCGATTGCGAAAGTCAATGAAATTCGTCTGGGACCCTATTTCAGAGACGGTCGCGCAACACACTCCTTCTACGTGATTTTTGTAAGACCAAACCACCGTTTCCTTCGAATCGAACGATCTGGTAGCAACAAAGCACAGAGGAAAAGATCATTCTCACAAGACTGTCCACACAAGAGGTGCAAACCAAATTGTGACAAGTGATAAATGTTAAAAAAACAAATTCCAAACCCGGCACAACACGCTAACAATACAGATAATCCATTCTGCCGCAAGTGTTAAACAAAGAGTCCTCTAAATCACACCACGCGCATTACCAGTGAATCCTCTTAATTCCTGCTTTAAAGCACACTCATCCCATCCGCATCTGTGTTTCCATTCAACGACTCCTCAACACCTAACATCCATCCTCCTCCAGTCTCAGTCGTCGTTGTGTACATCTCAACTCACGCACATCCTTTTGAATGCCTTAACACAACTCATCATTACATCAGCAGAATCCTTTTGTAATCGCACTCAAAACCACTTTCGCTTTCATCGCACTCACTTGTCATTACGCCATTCTCTCCGTCCATTCAGGGCCAATTGAATGACGCACTGTAAGTACTTTCAACTGGATTATCCCTTTGTCCACGGTGGCCTTAAGTGGATCCCTCAACAGCTTGCCAACATCAATCAAAATCGAAAATCATCAACATTGTCAACCGAATGAAAGCCATCATCATCCTCGTCCTCGTCGTCGTCGTCGTCGTCGTCATCGTTGTCTACAGTTTTTTTTTCCCCCGCTGAAGGACAATCCTCATGGCTGTTGCCTTTGCCGAAGGATCACCCAATTTCAGTATTGTCCTTCTGCAGAGCGAAAAAAAAAAACCTTGCTTCCCAAAGGACACATTCAACAGATTTCGCTTAAATGACTTTTTACCACCACGAGGAGGGATGCTGCGTATTATTTGACATCTCCTCCCTCCCTCCCGGCCCTGACCACTTAGTCTGGCCATGGACGAGGCTCGCGCGCACAAAAGGCATATGCGAGCAACAATTTATCACACACATCCTCCACACAGCACATGGTAACGCGAACAAACACATCAAACAATGACCCCATTAAGGACACACGGAGCCGCCCGCCCGTCCCCCCACAATGCATCGCCGCTGAGTTGATGTTCTTTTCATCAGGACGAGGCAACCACGCGGTAATCCCATCTCAAAGCGCCAGCACCGCCCCTCCATTCTGTCGAATGAAATTTTCATTCTGATTCCTTTAATTAACACGGCAGCCGAGGCGGGGAGGCGGCACGAAAAAAGAGACGACGCATCCCCCGCCGAAGGGATGGGATCCTGCCGCCCGGGTGGGCGATCAAAAAATAAAGCGCTCCTGTTTGCTGAGAGCACAGACCGAACAAGGGGCGGAGCTGAGGTGCGCCCGCCAAAAGGACATCAAACATCGGGGGACGCACACTTACTTTACACATCCTTTGACAAGGCAAGTAATAATTTTGTGGAACGCCAGGAAACCAGGAAGTCCCGTTGCCGTAGACAAACAAAAATGAAATGACTCAAGCGAACGCATCTGAATATCCATCTATTTTTGTGTGTCTGTTTTTTGTGTCGTTGCTCTTGTGTGCGCCTTTCCTTGCAGCTTACTTTTGTCATCCTTGAGTCAATGCACTGGTGTGGGATGGACGAGTGGGATGCTGCACGCTGGCAGCACTTAACGGCGCCGAGGAGTACAGGAGTGCAGGAGTGCAGGAGTACACCTCGTCGTGCCGTGCTTCGTAGATTCAATCCGCTTTAATGTGTTCATCTTCCATGTCGACTTGTTCGGGGCGGTGTGCGTGTGTGGTGACTGGGCCTCGCACACAAGCTGTGTGCTCATTTCGGCTTTGTTCTTTTTGCATTTCACTTTTGCTGTCGTCATCGTCATCGTCGTCGTCGTCGCCTGCGTGCGATACTGCTGGTCGGCATGAATGGAGTGGAGCACACCATTCTGTGAGGCACTGAGCCGGATGCGAGTCGCTGATGCATTCGGAAGGATGTGCACGCTGTCGCTTGGTATACGGGCGGGTTGTTTAATAGCCACCACCTGTGTCCCCATTTTCTACACTCTATTCTCTGTGTACGCTCCCCTCGGCGTAGGCCTCCCCCCATTTGTTGGCTCTTAGTGTCCTTTTTTTGTACCTTTCTAATCGAGTATGGACTCGGATATCAGGTGGAGTACACAATATTGTGGTGCAATGTTCGTTCCAGTTATGTGTCCAATTAAGGTGTTTGTTGCATCGTGCAGCAGATGTGATTATGTGCGGATGGATGCGGGGTAAGTTAAGGATGCCGGCATGGGGGCTTAAGTGAAGGGCCCTTGATGATGGTAGATTGAGTTATTCTCTCAATTGGAGGCATGATGTTGGGGCTATTTTCAGTAACAGAAGTGCGCCACGTTGCGCCTGGGTTGTGGAAGGCTGGCTGTGATGACAGGGCAACTGATTGGTAGTCTGATTACAAATACTGATTGTGCAACAAATTTGGTCCACAAATTCACCAGAAACACATGAATGAAGTAAGGCATCAAAATTGGCTCTATTGTCTGGTAATGTGAGTTCAATTGGAGGGAAATTGATTACTGGCCAGAGCACCGATTCTAGCTATTTTCGACGTGACAAGTGCAACGTCTACAGGAATTTATGAAATCTTGGACTTTTAAGTCATCTCATCGACGCATAACATGATGCGAGTTCGGAGAGCATTGCATATGTCGTCTTCTTCTCATGACGGTGCAGTTCGGCATGGACCTGGGTGTCTACTGACAAGCCTCTCCAGTCAAGACAAGGTCCTTCTTCACTTGGGTATACTGTCGGTTTCGTTGACGTCCACCATTGAGTTTTCCAATTGGCACGAAGTCAACAGCTCTTGGAGCTAGAGCATCCATACTCTCTACATGACACAGTCGTCTTGGCCGTCAAATCTGTAGAAGCCTGACTAGACCCATGTCATCCTCGGTCGAATCTTCTTCCAAGCCAAGGATTGAATCCAAACGTTTCACATTCTTCATTTGCTCTTGAGATTGTCAGCACCAAAGAGCTTAGCACAGGCGATCAAGATGATAGAAGAAGTACGCTTGGTCTATCAAGAGTGGGTTGGACTACTCAGTTCCATCTTGAGTCCAAAGCAACAGCGGGTGAAATGAATTATCGAGCATTTGTTCTCGGTGTTGATGGTAATAGTAGTGTTTGCTTGGAACCCGAACTCGACGAGGAAGACAATATAAACAGAGATGTTTATGGAATCACATCAGAGCCCGCCGTCTTCATAGCCTTTCATACCAATCATTAAAGCCCCAAGACCAAACGAGGTTACTTCGGAAGTTTCAGAAAAACTAATAATAATATGGGTGGCGCTACAGCCCATAGAGCGCCAGGGCCTAGCTTCTCATCAACCACTCGTGTTGTGCGTGCTATTGTTCTCTCACGACTGGAAGACGAAGTTTCAGAAAAACTCGAAGTTAACTCTAGCCCGAGTCTGATTTTCAGCTCCGGCTTCAAGGACTGATTCCCTGTCTCTCCGTCAATGTTCCAGACAAGACTGAATAAGGCTGAACATCCACCATCACTGATGAATGTTACTCCCAGCATGAGTGCATTCATGAATGCCAGTGTATGACAGTGCGTTTCAGAATGCATTCTCATGTGCATTGGAATTCAAACAATTTTGAATCGCGCGTGATGACAGATGACTATGAGTGTTATACGTTTGACGGTCAATGTGCAAGGGCAGCACAAAAAGACAAAACAAAGGGCGGTGAACGACAATAAAGTGTTTTAACCCGCATTGATGTCCCAGTACACAAAAATGCCGGAATTATGGCAAGTAAAAACTGCTATTTATAAAAACTGCTATTTATTATCCATTGGTGAGCTTCTCATGTTTCTTTAAAATGTTGTCAACAATGAACATTTCAATTCTTGTAGCTATTCCGACTTCGAATGTTTATGTTCGGTAACACATTCTTCTAATGGGCGTGTTGAACCTGGGCCTCCGCCAACAAGCGTCTCCAGCTGCCACGATCCTAAGCCAGCAGCTCCCCATTTTTTTTGGTTGAGGTGCACCATCGGCCTCGTCGTTGTCTTCTATTGCGTTGTCCCACTGGTTCGGAGTCGAACTTTCCTCAAGCTGGAGCGGTGTTGTCTGCACGGCCTAGCCGTCTTAGGCGTTGAATCCGTAGACACCTGACTAGACTCATGTCGCTAAGCAGCCCGTACATTTCGTGGTTGAATCTTCGCCTCCGGAAACCATCAACGCAAACAGCACCAAAGCTTGAACGCAGAATTTTTCGCTCGAAAATACCACAGGTTCCTTCATCCGCTTGAGATAGTCCACGGTTCCGCGCCATAAAGCAGGACAGGGATTATGAAGGTTTTATGGACTTGGTCCATAGACAGCGTGCTCTACTACTCACATACCTCTTGGTCTCAAAGAAACAGCGGTTGGCAAAAGTTATTCTGCATTTAATCTCGGCACTGATATTGTTTGTTACTTGGAAGCGGAGGTAGATGAAATCGCTGGCCACTTGCAGGCTATAGCTGCCTATGGTGACGTTGTTGTGTTTGTGTCCGCTCTTGATGACAGCACTGATGATGACTCATTCAACGCTTAACCCGTTTCCGGTTCAGTTTCAATACCAGCAATCGCTTGATGTTCTATCCCTCACAAGTTTACTAATAACTACAGTGGAGTCTCACTAATTCTAAGCTCACTTCCATGTTATATTTAGCTATACGAAAACTTGTCGTACCCCGGCCATACCCCATTTAACCCTACTACTATACACTTTTATGAAGTACTCAGTTACGTGAACATTTTTCTGTTTCCCCTTGTATTCGTATAAGAAAGACTGTAGTAATGGCAAGGCTTCACTTTGTGTGAAGACAGTTAACAAATTACCTTGGGAACCTTCTGACTACGCTGCTGAAACAAAATTGAGGATTGACTAGGATGTGCCAATCTTCTTAGCTCAAATTGGAATTGAAGTGAACCGAACTCCAACTCAAGTCGACAATATCGGCTTACGGCTTACCATACGCGTCTCATAAGAAACAAAACCAATAACGAACTGCGACTAGGTATTGAATGAGGAAACAGAGTCTCTGTGCCTTAACACTACAAAGACGGAAAATATTGTTACCCAGAAAGACGGCAAGGATCATTTGACCCCATACAATAGAAATGTATGAATGATTTTGATCTAGTGGTCGTATTAACGTTTTGTATGGCGAGGTTTTAAATGCTTACTACAATCTTGAAATATAGTTTTTGACCGACTACATTTTCCTTATAATGCATGCAAATATTGCACTGATAGCTAGATTTCTTACAGCTGCAATTAAAGCCATGACCATCGTCAGCTGACGACTACATCGGTATTGTGGTTGTGTTGAAGAACTAACTAATTCTTCCGATGTGCTGTTGATTTCGAGCGCCAAATATCCTCCTGTTCGTCTATTTGGTGTTAACCAACCAAAGCGTATTGCGTCTTGAACATCACATCACACAGAGTTAAATCAAACAATCCTTTCTTTTTAGTTTCATCATGTCGGTGTGACATCAATTTAACTCGATTTGGCAGTAACTCAGATTATTTGGGTTTATCCACTCGATTTGACACATTTTTAGGAATGACATGAGTGATAGTGAACACAAGGTTGACCAATTCGTAGGGTTCCACCTAGAGGACTTAAGGCGCATTTGTTTGTTATCCCTTCTGACACATCTTCAGCGGCTTACAGGCACCCACCTTCCCCTTAGCAAGAAGCAATCTCGGTCATAGGTATACTACAAGGGAAAATAAGCAGATAAGGCATAACAGCATGGGCTGTCTTCTTCGGTGCAATTTATCTTGGTCGAAATTCTCGTTTATCCTAATTTGGGAACAATTTTCCATAAGCCGTTGGAGATCTACACTAGTTGCCTCATTGCTTCTTGCCTCACATCAGCTGGTTAACTGCCTTGTTCTTCCTTAGTGAGGAGCTTCCGTTTTCAGACGGACCCCAACTTCTACTTGCAAAGCTTCTCTTTTGCTAGTTGCTTCCAATTGAGGACACCCTACTCCATGAGGTTCTCCTTCACTTGTTTGCACCACATTACACGTCCTCTTCTGCGTCATCTCACAGGCTGAGCATCGAAGACCCCACGCATCAAAAACAAGCTGTCCATGCACTCTACATTAGACACTACATTTGTAGATGGCTGGCTAGCCTTGAATGCTACTTCATCAGGAAGGCGCCTCCTCAAAAGACTCAAGAGGAGGTTGAAGAACCAATACCAAACACTCGCTTGGTTGCGCCTTGGCATAAATCTTGATGAGTTAGAGTTCTTGAGGTATGATCGAGTGGCCTAGAGATCTCTAGCGCTTGCTTTACTCCCGTGACCCTCTTAGTCGATCATGCGGGTCAATGGTAATGATTGATGATGATGGCTAGACAGCTGGCTAAGGGCCGTGCCAGCTGGAGAGGCTTGTTGGCGGAGGCCCAGTTTCACCCCGGACTGTAGCGCCATAAGAAGAAGGAGAAGATGATGGCTAGACACATCTTGCTGTGCTAGTCGATCTCACTTACTAGGCGACGATTACTGGAATGTTTGAGCTGAGCCTGATCTAATGCTGTCTTCCCATGTTGTCTACTTCCAGTCATCGAGGCAAAGGTGTCTTACGTCTGCAATGACTTAATTTTCTTGTCGAACCAGGCGACTCGGATTCAAACACCCTCTTAGCTGGAGCATTTTCACCCATGCCCTAGCTGTATCAAAGTCAGCACAATTGACCGAGTTTCGCCTTCCAAACGACTATCTCGAAACTAATTGTGGTATCGCATGCAAATTGGACTTAGTGGTGTCCACTGTAATTACACTTAAATGACGCGCGACACCAAATTACACGTCATCTTGTGAAGATTTTAAGGCGATCGCGCGGTAAGGCGTATTCCTGTCTTCAACGTCGCAGTAGCTTCTGCAGAAATAAATTCAGTCCGGCATTGAAATCTTAAGTGCAGTGGTGCAGTGTTCATTAATGACGCCAAGGATGGGGATGAAATGTAATTGAATTTACGTGAAATCAAGTCAAAGAGGACATGTCATACATGAGACAAGCTAATTTCACGCAGATTCAAGTGATACCGTGTGTACGTGCGCTAATTCCTTGCTTCTAGTAGAAGGAGTCTTATATTCGTAAGCAAGCGTCTTTCTACGATCAATCTACAAAGGCGAATCAATCATGTGAGGTGGACCGTGGCGTTGTGGATATATCCATCGAACCCAACCTCGACGTCGTAGGTTCGACTCCTGCTCTGTGCGACAAAAACAATTTTCACTATCCCACCTCTTTCGAGTCATTGACAAAGCGCAAATAGTACTTCTGTCTAGAAAAGGCTTCTCAAACTTGGCCGTTCGTAGTCGGCATAAAACTGTAGGGGACCTACCACTCGTGAGAGAACAATAGCACGCACAACACGAGTGATTGCTGAGAAGCTAAGCGCTGCCCCTCTATGGACTGTAGCGCCCCCCGAAATCTTGTAAAGAATGGCGATTTCACGCGTAATTATGGATTAATGTGAAATTCAATTAATTTTGTGCCATCAACTTCTTCACGTATTTCACCTGATCATGTCCTTACGTGAAATCGCAGACTCAGAATGATACAGACTCCTTAGCGCCATCGATGGCTACCTTCATGAAGATTGGAGGACTTTTTAAGAATGGCCCAATACCTTTTCAATACATTGAAAATATTGTCTCAGCAAATGGACGAACCGAAGCAGACGTCGCAAACGAAAAGTCGGAAGCTAAGACTGCATTTGGTATGTCATCCACAACATGAAGAAGCAATGGTATTAGCTTCAACACCAATCTAAGACTGTTTCGCTCCAATGTTGAGTCTGTCGTGTGACTATGGCTACAGACGTTCGTAAGGCGGAGCATAGAAGAGGCTCTAAGAAAGTGATGGAAACTATCGAATAAAAACTATCTAGTTATTCGATAGTTGCAAACCATTCATTTATTCGATAGTCGATAATCATTCATTCATCCAATTGAATGAAAAATGTATTAAATTGTTTTTACTTGTAGCTGCTCTGATGTGATGATACAGCAGCTAAACAAACAACACACCTTTCTTCGATCACTTATACCATACTTCCCTCCAACCGACCCCACCAGCCCCAACTTAACTCCTCCAACCCGTCATTCTCCTCCATCCAAGGCTAAGCGTCTCGAGAAACTTCCACAAAAGCACCACTTCGTGTTCAACGGCGAATTCATTAAGCCGCACTTAATGCAAGACATCGTCACCACATTCATTAAGTTCATTTCTGCAGCAAGTCCATAGAATGCCATGGCAAACTTCAAGATGTCCCAGATTCGCATCTCAAACGAATTCTCTTCCCTCCGCCCGCCCGTCGCACGTCTTTGCCGAGTCCATGGAATCTCGGGCCCAACATGAACTGCCAACAACAAGACAATGCAAAAAAAAAGTAAAAGAAAACTTCAAACAAACACATCTAGACAGGAAAAAAAGAAACTCCGAAAAACAAAAAAACAGTCCAACAACAACTTGATTAATGTCCTTTCGCTCAACGCTCCCACGGGAGGAGCAGAGACAGCGGCAATGCTTTGTTTGTTGTGCTCGCAATAAAACAATACCAACGAGGAAGGTGGTGGAGACAGCGAGTGGGGAGTGGAAGGCCAGCCAGCTAGCCAAGAGAACGAAATATAAACTAAAACCCAACGAGTAACCTTACAGCTGACAAGGAAGTTGGGTCAACCACCCACAATGCACGGCAGAGACCGCTGAAAAAAGCAGAAGACGAAGCTGAAGGAAAGGGAAAACGTGGAAATATGGTGATGCGTTTCGGGACAGCCGAGAGGAGACGGGGAGCACCGTCTAAATGCAAAAAGGACAACAACCGATTGCAGGAATGCTTCATTAAGGGGCCACCAGCAGAGGCACCACCACAGCGCCGTCCTCTCGGGACGGTCTTATTTTTTTGCTCTCGAACTTTAACTTTTGGATTTGTGCGGCAGTGGATTGAGATTACAGCTGAATCCGCTGTGGAGCGTGGTGTAACAATGGAAGACCGACTCGATAACTTACCGGATTGCGGAAAAGGATAACGGAATGAAAACAAGAAAATCAGGCTACGGTTATGATAAATGAGATCATATCGCCCCACCGCTCCGCCACCACCGCCAGCAGCAGCAGCACGTCTCCATCCGGCAGCTCAGGGCCTGCATCCTGTGTAGCCAATCACATTAAGTTGTTGATCAATGAACGAGCGAACTGAAAGCCTTGGGATGCGACTCTGACAGGATGAACGTGATTTGGAAGATTGAATTGCTTTATTGTTGTGCTCTGGTTGGTGGGAGGGGGGAGGGCCAGGGATATAAAATATGATGGTCCAGAGGAGCCGCGATGATTGACGGTTCTACATAAGTTTAGAAGACTTATGGCAGATGTTCCGAGGAGTTGATGGTCACGAGTTGGAGGACGAAGTGGGGTCAACTTGGACGGGCAAAGAATATATCTCAGCTGGGGCAGTGTGTAGTGCGGGGACCCTCTTCCGACGACTGATTACTGGGCGAGGCGAGGTATTTAGGCTAATCGACATTGCCGCGGGGCGCATCCTCAATGTACCAAGCATACGGTTACCACACCTTCATCCACAAAGGATCAGGGCGATCTCCAGATCAATCTACCATCAACCAAATTGATCGCGATTGACGCAAGACATTCTAGTAGCATTTTGGACATCCGGACGTTCCGAGGCGCCAACATTCATTCGGATCACTATCTTTATTGTACCCGGTATGAAATTAGCGTTTTTTTGAAAATAAAACACTAATTATTAATGGGAAAATGAAAACATTTTATTCAAAGTATTCGCCACCGTTTCCTACACATTATGACCACCTTTCTGGCAATTTGCGAATACCACGCCAATAAACTTGTTCGTCCTTTAAAGCAAACCAATCAGACTCCCAATTTTCGACTTCTTCGAAGGAATCGAAGTGCTGCTCAGCCAATGCGTGTCCCATCGATGAAAACAAATGGTAGTCGGAAGGAGCCAAGTTTGGTGAATACGGCGGGTGGGGCAGCTGCTCCCAGCCAAGTGTTTTGATTGTATCCTGAACCGGTTTTGCTCTGTGTGCAGGTGCATTGTCATGGACCAAAATTAACTTGCCGTGTCTTCTGGCCAATTCTGGTCGTTTCTCGATCAATGCATGGTTCAAATTGATCATTTGTTGTCGGCAGCGATCACTATTAACGGTTTCACCAGGTTTTAGGAGCTCGAGCTACACCACACCTTTCTGGTCCCACCAACACACAGCATTGTCTTCTTGTCGAATCGATCTGGTTTTGCAGTCGATGTTGATGGTTGCCCCGGATTAACCCATGATCTTTTCCGTTTAGAATTCTTAAAATAAATCCATCTTTCATCGCCAGTAGCAATCCGATGCAAAACCGATTTTCTTACGTGTATTTGAAGCAAAGTTTCAGCTTTCCGTCTGTCTTTCATTCAATCCATGTGGCACCCATTTTCCACACTTTTGGATCTTTCCCATAGCTTTTACCATAAACGGTCAAAAATTGTGTGTTGTGCAACATTTAACATTGCTGCCATTCGCTTTTGACTCAAAGTGTCATCTCCATCCAATATCGTTTGCAATTCGGCGTCTTCAAACTTTTTTGGTGGTCTTCCACGTTCTTCACTTCTCACATCAAAATCATTATTTCTGAACCGTTGAAACCATCCTTTGCATGTTGCTTCTGACAGAGCATGATCACCATATGCCTCGACAAGCATTCGATGCGACTCTGCAGCACTTTTCCGCAAATCATCACTTTCTGGTACAAAATTCGACATTTTTAACACGATGAAAAAAATATGATATTGTCTGTTCAATGACTTGATGTATACTAAATATTTTTCACAGGTGTCATAGCAAGCAAAAAAAAAAAAAAATGAGGGCTCGTTCACAACAAATTGACGCTCACTTCATACCGGTATACCTGGTAAACAAACTCCAAATGAGGATTTCCCGGACCACGCGAAATCATCAAGCTGCTGCCAAGCAAGAGATCGAGTCTCCCTTCACCTCACACAGAGTCCCATGCCACTGACATCAAGTACTGAATACCAGTGGCAATACTGTCAAGAAGCCATCAGAAAAGCCGCAACTGATGTGCTAGGTTTCACTTTGCCCCCAAAATGAAACCCCTGGTTCGATGAAGAATGTCAGCGAGCACACGCAGCCTAACAGGAAGCACACAAAGCGAAAAGAAGGGAAGAGCATGAGAAGCGCGCGATCGAGGAGATTGACGGATGTTACTGCAGGAACGGTGTTCGGAAACTCTACCAAAAGGTAAAAAGAACAAGTCAAGTTCACAAAAATCGGTTTTGAAGCCTGCAAGGAGAAAGATGGAAGCCCAGTAGTAGAATTACAGTCGGTGCTGGGAGTGTGGAAAATAACATCTGCAGACTGGACGACCAAATTACCGCTGTCAGGCAGAATAACCCATCCAATATAGGCGATGATGGAGAAGAATGCCGCCCTCCCGACCTAAATGAAGTGACGGCAACAATCGCCAAGTCTAATAAGTCTGCTTGTGCGGATGGTCTGCCTGCCGAGCTCTTCAAAGCAGCTTGTGATGGTTTGGTAAAGCGCATACACCAACTCTGCCGTTCTGTGTAAACACCTAGAACCATACGTCAACAGCCTGATTGATCAATGTCAGTGCGGGTTCAGGCCAGCAAAATCCACTATTGACCGCATATTCACATTACGGCAGGATCTTGGAAAAGACCCAGGAGTTTTAAGTTGATGCCCACCACCTATTCATCGATTTTAAGGCCGCGTTTGACAGTATTTATAGAGGCGAGTTATACAGCGCCTTGTCTAGTTTGGGCATCCCTGCAAAACTCGTCCGCCTTTGCAATGACGATGGAAAAACGGCCGGTGCTCCTTCAAGGTCGGTAAAGATTGTACCGAGACCTTGGATGTCAGAAAAGAAGATAAGGCGACGCACTGTCATGCGACTTTTTTAAGATCATTCTCGAGAAGATCGTACGGAACTCAAATGTTAACAATAGAGACACCAACTTCCACAAATCTGTGCAACTGGTCGCATGACGTTGACATCATCAGAAGAACACAGTAAACTGTCAGTGGGGCTTTTGTGAGCATCGAGAAGGAAGCGACCAAGATGGCGCTTGCGGGTAATTCAAAGTATGTTCTGTCACCGGAAAGTCTTCGAGTCCAACCCCGAGGGACAACGCAGTAAAGGAAGACCACGTATCCGGTGGCGCACGCAGCTAGAAGGGGACCTGAATAAGTTGAACGTGCGTGGCTGCAACTAGCACAAGACCGGGCTAGATAGAGAGGCATGCATAGGCACAGGTTCACTGCGGACTGTAGCGCCAGCCAAAGAAGAAGAACCCATGGCTCCACAGAGGTTTCTTCAGAATTCACACTCACACAAGACGAGCATGGCAGTACAATTCCACGGCTGCCTAGTGAAATTCACTTACAACTCGAAGTCCAGATCGAGCAATCAACTGCAAGGACTCTATCATCTTCGTTCCAAGATCAACCACCATCCTATCCCCTGAATAGAGCCTCAATTGCAACTATTCCACCGCCTAACACCCTCCATCACATTCAACAAGAAACCAACAAATTTCAAAGACCACTCAATTGTAGCCAAGCCCCAGCACTATTCAACGAACTCCGCAGCAGTTCCGCCGTAAAAAGCACTCTTCCTCTCAAGGCTAAGCCGCTCCAGCCGCCAGCCTCCCCCTCTCGAGAAGGGATCAAAACTTCGAAGAGTTTTCCTTTAATTTGTGCATACAACCATTCAGCCACATATCCTCGTGCGCTCATCCTCTGCTGTTTATCCTGTTCTTACTTCTTTTTCCCTCTTTTTTTTCTCTCGCCCAGCTGTTCCCACGAGCCGTGCCCGTGTGGCGTGCACATGCAAGGACGAAATGAACTAAAATGAATTTTAAGTGATTTTTATCCAAAGTTTGCTCTGGTGTACTGCAAAAATTTGTCTAGTTTTTTTTCTGTCCGGCTTTTTTCCGCTCCTTCACCGCTTCAGTTGGGTTTTTGGTGTTTGCCCCCTTTGACTGGAAGAAGCATGTGCTTGCGGTCGGTTGTCGAGGAATCCGAAGTCGTCGACTACTAAACAACACGGAGGCACTTGTTAGTGGTCTTCCTGGTTCACATGTGCTTTTTTGCTGGCTGGTCCAGTTTTGCAGTTCATATGGGTGAGTCCGTTCACAGTCATTAAAATTCAATTCATTATTCTGCTGGAGTCCCCCGGTGGACTGGTGGTAATGTTTGCTTTTCTTGGCGCTCCTGGAGGTGTGATATCGGTTTGTGTACAATAAATTGAAAAGTTTTGAATGTGGGTGGCGGTGGCGGTTGGCCCGAGAATGTGCAATTAATCATTGAGGGAATTCTTAAGGACTCTCTTGGGCGGATTGTTCATTTTTAATGAGATTCCTTTGCGGTTGCCAAGCAGCAGAAGAGACTTGGTGGGTTTTCATTCGTGGCTAAGTCACTTAGGGAAAGTTTTTCCTTGGAAACCATTGTGGGGTCTAGTGGGGTTTTTTAATGTTTTCATGTGGGTTGCCCGGAAAATCCGTAGCAGATTAGGCATAAATTATGCAGATGGATTGTGCTTATAAGCCCTCATCGATGCTGCTTTGAGCATTGAAGCCACTGTCTTAGAGGTTGTGTGATGCAACTATTTTGATTCAGGCAATCCTAGAAGAGCTTGTTTATTGGGCGTACATAAAAGGCTCCTTCGTTCCGACCATCAGCATTAGAGATTCTTCTTTTTCTGTCGTAATAACAGCAATCGATAACCACCATACAGCTGTACGTTAAGGCCCAGTTGACGAACTCGCTAGGTGTGGTACAACCTCTTCCCTATCGATAGCAGGGGTACCGCCTTTCATGCCGATCGCTACAGTTTACCATCTTCTTAAGATCTACACAACTAAAACCACTAATGACAAATGGCTAGAAGGCACCACCTGCCTTAAAACAAAAGAAATCTGGCCATCACTTAACCTAAAACGGTCACTCAGTCTACATGGACTCAGCAAGCCCTCATTAAGGACCATCATAGGAGTCATAACCGGGCACTTTGTAATTGGGACTCATGCTCGGAGGATGGGTGCCCCATATAATGATTTTTGCAGAAGCTGCATGGATGAAGAGGAGGAAGAAAATACTCTTCACCTTCTCTGCTTCTGTAGTGCTGCACCTAGGGGCCTACTACCTCAGCGGCCGTAACGAGCTAAAAAGTGCCAGCATTGGCCAACTAAATCGGTTCATTAGCAGCACCAACTGGTTCCAGCGTTAGGAGAAGTCAATCCGCGAGGTATCACAATGGGCCTACTCTGGCCTATGTGTGACTGCTCTGCAGCAGTCAGCCACAACTATCTCATCTAACCTGACCTAAGGCCCAGTTCCACCTTGGATTGTCAGGGCAAACACCGAACATCCCGGTTGATTTGACAGTATGGAATCCTTCCTAGTGCCACCATAACTTGATAATCTCAACAATGTCTCAAAATGATTCATCCGTTCGTATATTTCGAACAGCGTATGGAGTGCCTAAACCGAGTCCATTATTACCTCTATGACATCTTCAAATGCTGTTCATTGTTGGCAAAGTTTGAAGACAAATATCTTGTTAGGGCCAAACGCTGTAAAGATATAATTGATGTGGGGTCATTTGTATTTAGGTAATAATGGGAGGCGTATTGTTATCTCACCAGTTTCGCTCTAGTATGACGCAAGGGGCGGTCTAAGGTCCGTAGTTCTAGCGTCTGCTCGGTAGTCATTGGGACTAAGTTTTGAACCCTGTGGCTATGCTTCTTCTTTTTTTCGGTTCGTCCGAAGTATCGTCGATAACGATTCCATGACCATGAGCTGGCGGAAGTGGTAATGAGATTCAGCAGCCTGCCAGATAGCCGGTGATTCAACTTAAATTTTGAGAACGGTAGGAAGTAGTGATAATCTGTCGAAGAACAGATTGTTTTATATTTTTTGATTTACAGTGAGTTGAGGCTTTTTCTTCCCACGTCTCGTAACGCAGCAAGCAAAGTTGGACATCGAGGCCGACTTGCGCTATACGCGGGCATAAAAAGTCAACCCGAAGGAGAATGGCACGAGCCCGTATAAGAACACCATCGTGCTTCACCTAGCAGCCTTAGTCTAGCTCTTTCATTTTCATTTTAATATTTTTTCTTGAATTATCATCGGAACTTAAAAGTCAAAAAACACAATTCATTCAGTTTCTTTTTGGAAAATATGGTTTTAGAAATGTTTTTGCTCTAAATCTCAATATTGAACTATGAAAACTAATTAGAAACGCTGGAAAAATGATAACAAAAATGTAAGATAATCTTTACAAATAGTGTCGAGATTTGCTATAGTGTGTTATTATGACTAGTACTTAGTCGGCAAGTCCTTTTGCTTCAACACAGCTTCGCAACGATTCTGCATTGATCTGATTAGACCTCAGCATCTCTCCACTGGAATCGCGTGTTCTATAGGATTTAAGTCTGGACTTTGTGACGGCCTGTTAAGTACACGCATGGTGTTTTGCTCAAGAAACGCTTTTGTGAGCTTTGCGGTATGTTTGGAATCTTTGTCTTGCTGGAATGACCAAATAACCGCCATGGCCATGGTGGCATAACATTGTTCACTATGCCAACGCGCTGCTCCTTATTCATTTCATTCCAACAATACGGTCCACAAAAAACACTCCGAAATAAAAATTAAACCGCCGCCATGCTTAACTACTGGAGATGTGAACCTGGGATTGAGTTCTGTTATTGACAATGCTCAAGGAGTATCTCCTGTCTAGAGAAAGCTTTTCAAACAAAGCCGTTCGGTTTCGGCATAAAATTGTAGGTCCCTTCCACTCGTGAGAGAACAATAGCATGCACAACACGAGTGGTTGCTGAGAAGTTAGGCCCTGGCCCTCTACGGGCGGCACTACATAATATTATTATTATATTTAATTTCTTAATTTTTCTAATGTAAGCCAATGCTATCTTACCAAAATGTTTGAGCAAAACTGTTAAATATTGATGTAGTTTAGGTAATACAGAATAGTTTCTAATTAGCTGTCAACTCAAGAACTCCAACGGATCAACTAAAATATGACTGGTATGCAAACCATACAATCTGGCAAAATGGGAATGCTTATTTTTTAAAGGGGAATGAAAGCAGAAGTAACCTTGCAAGAAGTTTGCCGTTATGTTGTTAACAGTAAACGGAATATGAGTAAACGCTACAAAATAGGTATCGTTTCTAATTAGTTGTCAACGGCTAACTTACAATCTATGTGCGTCCGCCATGGATTTTAGATGATCGAAATTTATTCAATCCGCTGCTGGACAACGTCCGATTAATCTCCACATGGTGTCTGAAGTAACTAGGGTCTAGAAGATTCAACTATGGAGTGCCCTCGCTACCTAACCACTAAAACTTTAAATGTTGCGGACCGGAGAAGACCCTTTTTTTCCATTTTTAATTTTCATTCAATTTATTTACATGCCAGACAAAAATGCTTAAAACTAACTTAAATAACTTAGCAATCATTCTTACATCTAACCTACTGACCCTATACGAGTACTCTAAGCTAATTAGATCTTACGTTGATTGTGCCTTTCGGCTATGCAATGTCTTTTTTTTTATTCTGTCTATGGACAATCTGCTTTTGTTTGTTTGTTTGGCCAAGAAAACTTCAAAAATAAAAAAACTTGGCTTTCTTTGTCTATCTTAAAGTAACTTAACCTAACATTGAAACTTAAGACTATCTTAACTATGTCCGTAACAGTACGGACACGTGCATCACGGCGTATATGCTATGTATATGCCTAACGTATATAATTTATACGCCGTGGCGCACCTTTTTTTTGTTTTTTATTTTTTTTGTTATTTTTTTTTTCTTATGAACCTATGTAAGTTGGCCACTATGGTCAACTATCTGTATCTCGTTATGTTAAGAAGCTAGCGGTGGCGGGAACTGATTTTGGTGTAACCACCAATAAAATTGCCGTTCTTTGGCAGACTCTCTCCTGTCTCGAGCAGGGAGAAGACCCTCCTCAGCTCCTTGTGCGACGAGACGATTGTGGTTGATTTGTCCATCCACAGTTGAACGGGCGATATGAACAATAAACGGTACCGCATTCATATCTTGTAACACCGCGTACTTGTTTAAATCGAGAAACGGTTCTGAAGAGACGAAGCCGCTGTAACCTACCCTTTCGTGGTATTCGATCCCAAGGTAGTTGACCTTCCTTTGCGACAGTAGTTGCCTGTGCCGTCCAACAATTGAGAAATGTCACCAATTATTTTTTCCGCAGAAGCCTTATACAACAGCGTCCTGAACAGAATGACAGTAATATCCTCGATCTTTTTGCCTGATCTATACAAAAACAAGTCTTCCGCATATGCATTTGCGTCCGGAAGAGAACTTATCAGATCGTTTAAGAATATATTGAAGAGGATCGGCGAATTGACGGCCCCCTTGACGACATACATTGACAGATTGACGTTCATTTATGCAACCAACAGTTTATAACTTCGATCAGATTTCAAAACGAATAAATAAGAAAACAATAAGACAGTGGTTAATATATTTTTCATACTTAATTTTAATCACATCATTTTACTGTGTATAGAGGTTGCAATTCCTCATTATTCTCAATGCTATCGTATTCACAACCACTTTGGATTAGGCCAGTACATATCCTTTCTGGGTAGATGTTGTATTCTGTTTCAAAATGACTACTAAACATATTTAGTTGATTTTGGACGAGGATTCTGGGAGCCAGGGGGCCACTTTAGTTCTATGAGGATTTATATATGTGCCTAAGTTTCCAGATCTCTCTAATGCCAAATTATAGCTTCTGTGAAGTTGCAGTCTAGACTGATACGATTCTTGTCGACTTCAGAGTAGATGAAGTGGTACGCCACCCACCTCACAAATTATGACTTCCATTTCATTCAAAAATACATCATGAGCGAATGAGAGACTTTGCCACTTTATCAAGATCCCATAACGTACACCTACAGCCAGACGAACGCACCCAGAATTAGGGAAGTTGAAATGTAAATAAACACCCTTAACTCAGTCCGGATGGCTTGAAAACTCCGATGAAATCCTTCGTAATATTTTTGGATGGCAGACAAATGAAGATCGTAAATCTCTCCCGACCAGTCTCTCCTTAACTCGACCCTCAAATATCCCTTTTCTCCCGTCACACCCCAGCGAATCGATCCCAACATCAAAGTATCCGAGCCCCGACTAAGTCTATAAATACCAATTGTCCCCAGTGCAACCACACTGAAAGGATTCCTGCGAAAGGATTCGTTTCCCCTTCGTCGCGCTTCAACTACAGCACTTCGCTTCGCAAACAAAAATAACCTCACGCAAGGCACACTTCCTCCCGCCACCCTCCAACGCCCAACAAGGGATAAATTCAATTCCCACAGTCGCTGGCTGCAAGTGGACTCACTTCACTGGCTGACCAAGGGGAGATTGGCTTGATCCGGTTAACGATTTCCCGGCAATCCCTTGCGAAACTACACCGAACGGATGCGAGAAAGGCACTTACTCTCGGCCACCTCTCGCCCGCCCTCTCCCAGTCCCGACCGACATCCTGAATTTATTTTTTAATTTGTCTGCCGGATAAATAAACAATTAAATCGGATTGAGCTGCACACTAAATGGTGGTGTCCTGATTGGCAGATACGCCGAGGCTCAGATTTCTGTGCCCCCAAGTCCTTGTTGTTGTTTTTTTTTTTTTTGCGTTTTTCTTCTTTTTTGGTCCCCCAGCCGAGCCGACGTGAATTAACTACGTTCCGAGCGCGGCTGCCGGGACCCTCGAGCATGTAGTCAATCGTTATTTGCAGCTGAAAGTTATGGGCGTCAAATAGCCACGAAGCGCCTAAGGACATCCCGCCCCCACCGGCAACACCGGAGACCCTATCTGCTGTTCTCATTCATTTTTTTTTTGGTTGTTGTTGTCGATTTTTTTTTTCTGTGTTCGGCTGGACATGAAATACTCATTAAAGGCGGGGCATTACAGGACTTTATCGATGCGTGATGGGGATTATGATCCCTTTTAATGAGAAACCGTTGTAACGTTTAATGGATTATTAAGTGTGTTTTTGTTTAATATAATTGAAGGCATAATTCGATGATTTCGTCGGGCTTTGAGCCTCGGAGCGGACGCAAATAGGGACTTTATTGGCCATCAAATATGCGATGAATGATGGGTCGTATGCGTCGCATGTCCTTAAATGAAATGTGTGAGATTGCTGACTGTTCGTTGGCTGGCCGATGGATGATGGGAGAAGGTGTGATTGTGTCCAGTTTTTGATGGGACAGGCATAAATTTAAGCAGTGATGGGATGGCCTGTGCTGGGAGAGGTGTACCCAAATCATAATTGAGAGGTCCTTTGCATTGTTTGCTGTTAGGGTGTACGTGTGATGACTGAATGGGGATCGATGTGTGGGGCAGTAAAGCGGGAGAATTTGAAAGAGTGGCATTTTGACACTGAAGTCTAGAATATTTGGTTAACTTGAGAGAACTGTGTCAGCCATCAAACTGCGATTTAAGTCATTTGGGCCTCTTAAAGTGACCGACGTACAGGGTATTCAAAGGAGAGACACTGCACTGAGCTGCAACAGTGCGCTTTGCACTTTTCACCCATCAGCTATTTCTTTGTGCTCAAGGGACAATTTATTAGCAGAGCCCTCTCTCGTAGGACGTAGCTAAGACTACCTAAGACCCTGATCTGCTCTATGGCGCGGCAGACTGGACTATCCCAAGAGCAGATGAAGAAGCCCTTGGTCTTTTCGAGAGAAAAGTTCTGCATTCAAGCTTTGGTCCTGTTTGCGATGATGGTTTCTGGAGAAGACGAGTCAACCACGAACTGTACGGGGGGCTGCGACAGCGACATGAGTCTAGTCAGGCGTCTGCGGATTCAACGCCTAAGACGGCTAGGCCATGTAGAGCGTATAGTGGACACAGCCCCAGCCTGAAGAAGCTTCAACTCCGAACCAATGGGACAACGCAAAAGAGGACGACGACGAAGCCGAGGCGCCCACAAGTGGAGAAGGACTTCAACCACTAAATTTGAGCTAGCTGGCTAGGAATTGTGACAGCTGAGCGGCTTGTTGGTAGAAGCTTAAAGCAAAACTGGTCTTGAGAATTGTGCGCTTAACCTTGAGGGAATGACACTGAAAGTATAGAAAGAAACTAACTTGCTGACACTATTTAGATCCATACCTAAAGAGATTAATCTCCAGTTACCGAATGTCCCCTTCCGGATGAACATTTCGTTCATCATTCCTTCCCGGTCCAACTGGAAGTCTGATGATCAGACATTGGAGATGGCGAGTTTGTTTACTCTATGGATCTAAATAGTCTGTTGTCTTTCGGGATCAAAAACTAAAATTAAGCTAAATCCCAGGATCCGTCACCAGGGTGTCAAGGACCGAATCGTCATGTGCTCTGCTAGTCAAGCGGCGACTATTTCACTGCATTTGATATAAAACTGCCGTACATCTCTTAATTAGACTGAGCATCCATATTATATGAGCAACGTACCAGAGGATTTCCAGGCTAACGAACATGGAGAGAAAAACCTTTATGCTATGTGGTGATTCATCGCATTGCTACTGCAAAAATATCCTGAAGTATGAAGCGGTTGATCACATCAATCTTATGAATTTAACGAAATATAATATAATTTTTGTGGCTGTGCCAAAAAGCGTCTAAAGCCTACAACTGATTGCACATTTCGTTGACTTTATAATAAGCAAAAATATGCCATTGTCGTGAAACTTCAAAGCATCATTCCTTTACCATGTGGAAGATCCAACAGCCTTGATGACAGATTGACAAATTTGCCTACTTAATGTTCCATTTCAGCTTCAGCATATAACCCAACTAAATAAAAATTCGATATGCTCGAAAGGGACATGTGTGAAATTGATTGGGAACAAATTTATAAAACGTCTTCATCTAATTCAGGTCTCTTTCACTCATGAAAGAAATATAGCACGCACAGCACGAGTGGTTGCTGAGAAGCTAGGCCCTAGTCCCCTCCGGGCTGCAATGTCAGCCATATCATTATTTATTTATTACGACCCATGAAGTATCAGAACCTGAGTCCTGGTGACGTCCGGGACATGCTCCTTCCAGTCATCAAGACCAAGCTGTCTTATATCTCTACACCGGAGTCTCGTTCTTCCTCCCGTTCTTCCTCTCCACCAGGAGGCTCGGATTCGAAGACCCTCTCAGCTGGAGCGTTGTTGTCCATGTGCTCGATGTGGCTGAGCCAGTGTAGTCGACGGATTCTTGCCTTCCAGACAATATCCACATCCTTTTACAGCTCGTAGATTTCATGGTTGTGTCTTCTCCTTCATTCACCTTCCTCGCAGAAGGGACCATATACGATGTTGAATTTCCCTTTTGAAGGCGCCAAGAATAAGCTCAGCAGTTTTGCTTAGCGTCCAGCTTTTGTCTCCTGGACTGGCAAGGTAAGAGGTTTTTTCAACACGATTTTTGTCTTTTGGGTAGGGAGTTCCGAGCCCAGTTGTTTTGACCAACCAACCTCTTATCTAATTTAAAAGTCGAGTTTTGAATATCGAAAATGGCTGCACTATTTCAAACAATTCTTGAATGATCGCAGATATTCACCACCTTATTGCACGATGAATGTATCGATTGTAAGCCTTTGAGTGTGACAGAGTTTCATGGAACTTTTAGCTAGCATCGTAACAACTTTGTTTGCAAGATGCTGATGGTTAAAAAACAGGAAAGCAGTCACTGAGGTGCCTCAAGAAGATTGGAGTGGGGGACAAATGATGCCTTGCCATTATCCATGAATGGCGCTTGTATCGACAAAACCCGTAAGCTTTCCATCCTCGGTATGTACATCAATACAACACTTAGTTGGAACGATCACATATTCGAGGGCGCCAAAAATTCTGCAAAACCTTTGAGTTTCCTTAATCGATGCAAGAACTACTTCACCCCCTCTGATTTGGCTTTAATCTATAAGGCGCATATTCGCCCTAAGCTTGAGTATAACGCTCATATCTGGTCTGGTGCCCCCAAGACCACTAGATAGAATCCAAAAGCGATCGATAAAACTTAGAGGAGACAACGATATCGCGGATTCATTAGACTCGCTTGAACATCGACGTACCGTGTCTTCTTTGTCCGTCTTTTATCGTTATTTTAAAAAACGATGCTCAATTGAGCTAGCCAACTGCATTCCTTCTCTCCTTGAATTCACCCGCAATACACGTCTCGCCAGGAATGCACATCAGTTTACCCTTAAGCCTGCTTTAGAACGCACAGTGAAATTCAAGGACTAGTTTTTTTGCCGCACCACACGAATATGGAATGCTCTTCCCAGCTCAATATTCCCCATAGGCTACAATTCGCAGATGTTTAAGACCAATGTGCACAGGTACCTCCTCTTTCTCTCTCCCTCTGTACCTTCGGCCCGTGCTGTGTCTTGACCGGACAATTAAGGGTATTAATAACCCATTGAGCTCGCACAAATTATAAAAAAAATGAGCTAAGTAGGAATTTATTATCTCAACCCCATTGTAGCGATGTTCTTTCTAACTTGCATATACAACAACTTTAACCCTTCTGTCGCTTTCAAATGTATCATTCGCTTCCTCTCCTATCCAGCAAGGTGGAGCCACAATCACTCATGAAGTTGACATGATCGTCCCTTAATACTTACAATTAATGTTTTCCCCGTGAGTTCTCCTTACATTTCTCAAATTTGCTTTTGACAGTGCCAAAGAATTCCTCAAGTCCTTAATGAAGAAGTAGTAGGTACCGAATTTCGCCCTATTGCTATATTTAAGTTGGGTAAGCGTATTGGGATGCCAGCGAAATTGCGAGCATACCTAGACCATTGTTTCTTTTCCAGGGAACCATGCAAAAACAAATCAATAAGATTCTTTACCAACACAACACTTAACCTCTGGTTTTCGCCGTAAGCATAGTCGCGCCACTGCTCCGCTGGCTCTGCTATGTCACTATTATTGGTCAAAGGCTTGATATACACAATTTCTCCTATCTCAGTCTTCTAGATTTCTCTAAGATGTTTGGAACAGTATATAAGCCAATTTTATGCGACAAACTTCGTGGAAGTACACATTTTTGTATCACACTGTCTGTCAAATATCATCTTCCTTGATTATCGTCAACACACTTTCTTCACTATCCGAGTTACGTACCTCAGGGATCCATTCTAAGCCCTCTTTTTCAAAGTTTCGCTAAGTGTTCTGGAAAATAAAGTCATATCGTTACGAAACATGAATAAATATTCATTTCTGTCAGTCCTTAGGTTGCAACAAGCTCGTATCCAAATTTCAACTCACCAGCATTTGTTACACATTTTCAGAAGATGTCAATGCTTCTGAGAAAAATGCAACGCAACCTTGTGTCAACTTGCTGCCTGCCCACTCTCAGCTCACGGGAATTCAAGCCAACTTCTCGCATTAAAGCACGTCGCAAGAATTTATCGAACAGTCTGAGAGCTTTCGCAATTGACTTCCGTGTCGCCGCAATAAAATGCGGAACAGGCACTCGCCCCTCCGCCGAGCTTAAAACTTTCTTCATTAAGGACTTAGTTAAGACTCGTTCGTTTCCCTCGCGGAAACACAATAAACTCCAGCAGCCCGCGCGCGGCTTCGGCTTGCATCAGCCTCCACCCATCTGCTAACCCGTTGTCTAATTACATAATCACATCCCAACTCCCCGCGGTAGCAGCACCCAATTCAGCCGGCAAATCTCCAGCATGTCGCTGGCAGCGCGGAAAAACTCCCAAACTTGGCACCACCTTCCGCACGGATCATCATTTTCATTTGTTCTAATCAAATTTCCACTTCTGATTCCTGGGAAAACTAACAAGCCACGCGAACTTTCGCCAAATGTCACGAAACACAAGGAAAACCACTACCACCAGCGACAAGCGCGCCAGGGTATCCGCTCCCGTTGTCGGTGCGACGCCCATAAATCCACTCCATCTCTTGTTCGTGCAAGATATTAGCGTTAGGCAGGCAAGAAAACCATTACCACCTCCACCACTGCCGTCGCCGCCGCCGCCAAGAACACACAACAAACATTTGGCAAGCCATCAAGACGAAGACGCCAGCTTCGGCAGCTTCCTTCGCCTCGGTCCTGGCAGTCGGGGCAGCACCGACAGACAATGACAAAACTAATTATTTGCCAAAATGGGAAATTTCCACCGTGTGAGGGGCGCCACTGGTAATGGCGGTGCGGTGACGAGAGCTCGGTGTGTCAGGAGGCTGTACCTCGATGTGATGTCTCACTCGGCAGAATCCTATTTCGGCGTGTGTGTGTGTGGAGACCTCAATTCAGTTGCTCGAAATTGCATTTAATTCCTCCGCACCACATGCCGCATGTGTACGCCACCGCCAGGGTCTCCTCGTCGCAGAAACTACAAGAGTGCTCGGCTACAGCTTCGAGTAACGACTTGTAACGTAGGCACAACAGGCAGCAGCAGCTCCCCCTTTTGCATACTCAAGCAACTTTGTAGCACGAATTAATTGTGTTCTCCGATGGAGTGGGTGGCGGTGGGGGCGGCATTCCTGCTTATTTATATCTGCAACTCTGGTGCGCCGCCGTTCCCGGGAAGAGATTTGGTTCTGGGAATTTATAGGATTCCCAGCGACAAGGGGTTGATGTGACGCCGCCACCACCAGCGGCACCCCTCCACCGGCCACCTCCGACGGAATATAGGTCGAAAAGGGGTTAAACGTTAGGACTGCTGGGTAACCGGCCCCCGGGCGCGGTTCGTACAGCCGCCGCCCAGGCAACTAGCTGCCGGCAAATAAATACTGGTAATTCAATTTGATGGAATTACGAAATTTAATTGAAATCACAGGGCGGAGCGCAGCGGCGGCGGGGTTTCCACGGAACTCTGGTTGCACACACAGCGACACGCCCCAGCTGACAATGTGCACGATTGTCTGTTGTTTACGGGCATCGCAGCACGCTGCCGGCGGATGTTTTAATTGTAAGAAGGATTTATTAGCCCCCCCGACCGGTTTTCCTGCGGCGGTGGTAAGTGCCGACGAAGCGGGGCGAAATAAGTCATTCAAGGTTGTGGGCGCAGCTGGCAATTAGGCGAGGCGGCCTGGCGGGGGACTGTATCGATGGCGAAAAGATGGCATGGAGTGTTGCCGTTGAAGTGGAATAATTGAAACGTCAGGCGGATGGACGTGTGGCATTCGACGAGGAGGATTCTCGAAAACTCACAAATTAACTTAAAATGAGGAGGTTGCTAGGAAGACTGCGGCATTTGAGAGTGTTTCACGCGGGCACTGGTGGGCCCCGTGATGGGATGCTGGAGGTCCTCGAGATTTGAAAGTGAGATGGGAGTGTGATTTAGTCGGCATCGCGTTGCTAAAGTATATTCACTTGAATGACAGCGGGGTGAATAAGCTTAGATTTTCCGAAATTCAATTGAAGTTGACTTCCGATTGTGAACTTGAGCCTGAACCCAATTGACAAGGATACATTGACTCCTATGATCCAATCTACACAACTGCAGACATGACAGGACAGAACGTCGGGAGTGTCTCTGACTTGGATGCCGAGAATACACGGCTTCGCATACAAACAACAGACAAAGACTGAGACAAACAAGTGCGGGAAGGGTGCTGTTGTCGATAAATACACACGTGCTTATGGATTGTCACCCAACACAGATTTCAACATGACACACGACAACGAGACAGAAAAACGTGTCCATTGTCAATGGCTGTTTTGTTTTGTTAGTTTTGAGCTGGAGACTAGAGACTGGGATCATTTACTTCAAATTTGACCAGGGTTAGTAAAAATCTGACAAGAAATGTGCAGTGGCTCTGAAGAAACTAGCGACTACACAACATTATTACGAAGCCAACCATGACCACTTCACATCGATTTTGCCGGACAATTTACTTTTCGATACCATCTTGGATAATAACGAACGGAATCGTTGCGAACCGGTTTTACAGTGAGTTTTCATACAATGCGGGCCTCAAGAGAAATATTTGTCAGATTTGGCATTCCTAGGAAAATAGTTTCAGACAATGGCTCAGATTTCGGGTCTAAGACTTACTTACTTACTTACTTAAGGTGGCGCTACAGCCCGAGGTGGACCTGGGCCTCAATCAACAAGCGTCTCCAACCAGCTCGGTCTTTAGCTATCTGTCTCCAGTTTCGCACGCATATTTGGTTGAGGTCCCTTTCCACTTGTGTGCGCCACCTGAGTTGCGGTCTTCCTGTACTGCGCCGTCCCTCGGGGGTGGATTCGAAGACTTTTTCGAGCCGGAGCATTGGTTTCCATCCGCTCTACATGACCTAGCCATCTCAATCATTGGATCTTCACCCTTCTGCCTAAGTCGATGTCGCTGAACAGCCCGTATAGTTCGTCATTGTATCTCCCCCTCCACTCACCATCCATGCAGACGGGATCGAAAATCACACGAAGAACTTTCCTTTCGAAGCAACCAAGACCATTCTTCGTTTGATTTCAGCGCTGCTGTCATTGTCTGAATTGATAGCGGCGCCTAGGTAGACAAAGTTTTTGACTAAATTAAAGTTATATCTGTCTGCTGTGACGTTCCGACCGAGACGTCGGTGTTGGGTGTAGTTTTTCGTTGACAACACTGGTATGAACCGACCAGGTTGTTGACGAATGGCTTTAGGCGTTCGTACGGCAGACAAGATTTTGTATGCGATACATAGTAGTCTGATGCCTGTAGTTGGCGCAGTTCAAAAGCTCTACTTTTTTATGGATCGCGTGCACTCGTGTCTAGGACGTTTCAAAAAAATTTAAAGATTAATGAAATTTAACGTAAATTAATAACCCATGCTCACGCAGCTGACGAACCTTTTGTCTAATTCAGCAATTAATGACCCAGGAGACTTACATGTTTAGCTACTATAACAAACTACTTAATCCAGCTACAGGAAGGAGCTCAGTTGAGATATCATTTAAAACGTTCGTGCTCACTTGTGAACGCGGGGAGTTGCTCAGACACAAGCTTTTGGTAATCAACAATCGAGGTACAAAGAACATTTAAGGTCTGGCAAGCATGCAGACTTTCCGGAAATTGGAATCTTAATCTGCGTCTTTCGCTTATGACTTGTCATTCGAATGACGACAATGGCTGTAAACTCAAACGACGCACGAAGCCGTCATTTGTTTTTCTTTCTCAGAATATGAACGCTAACGCCGCTAACGTCAGAATATGAGCGCTAGTGGTTTACATTTAGATTTATTAAAATCCTCAAGCGCAGATGATGGAGAGCAAGACATTTTTATAAAACAATAACTTGCTCTAATTCGGTATTACCGGAATAAGGCATTCAAGTGGATGTTTGGAATGGCTCAGCGAGATCGGAACCATCACTATATTGATAGGGTGAACGAAGTTGCATATCACAGATGAATCGATCAAGTAAAATCAACATTGATTCAGAATAATTGCTCTAAAATATAATAACATTGGAGTTGCAGGCCGTAGAGGGCCAGGGCCAAGTTTGACAAGCTTTTTTTAGACCGAAGTATTCTTTGAGTATTGTCAGTGACTTGAAAGACGGAGGGCATGAACATTATTTTATTTTTTTAGTCGTACATACCAAGGATCGAATCTAGATCCCTGAGATCTCTCAATGTATCATGGTAAAGAAACCAACCACTTTTGAACAACACTTGAATTTTGATCACCAACTTAGTTTTGTCTTCTCTAAACTCACACTACTGAAGAAAACTTGAATTGATTTGTGTGTTGTTTGATTAAAAGGTAGACGGCAGCACCCAGATTGTTGTTAGGCAATTCACGTCTAACGGCCTAGCAGCAGTAGCCGTACATCCTTACACGTGTGATTCTAGGTTTTATTTGAATTGAGTAAAGAGAAACAAATCGAAGTTAGAATTGACTGAAGTCAGAGAACCAAAATAAATCAAGTCGTTATATTTCTGATGCCATAGCCGACGACAGATCATGTATTTCCCTCCTCTGTCAAAACGCTTGTTATCTCTGCTTCTATGGATTAGAAACTACCTTTCGAACCGTTCAATACAAGTTGTTTTGGATGGGTTCAAGTCTGATATCAATAAATGCTGGTGTTCCCCAAGGCTCTGTTCTGTCTCCGACACTCTTTCTCATTTTTATAAATGATCTCATGTCAGACATCTCTCCCTCTATACCTTCAGCCCGTGCTGTGTCTTGACCCCGGACAATTAAGGGTATTAATAACCCCTTGAGCACGCGCAAATTATAAAAAAAAAACAAGAGATATAGAAGAAAATAGGAAAATCGCAAGTAGTCCTAGAGCACACGCAACACGATCGCCCATGTCAACAACATGTAAGATCGGCAACAATAATCAAAAACGACTCACGATCGAAATCGTATCTACATACATGTGCGTGATCTTCGATTCCGACTGATCGCCATCATTTCTTACCCACGCCATCATCCCATCAAGAAAATACACACCGAAAGACAATGGCGTACGCGAATAAGTGGGAAAGAGATAAGAGAAATTGACGATGCCCAAGTGGAAGCATATCGAATTGGGAATAGAAGCAGTGACATACGCACAGGGAAAAAACCTTATCAGTGAATAAGCGAGAGACAGGGAGAAAAAAAAACGGCACTGAACCGACACTCAACAAATGGGAGGGTGTTCTTGTGCGATAAGTGCTTTTGTTATCAGCATCTAGCAATATGGAAGATGGAAAATAATCATGGATTCTATATATGAAACATGGTTGAACATAGATTCCGCGAATGGTTGATGTTGGAAAAACATGGATTCCGCGAATTAAGCATGGTTGACGATGCCAGAAATGATAGGCTGTGACGATCGTCATTGATTTGTTAATTTCGATTCCCCTATTTATTTTAGTTAGACGATCAATGATCATGTTCACACAACAATTAGTTTTTTCGTAATTTGGCAAGCATTGTCTGGGAAAGAAATTGAATTACATACACTTTTTAAGCTGTCTGTGATCATATTAGTAAAACGCTTGTTTCATCAATATTTACACTTTATAAAAGACATATGGCGAGCAGGCGATAGCAGGTTGTGAAGGCGAACCGTCCAGATCTTTAAAACGAGCGATAGATACCGATTCTGAGATGGGTGATTAATAAAGAATTGCGTGTATAATGCAGAGCAGTGTCTTGTTCTTAACCAGCTTCATCTATGGAATTTTTAACATTTGGAAGACATATCGGGGCACGGGGAACCAAGTTTTTATTAATATGCATCAAAATTAAGCGTAGATTTGTAGAAACCTAAATATGGGTTTTGCGAAAGGTTTTGTTATCTGTTTTTGTTCTATTTCAGTTGTGAAGATCCATTTCGTGCGGTTCAGCCACTGGGTCAAGACTTCACGATCGACAGCCAAAATAAGAAAGAATTGACAAGTGGTTCAGTAACAAGCTGTCTCAAAAGAAGCGTGTGTTTGTCAATTAATAAGTCAATAGCGTGTATCTTGAGAAGCATTTATTTTCAATTCAATTGAATTCCTAGTTCGTGGGGCTTGTTAAGAATTGCTTGCTATTCGGTGCGCTCACATTTACTCAGTTTGGACAACTGCTACCCCTCACGGGTAAGCATTTCAAATGTTCTTCGGGCGGCAAGATTAGAACGAGACACTTACCCCACTTCATTGAGATGTGTATTTAACGCAATTCGTTGCACATTCAATGAAATTCAAAAATCAAACCACTCACCAGCAGTCACTGTCACCATGACCAACCTCAATTTGCAATAAGTACATTGCCATTCCTGCGAAAAAAAAGTCAGTCCTCACCAGCTCATCGAATAGCAGTATTCAAAGTCACTGCATTGCCTCGTTGGTCCTCGTTTGCCACCACCTCACTTGAAGTCCTTCCAAGAGAACAGTTTCCCCTCGACTCCAAGTTCATTACCTTCGATTTCACGGATTCAATGAACTTGCTAATCTCTCTTCAACACGACGCACTGTGCACTCCGCATCGAGGAAGTATTCCCCTCCCTCAAAACCACCCCCCAACAGCTCCATCCTCGGCCGGGCTCCGTCTGTGCGAATGGGGTGGGCTGCGAAACCTAAGACGGGAATTACACAGAAACGACATTCAATTCACATGCTTAATCCGGCTCAAGGTTCCTGTCACCTGTCCGTTCAGTTCCTCTTCCGCCCCGCCACTAAACACCACACACCACACAGCCACCGTTTACTCCAACGATGTGGAAGAAAAAAATTTAAGAAAGACTCCTTCGACGACACGGGGAAGATGTCAAATTCGAAATTCGACTCCATGCATGGACGTGTGCTGGAGCCGTCAAAGGCAATAGTGCGCCCTTCACTGAGGCGTAGCTTTTGAAGAATAAATATTCAATTACCCGAGCAAAAGTTGAAGAGGGCTAGAAGAGTATCTTGTGCCACCCATCGACCACCCGGTGCAACATCGGTTCCAGACTGCCATCACTTGCAGAGCTTCACCCATAAACTCGCCCATTGAGTTGGCTTTACAATTTGCACACACCCGTGCTAAATCAGATTTTGTTGCCGTCAGCCACTTGCACCAGCGGAGACCACACAAGGCTACAATCGTGGAACATTTTTTAATCAGATTTATGAGTCTGACGGGGGCAATGAGCTGCTTAGGGGATGGATGCGGTCATAGACCGGAGGTTTGGCGTAACTCTACGGACTAACATGCGGGTGGGGGTTGGTTGGGTGAGCAGCAACGACCAGGGTGCACAACTTTTGATGGAATGTCATGGACTTTGGTGAAAGATTTCGCACGAATTCAACTGCTTTTTATGTTCAAAGTCGATGTTTTTCATTAATAACTTTCGAATGAAACAGGAATTTGGAAATCTCGTGCTACTAATTTACGAAATTTACGATTCTTATTTTTTTTGTGTTATCAATTGTCCCCTTCATTGGATTAAACCATTTTGTACAGCATTTTATTAAACATTTTCTATTCATTAGCATTTCATGTGGAATGGTATCCTAGGCTTCAGAGTTGTGTCTGAATTGTTGGTGTACACCTTCTGCGATATTAAATTAAGCAGGATCAAGGATGGGGCGCATGGATGCCATTCAATTTCACATCGTACAGTGGGTGCGGGTGGACTAGTGGCAAAAAAAAAATAAATGTGCAATGTAATTGGAACGCAATTAGCATATTTCTAATTTTTGTGCAATTCAAATGTTGGTGCACCAGCGACATTTCTGTCGCGAGGTACCTACGGCGATTTACCTTTCTTTTGTAATTGCATATATTTCGCCTGTTTGAAAAATCCATTAGTTTTATTATTTGTTTGCCGAGGTGTAGTTAATATGCCTCTCTAAGTAAAGAGTGGTTAAATTTTAAGGGCCAATGTTGATTTTGAATAAAACACAAATTATTTAGAAAATTATTGTCATTTGTTTTTTATTATGATAATATTGGTATGGTTCAATTATGTATGGAACAAAATATCGGCAAAATGGCCACCGCGACCTTAGCGGCACATCTCCATCCGATGGTCCAAATTTTCGATGACTGTGAAGCATAATTGAGGTTCTATGCCGTTAATGTGACGAATTATCTCATCCTTTAGCTCTTGAATTGTTGCTGGCTTATCGACGTACACCGTTTCCTTCAAATAACCCCAAGGAAACAAACCCAACGGTGTCAAATCACATGATCTTGGCTTCCAATTGACATCGCCACCACGTGAGCTAACACGGTTATTGATTTTCTCGCTCAAAAGAGCTTTGATTTGTTGCACGTTTCAAGGCACCGTCCTGTTGAAACCACATATCGTCCGCATTCATATCTTCCAATTCGCCAATTCGGTCCGTAAAAAGTTCGTTATCATTTCACGATAGCAAACACCATTCACAGTAACTGAAAGACCGGCCTCACGTTGGAAAAAATACGGTTTGATGATGCCGCCCATAAACCGCACCAAACAGTCACTCGTTGTGGGTGCATTGGTTTTTCGACAATCACTCTTGGATTATCATTCGCCCAAGTACGGCAATTCTGCTTATTGACGAGATGCAAATGAGGCTCATCACTGAGGATGATTTCTTTTGAAAATTTATCATCCACCGTTGCCATTTCTTGCCACCATTCTGACCATTGACGACGCTTGAAATGGTCAAGAGGCTTTAGTTCTTGAGTCAATTGCACCTTGTAGGCGTGTAAATGCAAGTCTTTATGCATAATGTTCATCAACGACGACCGTGAGAGGTACAATTGTTGGGCACGATAACGAGTTGAGGTGGACGACTCTTCAGCCACACTAACGCGAACAGCAGCAATATTTTCTGCAGTACGAGCTGTACGAGCATGCACTGGTGTTCCAACATCTCCTACAGACCCTCCATTTTTGCACAATTTTTCCGATTGTACGTACATTTTGACGATTAAATTGACCGAAAAAATCACGAAGTGCACGATATGCATTTTAATTTGAACGCCCATTTTCATAATAAGCCTGAATAACTTTAACGCATTGTGTATCTTTCCATGGTTCAAATTGAGAAATGTCAAATGCAGAAAAAAAGCTTGACGTTTAGGTGCGGTTCACATTCAACATCAACAATTTAACCACCTTTTAGTTTCAGCTCAACTAATAAATCCTAATGTTCGAAGTGTAATGCATTTATTTCTCATAATTTAAGTAGTTAATATGATCCATTTTAATTTCATCTTTGATCGACTAAAATTTGTACTATGGGGTCAATTAACCTTTGCCAGATTTCCCGGTCTTTCTAGTGCTAAACACAGTCCATTTGATAAGATCGTATACGGCAAAGCTCGTTTATGAAAACCGGTTTGGAAGTAGAATTTGCATTAGCTGATAAAACAATACTTCTGCTAAGATGCTTTGAATATAAAAATTAAAGGAGTGTTATATTTTTGTCAGAGACGGAAGCATTTTAAAATTTATTTTATTTCATTTGAAAATGACTCAAATTTGGCCAATTAGAGTTTGGACAGATATTGGAAGAACGTTAGTTTTTCGGATGAAGGTTCTCTTTGGGCATGGTCTCCTATCACTCATACCTGGTGTACACAAACTAATAAATTAGTCCGGACAGTCTAACAGTCGGCAAAGGTGCACGTTTGGGGATGCTTCTCAAAACAAGGATTTGCCAATTTGTTCATGTTTACAAATAACTTAGACGCACCCAACACGATAAAAATGTATAAGATGTCTTTATTACCATCAGTGGTGGCCCAAGGTTGTTGTGGGTATGTGCGTCGACCCCAACCTCGACGTCGTAGGTTAGATTCCTGCTCTGTGCGACGAAAACAATTTTCACGACTGACAATGACTTCGAGTTACTGACAATGCCCAAAGAGTATTAGCTTCGGACTCGGCATAAAATTGTAGGTCCCTTCCACTCTTGAGAGAACAATTGGTTAATGCAAGAAGATAATGGCCCGAAACATAGCAGTCCCTTAAGCAGCGCGTAAGGAACAAGAAAGTGACTTCGATGTTTAAGATTGGCTATCACAGTCGCCGGATGCAAGTCCCATTGCAAATGTTTGTGCATGCATGAAGCTAAAGCTCCAAGGAAAGAAGATCTCGACGGTCAAGCAACTATCACGAGAATTACGAGTTTTATGGAGATCCTTGCCTCAAGACTATCCGATAAGATTAGTCGAAAGTATGCCTCGAAGACTCCAAGCAATTATTGATAATGGGGGAGAGTGGACAACATATGTATTCAAAAGCAATCAAGTAAATAAGTAAAATAAAACCGTACAATTGATTTTGTTGTATTATTCTAAGTTCTTCTTTAATTTTTAGTCATGTACGATCTTATCACTTAAAACACAGACTGTAACTAGGCATTTGCATCGTTCGACGAAAGTCGATAGCTGACGTTTCTGCACGACAAGAATTGCACACAGAATCACGACTTTGTGCTGTCGTTTGCGCCATTTGGAATCGACGGCTTGACGTTACTCGGCTGCGAACGAAAAATGTTCGTCCTAGCACTGTTTAGTTTAAAGCTGACATTTGTTATATCTGGTACGACAGTCAGACGACCACAATCACCCGTCATTCACTGCCAATAGTGGTCTAAGAAAATCATGCTCAAATATAAAACACATCTCTACACAAATTGCAAGTACACCCACATGTCATCACAGCTTCGCCTCACACTCACTAACCCATTCACTTCAGGCAAAACCAATCTGTCACATGATGAACTTCGTTCACACTTCCGCCTCCCACTCCGCACCCACATTAATCAGCATTCCATTTGTTCACCTTCACTTGACATAATGCTGCAAAAGTAACAACTGCTCAACGTTAAGCCCCAAGTGCGAGTCATAACTTTTCAAACCACGCCAAAAGCAAAGTTTTCACCTTCTCCCCACTTCCACCCTTCACCGAAATCAATGGAACTCGTCCTTCAACACCCATCGGCTTAGCGCATAATTCCTCTCAGACACCTTGGCTGTCCCAAAGCGGAACTTTCGCACGAAAAACTTGGCTCGCACCGGCCCACCACCCAACGTCGTGTGTGTTCGTCCCTGGGCACCACCATTCAGGGGCACCTGTCACACCAGGCCAAATCAAAGCAGCATTTCGCAGGAAAGGCAAATTTTGTTTAGCCAAATCGATAAATCCGTCCGCTCCTCGGCGGCCATAAAAAATTCATAAAAATCGATAAAAGATACAATATAGGCGCTGGCACTTCATCCGATACCCCACTGCTCGCTCCCTCGAGGACACGACACAAGCGCACACAAACACGCAGTCGTACACGGCCAAAGTTGGCGGGGATTAATATTTAAATTTTCATTTCTGCAGAAAGCGCTTTCGAAGAACAGCCAAATCGATAAGACGAAACACGAACGCTCCGGTGTGTCCCGCCACCGCTGCGACGGGGACAGACGTCGGTGCTCAAATCTGTGGCCGCCCCATGTGCGGGGCTTGTGCAGTGGCTTCAAAGTTAACGATCGGATTCGGCACACATGTGGCTTCTTTCGCAGTGACGGCCGCCCACAAAGTGGGGTTGTTTGGGTTAATTGAAACCGCACACGGCGCGGTGCGGCGCGGTGCGGCGCAGCGTCTTGTGCAACAGACTGTGCTGCGGGCGAGCGTCAGCTTTTCTTTTGCGTTTAAATATTAAAACGCCCCACTTGCATATAATCATTTTCTCATTACACTCCGTGCTGGGGGGTGGGGTCGTCTGGACGGCGATGCGCGGTGCACAGGCGCTGCAGGATGCGACCGAAGAAGATACGATCTTTCTTGGCTGTCCGTGGGATGCGCGCGGATTGTTCGGTCTTTGAGATACTAATTAATTTTAACGATGAACTTTTCCTCTCCTCCCAGCGAATCGGTGTCGGTGGTGCTTTTGATTCGAGCACCAGGAGCGCTGCGAAATTGCATTAGACGAGGTGCCGGTGGAGCAGCCCTTGTTTTCGGCGATGAAACAGTAGGAGCAACTTTTTTACGAGTTATTTTCTCATTATTTTCCACTTAATCGTCTTTTGGATGCATTCAGTCTGAGAGGGGGGGAGGGACTGGAGGAAGGAGTTTCATCTTGGGAGCGTCCTTGGAGATGTAGCTTTAGGTGGACCCCAGCTTAACCGGGCGATGATTGCGGGGATCTCGATAGATTGGCTTTGGACTGCAGTCATAACAGTTTTCATTAGTTTTGATGGCACTTGAGTTGGATCCCGGCTTAGCCTGGCAGAGTTAGTTAGTAGTTTTGAAAGCGGATGGCAATGACATGACACACCCTGTGATGGGGTTCCTGAAGCTCATGGGTTATGGCTCTCGCTGCGGGAAGGAGCAAGTTAAAAAGTTACTTCCCGGCTTCCGTTTATGTGAACAGAAGCTTGGCTTAAGAGATGAGGAGATGACTTTGTAGAGTGTCGAGCAGAAATAGCAGTTACATGTGTGGAACTGGAATCTATGAAATGACATTTGTGGAGAGTCAGACAGCAAAGATACTCAATCAAGTCCTCAGTCAAACGCTTCAGTCACAAGTCTGCAATCAAGAGCTGTTTTCGCAAAAAAGTCATCGTTGCCATTTAGAGCAAATAAGTGAATTGAATGACGTCGTTTCGGCGTTCAAAGGTCAGCGCTTAAATTTTTCTCCTACTCTTGTATGCCTTTGCCCGAGGGTTAAAATGATGTGCCTGTCCTCCCAGTTGGAGGTTGTGCGTGAGGTTAACTTCCTCATCACATAAAAAAAAACTTCAAGTTTAGAAGCAACTACATGCCTTGGATACGGGCCGATTTACTGTTGACGACCTAAGCAAACGATTAAAGGACAACGAGTTTCGGTTTTGCACGTGGGATGTGAGGACCCTTAACAGACCACGTGCAGCCGTCGAACTTGTGGATGGTTAAAAAGTCGATATTACCACAATCCAGGAAAGGAAAAGGAGGAAGAGAAACTGCGACCTCCTAGAAAGATCATACGATCGATGCCCCAGCTACGACACCAAGATCATTCAATTAGATTTCAACGCACAGCTGTGTAAGAAAGCTATAGTCAGCCTTTAAATTAACACATACGGAAACGGACTGAGGATAGTGGATTATGTGTCGGGGTGTAACCTCTTTAGGATGAACACGCGGAGATCCATGACCTGGCGGTCATCTGATCAATCAACCGTCAACCAGATTGATCACAGTGCGATCGACACCAGGCACTAATCCAATATTTTCGAGGTCCGAACGTACCAAGGAGCCAACATTAACTGGGATCATTTCCTTGTTGTAGCCAAGGTAAGGATGGAGATATCGAGAGAAGAACGGACTCGAGACAGGAAACTACGGTTTGACGGCGGAAAGCTACAAGCGCAATCGATCGCTAGGAAGTTTTCCTATCGAGTCTCCCTTCCTTGTTAACTTATTTGTGGAAAGGGAGAGCAATTGTGGCACAACAAGGTGATTCAAATTCAGCCGTCATTGAAGTGCAACAGTCACCAATTTGCTATGTTTCCAAACAATTTCCATCGAACCACCCAAGAGTTCGACAAACAAGAGCTCCTCTAACAAAAAATTCGTTACCAAGTTAACAATTATTTAGAACAAATAAGTGATAGATTTGAATTGAATTAATTTAATATTCGTTTCGTTGTTTCTTCAGAGAACAAAGGCATGCGCTTGAAAAAACATCATGTTGTTATATGACATCATGTCGACAACACACCCTTAGATTGCCTTCTTTTTATCAGATTGACGTTTCTGCGACAAAGTATGCATGGAACATGCACTTACACGTGTCGTCGGAAGAAAAATGCCAATTGCGACACAAATCAATAAATTCCTCCACCAGTTAAGAGAAGGCTTAGTGAGAATTTGGATAATCCATTTGTGTACACGGTTGTTCTGCTGTTAAGCGCATAATGTCTAGAGCTGCCTACAACAAGCATTGTTAACCGGATTCTGATTCTGTGGGTAGAGCTGGTCATATAAGGCCTTGATCATGCCCGTTTTGCTCTATGGCGCAGGGGCCTAGAGATTGTTTCTTTTCGGGAGAAAATTTCTGCGGTCGGTTATAGGTCCTGTTTGCGTTGATAGAATCTGGAGGATAGGATTCAATCACAACCTGTGCAGGTAGTCATGAGTCTACAGCCAATGGTGTCTGCGTCATGTAGAGCGTATGGACAACTTAGCACCGGCCCTAATAATGCAACGGATACCGTGCACGTACAAGGCAGCGCACAATCCGTGCCGTCATCCTCGGACTGTATCGCCCTAAAAAGAGGAAGTTGCTTTATGGGCTTGCAGAATTTAGATAGAACTCGAATCAACGCAAAGCAATTTGCCATCCCGACAATCATCCAACTTTCGACGCACTGACCACAAAACTTTAAAATTGTATGGAATATACTGGACTCTACCTAAGTCGAATGTCTTTCTGACTAGAATTTTTGTTAACCATATTTTCGGATTCTCCTCAATAATCCAGGCAAAAAGCCACTCTTTTAGGCGAACTCCCTGTAAATTGAACACATTTTGATATCCCGCGACAATTCCACTTAGGGAGAGCTCACTGTATTAATATATAAGACTGAAGAAATTTTCACTGACAAAGTTCAATAACATTCGGTCAATTCTTCTTTAGGAAGAGTTTATATATTTGAGTTAAAGTTGTGAATAGCAAGTGCAGCGAAGTTTCTTCGGGTAAAATTCCATTATCTAAACGAGTTTTCAGTTTTGAAGATATCACAGAGGACAAATGGTGTCTAGGGCGCCGTAAATATACTGACGTCCATTTGACAACTGGAACAACAGACAATACCTCAGCAAGGACAGGACACACGGAAATAAATACCTCCCAACAATAAACTGCTGCTGGGCCCTTACTGTTAAGGCAAATAATAAAGTCATTGGCGGAATATAAAAAAAAATACTGATTGCTTGAGTTCCATTCCTTTTGATTTTACTGATTGGTTTTCTTATGTTTGTGCCCCCAAAAACGAACAATTGACACAATGAAAAATACCGCACCTTGCATGGAGATTTGACAGGTAAGCTTTGAATTGAGGTTTCTTCTGAGCCAACATAGGCCTTAAGCATAAGTTGATAACGATTTTTGTTTTTCAATTTCTGTGAGCTTCGTTCACTTATCATTTCTTCTGAAAGTGGTGGCGAAATCAGTCACAGTATGCGCGTGTATGACAGTTTGTGTTGGAAACTTGTTTAAGTTCTCAGGTGTACTTATTGAAATTTAAAGCTTCTAGTTATCTAAACTAATATCTGGGCTTCTTCTTCTGCTTTGTTTATGCTGCTTTATTGTGTAATTGTCTTAACCCCATATGTCAAAATCCAAATATTGTACTTAAACAAGAATTGCTTGTAAATATTGACCCAACAAATATTTAAAATGTGTGGAATGCAATAAAAGGCAATATATTAAGAGGCTTTTGAAAATCCCAAGTTGATTCGGCACCTACATATGTAGAACTCAAAATATATCAATTAGAAAATGAAAACTATACCCGGGATAAAGGTGTTTAATTTCCGTGAAATAATAATAATATTTGTGGCGATACAGCGCGTAGAGGGCCACGACCTAGCTTCTCAGCAAGCCTTTTTTTCTAGACAGCAAATTATCTTTGAGCATCAGTGACTCGAAAGAATTGGGTTCGTGATTTTTGTCACACAGAGAAAGAATCGAACCTACGACGTCGAGGTTCAAGTGCGTTGCGGTCGACGCAAACCCAAAACGCTACATGACACCGTGAGAACCAAAGATTATTCCAAGTTTTGAATTCTTAGCATTCGTTTCGTTTTGGAAAGAAATAAAAATAAACATTTCATGGGCTATAGTGCCATGCGTTTTAGTACATAATCTAAACAATATCCAAAAAATCTCAAATGTTGCAGCCTTTTCTGAACTCAACACGATCAATCGATAATATGAACTCGGCAGGCATTAATTAGTTCGAAATAAATAAATGTCTGCGTCCGACATTAGCTGGATATTATCTGAGAAGCTAGCTGAGTGTTAGATGTCAGCAACATTGGAACAGATGCTGAATGATTGGTGTTGATAAAAATGGTGAGCCACACGATAAAAAAGAATGTATGCATAAATACCACTACTGAATCCAAGAATTTTTGAAGCGGATTGTGTCTAATGACTGACGAGAAGAAACAGAAGGAAAAGAGGTGCATATGGTGGTCGAGCCATGATATGCGGAGGAGATGGTTTTGCTGTTTGTTTTGCAAGATTTGATAGAAAATCACAAACTATGATGTGCTCCATGTTATGGATTTCTACTGTCACCAAGTGGACCCTCTAAAGAAAGAAATTCTCCCGAAGAGCAATTAAGTTCGACTTGGCTGACTCCTTAGTGAGTTTCATAGCATCCCACCTTACTCTGCGGGCCTGACATTATCTGATTGACATGGGGACAATTTGTCAATTTTCCTTACGACAAAATCGGCTCAACACCGGCTAGTGAAAATTTGACTGCCAAGAGTTCTTTTCAAAAAGGACGAGGACTTCTGTTTTAGAGGCAGGATAAAATCACTATAAAAATGGCAACAAGTTAGTCTGTATACAGAAATCGGATCACTTTAAAAACTCATCAATTTAATGCAAAAAAATATTTTTTTTTTCTAGATGGAGTATTTGAAGCCGAAGTCGATTTGGGACTCAGACGAGAGAAGAGTAAACTACAAGAACACGGGTGCATACGAATAAGGCAACAGCTGCTATTAACATCAACAAATATCTTCTTTAACAGTATGGCCTGAGATGTTTCTCCAGGACACACGGGTGTTCTCATAGATTCATTCGATGTCACGGACTCAAGCACCTTGACATTGAAGAACGACATAATCTTCGAATGAAATCCGTCCATTCCACGTCCACAGGAAGTTCCAGTAAGATCCTCGAATCTCGCCCGCGTCAAAACGTAATCAAAATGTTTCCAATTTAATTTCCTTTGCCAACAACTTAGGCGTTTGTGAAAAATTAAACGAATGTGTTTCCTCCGAGTCCCCTTCTCAAAGTACTCCAATTTAATTACTTCATCGCAAAGTGCTCCTAAGCGCCACTCAGTCCCGCTGGTCTGGCAAGGGATTAAGAAGAAGTGGAAAAAATACCACCCTCCCCCCCAAAACCAAACATTAATCAAAATCAAAGAGCCACCAAAGTTTCACGCGAAAGAAAAACAAAAGACAATCCCCTCGAAATGTCAATCAAACGAGTGCCGAGCGTCGACCCGCCTGGGCACATGAGGTGATGGCTGTGTGCAAAGGATGCTTCCGCGTCAGCCATCAGCTTAAGCGCGACCAAACTTCCTCCTCCATTAAGGACACCCTGCTGCAACCCATCCCCGTCGACAATCGGGGAAAACTTTATTTCCCTCTGAATACATTAACTCCAGCACTCAAATTTTGCGTGCCAAATGAGCGAAGGCTCCATATTCATAAACTCGCGCGCCCATTGCGACCTCCGCCCGTCAACCGACAACAGACAACCGCCGACCACGGACCGTAACCCGCAACCCTTTAAATTGAAACAACCCACAAGCGAATCGTCACCAAGTGTGTGTGCGGGTACACCTTCCTTGCGAGCCGTCCCTCTGGTCGTTTGAATCATTCACCTGCCGACACATTCGCTTACATACGTCGTCCCCCCACATAAACAAGTTCGCTCAGCCTTAAAATTTTCTTTTACACGTGATATGCCTCAATAAACAGGACCGACATCCTCGGTCTTGCCGCCTCGTTAGACGCCGCCTCCCCCTTTCCCCCCATCGACTATTTAATTTGCTCAGATAATCTAAGCAAATACCCTGAAAGCTCTGCCTGCCAATCTGCCCCTGCATCCCTTGATGGGACCACCCAACGACCAAACACATAATCAACATGACGCTAAAAAGTACCCAAAAGTACCCGTATCTGCCACGCCGGGGAGCTTTGACTCCTCGCACCGAGCCCGGCGAAATCTCTGCCCCAAAAACGGTAAATTCAAATCAAATATTCACCTGAACTGTAAAATGTAGCAGCAGCAGCCCGACGCTGGATGTAGACACAAGTAGTTGCGATGATAGTCGTAGTCAACTTTAGACGTCTCCGGTGGAGTGCCACTTTAGTAATTTATTCTCCGCTCGTTTGTATGCAGATACATGCAAAGTACAAAAAGTATCTTTCATCCGTCGTGTAGTCCTAGAATTTTGCTCTTTTTTCTATTTTTTTCTTTTGCAAACAGAAGAGGAGAAAAAAAAATGATGTGTTGAGTAAGTCGGTGAATAGCGACAGCAGCGTCGCGAGGTTGTGATGCGAGATATCTGATTGAATGCACACCCTTATCCACTTTAAGCACTTTTTGTATTAAATTTTCAAGAGGGCTGAGCCCTTAGCCTTAGCCGCTCGGGGCGGTGGGAGGCAAGACACTATTCACACACTTAACACTCGCAGCGAGGGACCCATGGGACGGGACACATGGCATCCACTTAGAGGGATACTTTTCAGAGATTAGGTTGAGCTTCGCGTAAATCCTTTCGGGATGCTTGGCCCCCCGCTGGGGTCTGGCACACACACGGCCGCTCTCATTCTCACGATCACTGGCCGGCCGGGGTGGGGATGAATTCGACGAGGACTATTCAAAATCCTTCACTTCTACACACACAAACACACACGCGCCCGCTAACGGATCGGTATCCCTTGACCGGCTGGGGGTTGGAGGTTGGAAAAAAAAAAACGCCGAAAACACAGGAGCGAACAGTTTAACCAAATTTCGACGAGAGACAATCAAAGTGCACGGAGGTTAATTTGACATCGCCACGCTTCCGAGGTAACTGACTGGGTATCGGATTCGAGGAGCATCGGGTTTCGTTTCACGCCGGAATCGTGGGCAAGTGAGGTTGACTCCGGCGGCGGGGAGTCGTGGTGAATAGCGAGCGCCCGCTAGTGGAACCCATTTGCAATGCGCATGTGCCGAGCAGGGGTGGTTTCCTATAAAAACGCCCGAACCACCCATTCCGAAGGACAGGGTGGATGTGGATGGTAATCGAGTTGAATGAAATGCAGGTCAAGAAATGAGGTGAAATGTGACTGCAGATGAAGTGTTGATCTTATTTACAGAGACGACGTGGGCTTTGTTTACTGGGAAAACCGAGTGAATGCGCCCGCCTGAAGAGGGATGCCAGCGTGTCCTCTTGTGTGGCTCTCTCTGTGTGTGTGTGCGTGTGAATGGAGCCCATGGCACCATGTGTACCTTGAAACTGTCGCACGGAAAGGGCATACCATGAAGGCACTCGATGTCTTATCGAGAATGTCCTTCAAGGGAGGAGATTGGTTGGAGCACCAGCACACATCGTCAAGGAGACATCTGGCACTTGCGTTGCGTTGCGGTAGCTCTGGCGACATGCAAATTGCGGCTTATAAGGTTTCTAGGAATACCACACCAGACCACAGCGTTGAGGGTATTTTCCTCGGAATTGGGTTCAGTTGCCGTGGAATATGCTGTTTCCCACTAGCAGTGCATCAGAATGGCGCGTGATGAAGGAACACTTTTAAAGCTCGTGTAATGACGAAACAGGTGTCTCTGTGTATTGGCAACAATTGCATTTCCACGGGCCACTACAGATTATACTAGATAATTGGAATTTTTCTGTGTTGTTTGCTGAAGTGTCCTTAACTGACATCAGGTACTACCAGCAACTGGTTGAAGTGATAAGCGCAAAACTGAATTGTGGTTTCAATCAGAATGTTCAAAGGACCCCTATACTCCTTGAGTAAATCGGATTTAAACAGGTTTCAAGCGAAATCACGCGAATGTATGGACATCCCTCTTGGCACAGACGATTTTTTTAGTCATAGTAACCAAAGACCAAAGACCTTTGGCGGATTTGTATACAGGGTGGACCTGTATACATACACGGTGAGCATACAAAATAAGCTTATTCATCTTTGGCTGGCGCTACAGTCTAGGGTGGACCTGCGTCGCAGCCAACATGCCTCTCCATCTAGCTCGGTCTTGTGCTAGTTGCTTCCAGCCACGCACGTACAACTTATCCAGGTCCCTCTTCTAGCTGCGTGCGCCACCGTAGGCGTGGTCTTCCTTTACCGCGTTGTCTCTCAAAGTTGGAGTCGAATACTTTCCGGGCCGGAGCATTGGTGTCCATTCGCTCGACGTGACCTAGCCATCTGAGACGAGAGATTCGTACTCGCTTGAACAGGTCGATATCGCTGTACAGCTCTTCGTTCGGCTCTTCGCTCGAAGCGACCAACAATATCCTCGTTCGCTTTAGTCAGTGTCCATGCTTCTGCGCCATGCAACAGGACTGGGACTGAAAAATAAGCTTACGGCCTTAAATTGTCCACGTTCTAACTTACTTCCTTACTTGTCATGTCGCCGATCTATGATGGGTCCGAGTCTGAGCAATTGACGGTCCTGGGCACGCTACTTCTAGTCATCAAGTTGTCTTACATCAGCGATGACCTGATCTCTGTACCGGAGGCTCGGTCCTCCTCTCCTACTCGAACCAGAATGCTCGGATTCAAAGACACTCTTAGCTGGAGCGCTCGATGTGGCCGAGCCAGTGTAGTGGTTTTCAGATGTTCGTCTTCCGGACTACATCCACCTCCTTGTACAGCTTGCAGAGTTCGCGGTTGTGTTTTCTGCTCCTTTCGTTGTCGGCTCAAAGGACTAGCAAAATAAGAGTCTGGTAGAGCATGATTTTGGTCCTTCGAATCAGGAGTTTGAAACCAGTTGTTTTGACAAACCGAAGTAACGTCAGTTGCCAAGGGAGGTTCTATGTCGCATCTCCACTGTGATGTCGCTTGTAGAGCTAACGCTCTCCCCGAGGTAACCAAACTTCTTTAATGCCTCAAAATTGTAATTGACGATTGGGATATTCTGTCCTAGGTGGTGTGACGGAACGTTTCTTTGCAGACAGCATAGTGCTTCTAAGCATGAAGTTAATTTAGATGCCGAGAAACAACTTTAATGTAGTTCGTCATATTAGCACTCAAACAGCACAGCCACATGGGATTATAAACCAAAAATGAAGAGTTGATTTAGTTGCTTAAGCTATCTCAAGAACAGCGCGTGTCAACAGCTTTTCAAAGCGAAACATAGGGCGGTACATTTCGCAGCTCTTTTGTGCGAAATCACTGCCCGCCTCGCGCGCACGCACACTCTGCCAAAAATTAACTCTCCATATGCTCGCCTAGTTTGTCTCGTTTCTCTTTTCTGGGATAGCCTAAAATTATTTAATATTAAGCCCTCCCAAGAGTTAAACAATTCACTGATCACCAACGGGACGAGGTGACTACCTTAATGTAACTCCAGAATGTACTTCTAAATAATATAACTCGATATGCGCAACTACGTAACTTAACAAATAGTTTTCTAATGATATGCGCAACTACGTAACTTAACAAATAGTTTTCTAATAATGGGGTAGTTGAAAAAAAATATCTTAGAATAGAAATAAGTAGTCGACATTAAGCTTAATTCGTTTCTACCACGACGCATTGAAAACAAAACTCTCAGCAATGGGTGCGATTAGTAGTTTGGTAGAAGAGCTATAGATTGTAGGAGCACTGCGACGGTAGGTCCAAAAAAGATGTTGGCCCATATTTCTGGTGTCTGATAGAAACAAAAAATTGTATCGACTTCGACGTTATGGAAGATCCTTGCAAATACCCAAGAAGTGCAAATCGAGACTCACCATATATTGCCGATTTCAAGGTGCATAACGACGAGGTGAACAACTTCATGCCTCTTTTTGACATGATTCGTCTGATTGTGCAGCATGACGATGGAAAGTTGTTGCTCCATCTCCGTCACTGCTCCATCAAGGTCAGTACCAGTACCAGTACTTCTATATCAGCAAGGGGTTGAGGCAAGGCGACGCACAGTGGGATATTTGCACTGAAGAAAAACAAGTAAGCAGGCAAGTTAAGAGAAGAAGAAGATAGGCGACAGTGGCAGTTCAAAGTTGAGTGTCTTTTTGTTGTGCTTGGAAAACAACATAAAACATTTTTGCTTGGTTCGCTCTTTTGGAAAGCTAATCGGGCTGGGCCTTGAATCACCCACCAAACCACGCACAACTACCATGCAGCCCAGAAACCTTATAAATTTCCTTATAATAATAATATAGTACTATGAATGGCGCTATAGCCCGTTGAAGGCCAAGGCCTGGCTTCTCAGCAACCACTCGTGTTGTGCGTGCTATTATTCTCTCACAGGTGGAAGGGATCTACAGTTTTATGCCGACTCCAAAAGGCCAATTTTGAGAAGCTTTATCTAGACAGGCAACTGTTTGAGCATTGTCAGTGAGTCGAAAGAGCTGCTTCAATTTTTTGTCGTACGGACCAGGGATCGAAACTACGACGTCGAGATTGGGGTCGACGCACATACTCATAACGCCACGAACCACGACTCGAGTTTACTTGATGTTGCGAGAAAAAAGATTTGAGAACAGATAAGCAAGTGTCCTAGCTAAAGTAGAGGTTTATGCCATGTTTTGGTTTCAAATACCCCACTGTGCGACGCGCTGTCATGAGCTTCATAATGGGCAGCTATAACATCATCAATAAACAGTACGAAAAACATCAGTGCAGCGATCAAAGTTAGAATAACTCTTGTCGACCGCTGAATTTATGGGAACAAAAGGAGTTTCTGGCCTTGAAAGTTTTGGATGAGAATATTCAACCGATGTACAGCGCAATGATACCAGGCGAACGTCTACGGATGAAACGCCGAATGTGGCTATGCCGTGCTTAGCTCCTGGCCAACTTGGCTCGGATTTAAAGATATTTCAAAGCAGTGCACGCTAGTAAAGAAATACCTTACTTGTGAAAGTAGTGAACTTCGAACCGTTAATAAAATCAAATAAAATGAGTAGTGCGTTTCCTGATCGAGCGGTATTCACGCATATGTGAGCCTTCCCTATCATCACACACCACAGGCATCGGGAAGTATTATATGAAAACGACCATAAGTTGGTGTTTGGTGAAGCGGATTGGTTTTGTGGAGTGATTTGTTTAAATTTTGATTGTAGTGATTTAATAATGTATAAAAGGAAATAATGTGCAAAACCCCAGGGGAGTCACCGGCATTAATTTTAAATATTTTTACTGAGTTAGTCACTGACTCAGTGTTGTTATTTTGCATTGTTGTTTGCCGTAGTTGGTGATTAGTATACTATATAGCATTAAGTAAATGAGAGACTTTTTATATAATTAAAGTCGCTCGCAGCGATGATATCCTTGACCCCTGGGTGTGTGGAGACGGTGATTTGGTGTGGTGTTCTTCCACACATAAAGAGAGAGAAATTACTGAGGTGATGGTGTGCTTTCTGGGTTCTCTAGGAGAAGTATGGATTGCTGTTTGTCCCAGTACCACCAGCAGAGTATTTTGAAGGTTTACTTGATTGCTCTGGCTTCTTCAAAGATGTAGCTATGATGGCTTGCTCCCGTTTGCTGGGGAACACTCAATTGCGATTCACTCTGTGCTTAGCAGGGACTAAAGTTGGGAATACAGTCGGACGCCTTTTTTGTAACATCTTCACTTGATGAATTTATTTTATATCCTTATTGGAATATCCAAACAGAATGCAGTGGTTTCAATCTCAGTAGGTAGATAATATGTGGTGGCCTGTGGCGTTGTGGGTATGTGCGTCGACCCCAAAGCAATTGAACATTGACGTCGAAGGTACGAGTTACAAGAAATAATTTTTAAGGCCCAAGTCTTTCGAGTCAGTGACAATCCTCAAGGATTATTTCTTGTATAGAAAAGGCTTCTCAAACTTGGCCGTTCGGAGTCGGCATAAAACTGTGGGTCCCTATCAACTCATGAGAGAACAATATTACGCACAACACAAGTGATTAGTGAGAAGCGGGGCCCAGGCCCTCTACTGAGTCGTCCATATTTTATTTTTATATATTAGGTAGGTATTGTGTAATGTATTTTTATTTTTAACTTATGCATATTTTCAGGTGATGATGTGATGACTTCATTGACCAATATGTATGTATATCACAAGTGAAATAAATAAACAAAAGTTTTTAATGTGTTTAAATATACCACTTAATTTCCACCGAAAGGGGTTTCTGCACAACGAAACCGAAAGGGTTTGGTTTGCTATTGGCAAATTACTTTTGGGATCGTCTGGAAGTCGATTAGAATAAGTCTGACAATCAACAGGAAGCTGGTGAGAATAGCTAGGAAACGGGCATACATTAAATCTTTGAGAGTTGATGGATGAAAAAGCTGGTTCAGGTGGTGATAAGTCGATGGAATTGAATAAATGCATAATATGGCGGTAAGCCACGAGCAAGGCGCTTCTTCCAAGGATCAAAGTCTCAATCAGCCAATGAACCTTGCGAAACTATTCGAATTAATTTTTGGAAGTCCGCAGAAAGTTACAGTGGATGAGAGTATAGCAATAGAAAAACCACATCAGTTGACTTCCATCCACAAATTATGAAAGGACAAATGATGGCTGAAAAATATGACAGCCAAACAGAAAGGAAGTCCTTTGAGCCACGCATCTTTTCCAGACAGGATGTAAGACATGTACTTGAATATTGTCTGATTTTCTATAACATGACCATTGTTGATTTGGCAACAAGCAACATCTTATATTCATGTAATTATCCTTTGCTCTATCCGATATTTTTGTCAGTTTTGGCTTAAGCCAGGTTATAGCAAGAGCAAGAGTTTTGAGCGAGTTAAGATTCGCCTCAATTAATTTGGTGGCCACATATAAGAGAAACCTGTGCAGAGGTTCTCACACTGTTCCACTTGCAGGTCATAGTGATCGTCATTAAAAGAAGAACGATAAGTGCGAAGCACACAATTGTTACGACCACCAATTTAATATTGTCATTGCCTGCAAGGGTTACCATTCCCCTCAATTTCTCAGCACAAGCTACTGCTCTAGAAGCTAATTAAAACTCACTAAAAACACACAAAACACAGTAAACACATAAACAATAAAATACATCTAAATGTTCAAGTCGCAAAACTCACCAACGCCTCCGCGCGGATAATTCCAAAATGTAGTTTAATTTCTTATCTCCCTTCCCCCCGTCAGCCGGCACGACACTTCCATCGCAGGCCTTAATTTTCGGTTTATGAATTGATCTCTTCCAATTTACATGCTCCGGCCATCATCTCCGACAATTCAGACATATTTTCGTTTTTATGTCCGCCCCCGACCACCCAGCCCAGCCTACAGCCCCAGCCCCATCGCCAACCGGAAGCGCCCTATCTGCATAAATTCAAATTTCCTTACACTCTCGATAAAATAAGCCAAGCACAATCCGCCACCCTTCAGAAGGGCGCATCAATTAAATTAAATCAAACTGTCAAATCTAATTCCGCCGCTTGCTTTGATCCTTTTAAATTCAAATAAAATTTTAGTTCGAAACTTTATGATCCGGCGCCCCATCGACCGGGATGCCCTTAACGGAACCACAGCCAACCAACAACACGGCACCCGTACCGTCGAACATCTGCGAGTTCCGTGTTGGCATCATTGTGAAACATTTCAGGATTTAATGGTCGAACATTCACACTCGTAAATATATTATTCTCGCTTGATTTCACTCGACTGCATGCAATCGCTGCCAACTGGCCCTGCTGATGGTCGTTCTCAGGTCTTATCGTGGCGTGGTTCTCGTTGCCGTTGCCGCTGTTCTTGTTGTTGCTGTTGTTGTTGTTGTCATCGTTCAGCTTGTTATTGTGTTGGCGTGTACTTCGTTATTCTGGCAGGCAATGAGAGCCCGGAAGCGCGGGGCAGACAGCAGAGCGAAAAAAACCGCGACCACTTTCGCCGTAATGGCTAATGAAGGGGGAAAGGGAACGGTTTTATGCAGGAATTGGCGGATTCTCCCTTTTCGACCGAACTCAGTTACGAGGCAATTTCCATTTCAATTTCGATTGTGTACGATCTATGAACCCATTCATGGGCGAATTATTGAGCTGAGGGCACTGGAAGCAATTAGATCGAAAATTCTGTGAATTTTGTATTGCAGTGGGTCACCCCTTCTGCTGTCAAAAGTGAGTAAAAAATGTTGATAGCCCATGCAATGAATAGGAATCCAAGCAATCAGGAGTGAATTTCAAGGAATTTTCGTCCGCCATTGGACTCCAAACATTGGTGATTACTAATTTTGTGGAAATAGCGTAGACTATACGCCAATGATTTCATTTACATGTGAATAACTATTTAAGTGCGCAAAAGGACTGTGGAACGGTATTTGTGAATAGCATTATGTGAACAATTGATTCCTCATACACATATCAGTAGAAGACACGAATATTTCCACCACAGGTATAAGTCCCTCGTTAGTATCACCACCTGCAGTTCCGTTCTGAAAGTGGACACCGTCAGTACCACCATCAGTACCACCATCAGCACCACCACTAGTGCCATCGTCAGTATCACCATCAGTTCCACCGTCAGTTCCACCATCAGTACCACCGTCAGAACCCTCGTCAGTATCACCATCTGTACCACCGTCAGTACCACCACTAGCACCACTGTCAGTATCACCATCAGTGCCACCGTCAGTACCACCACCAGCACCACTGTCAGTATCACCATCAGTTCCACCGTCAGTACCACCACTAGCACCACTGTCAGTATCACCATCAGTGCCACCGTCAGTACCACCACCAGCACCACTGTCAGTATCACCATCAGTTCCACCATCAGTATCACCTTCAGTATCACCATCAGTGCCACTTTCAGTATCACCATTAGCACCACCATCAGTACCACCATCAGTGCCACCATCAGTATCTCCGTCAGTATCGCCATCAGTACCACATTCAGTTCCACCGTCAGTATCACCATCATCACCACCATCAGTGCCACCGTCAGTATAACCATCAGTACCACCATCAGTACCACCATCAGTACTACCATCAGTGCCATCGTCAGTACCACCACCAGCACCACTGTCAGTATCACCATCAGCTCCACCGTCAGTACCACCAACAGTTCCACCATCAGTTCCACCATCAGTATCACCTTCAGTATCACCATCAGTGCCACTTTCAGTATCACCATTAGCACCACCATCAGTACCACCATCAGTGCCACCATCAGTATCTCCGTCAGTATCGCCATCAGTACCACATTCAGTTCCACCGTCAGTATCACCATCAGTACCACCATCAGCACCACCATCAGTGCCACTGTCAGTATCGCCATCAGTACCACCATCAGTACCACCGTCAGTATCACCATCATCACCACCATCAGTGCCACCGTCAGTATAACCATCAGTACCACCATCAGTACCACCATCAGTACTACCATCAGTGCCATCGTCAGTACCACCACCAGCACCACTGTCAGTATCACCATCAGCTCCACCGTCAGTACCACCAACAGTTCCACCATCAGTTCCACCATCAGTATCACCATCAGTATCACCATCAGTGCCACTTTCAGTATCACCATTAGCACCACCATCAGTACCACCATCAGTTCCACCAAGCTGTCACTCATCATCCGTCGTCGAATGAAATCAGAAATGGCCTTGCCCGGCCTTTTAGCGAATATCCTTCTGTTTTCGTAAATCCTTCACAATCCCAAAATTGAACCAAATACTCACCCAACCGGCATCTGGAACGGTTAGCCGTAAGCTCAGTCACGAGTCTGTTAAGCTGTTTATGAAAATAAACACCGTCCGCACCGCTCGGGGGGTAAACCTTGCAAGACAGTGCGCCGCCACCCCACCCACGAAACCCTCAGTACACCCAAGGGATCCACTTCCGTTCTCCGTAGACCGTTACGTGGGATGCGAATAAATTACACCTATCCCAGATCACACCAATCACTCGCACCCGCAGAGGGTTCTCGAGAAACAAAAGGACGTCACATTTCGCCACCCTCCCCCCAGTGGTCCGCCTTTCCAATTTGCTGCCACCCACGCTCCCCCGCTCAACTGAAATCGAAGTCACATTTCCATACGACAGCCATTTGTCCGCATCCCGGACTGCTATCGCTCGTCTGTGACCAGAGATAACACAGCTTCCTAATGGCCCGACCGAAGCCATTCCAGCAATTTGAGACCGAAAGTGTTAAGAGTCTTTATCACCTCTTCAAACGTAAGAGCAATTTATTTTATTTGCCTTCCTTCGACACACAAACAATCAAAGACACACACAAGCGCGCGCGACGACTGCAGACACCTAGGGAGGAAAAAAGGACACAATCCTTGCTCGCATCCTTGGCTACACGCTCTGCACTGCGCGCCTGTAAATGAGCAATCACCAGCAACCGTCCTCGTCGTTCCACTAGATGAAAGTGTCTATTGTTCGACCCGACGATATGATGAAGGGGTGGAGGGCGGGATGGAGGAAGAAAGGATTCGACGCCCAATTACTCCTGAGCTCATAAGACTAATGCCTTCGATTATAAGGCTCCGCCGAAGGATGTGTTATGAATGTGCAATGAGATCGGGATGATGTCGTCTGGTTTTATTGAAAAGAGGGAAATTGTTTCTCTCGTTGTGTCGACTGAGACCCGTGGGGGTGTACAGCAGACGACCCCACTGCACCTGGGGACGAAGGGGGAGTAGCAGGGAAACTTTGTGCGGTCGGTAGCTCGCGGGGTGTTGATCTCCATTGAAACGATTAAGGATGTAATAGCTCAGCGAAATGGGTTCCGTTGATGGCCTGGCAACGGCTGCGCGGAAATGGGGGGTGTTAAGTGCCGCGAGGTGCAGCCCCCGACTGCCTTCCGGTTGGATTCTGGTCGGAAGACCTAGAGGGACTGTGTATCGATTCGCAGCTGACACACTTGTCCTGATTCGTTTAGCCCGCACGTTGCATGCAAACTCGGAATTTCAATTGCCACCGGTCTCGCAGGCATCTTGCATGTAAAATAGGACACGTCCAAGGACATTCTGTGCGCCCCAACCCCCTCATATGCATTCGAAGGCCTCGCTTGGACACTGGCCAATTTGAGCTGCTCTCGGAAAATCCCAAGCACCGACTGCCCGACGACACGTGACCTCATAAAATGTCTTCTCCCACACACACAGACACCCATATTTGCCCACCCCAACCGTCGCCCAATCAATGTGTAAACAAGCGAAAGGACATCTAAAAATTGTCCCCTCAGCTCAACGTGTGTCCTCTCATTTCCCTCTCTCTCTCGCGCTCCCGCACTCGCCGTCACTGTTCAGTGATTTACTCGGACACTTGTTGATCCTTACAAATTGTTATCCCTTATTTATGGCAGATTTTCCTCGCCTCGTTCGTCGGTGTCCCTCGGCCGTGGGCTCCTATTCGCCAAGCGGCACCTTCTTCTTTGTATGCTGAATTGGTGAATTGTTCCACCTTAATTTACTGATGGCTAAAGGATTTATAGACACTGCCAACCGTCCGGGAGCAGCGCCAACGGAGGACTATCCACTGCCGCCACCGTCGCTGCCGGCATCATCGCCGCACTGGCAATTGGGTGTTTAGTGAGTGTAACTGCTGCTCCTTTAAGCTTTCGCCCAGAATTTATGAGCGCTTAGCTGTGTGGCATGGAACAGGTGCAAGGACTCAACGGGTAAGTTGTCCTTGCCAGGAGCAGAGGGTTTTAAGTGCCATAAGTACAAAGTACTTTCCATGTTGCCACGCCATAGTTTGGCCAACCCTCCGGTTGATGAGAGATTAATCAGCTCTCCCGCCCATGGTTTTCGGAGAGATTAGCACTCCCACTTGGCGGCGCGGCGCCTCGTGGCGGCAGATGACAAAACTGCTGTCGACTGGCGGTAATTTTTGACAGAGCCCTCAACGCACACATGAAGCGTGCGACAGGCGTACACGATTAAATGCGAGTAAATCCGCGTTTGTCGTTATTTATCATGTCGGTGGGGTGGTGTGGTGGTGGACTGGTGGGGTGGTGCGCATTGGGGGCGTGGGGAAGTGCTCGTGCGTAATGCCTCTCCATTTGTCAAGCCGCCAGTTGACGGCTGGCTTGGGGTTGCTCCACATATGGCATATCATTACGGCTTACTTATGCATAAGTCCCTGGTCGCGGCGGTGATGGGGTGGTTTTTTTGTTTCCTGTCTCGGGGACGGGCCGGGTGGCGTTAATCAAATTTTAATGGTTGTATCATTGTTTAATTATGTTGGCTCTGCGCAAGCAGGGTATATTGAGTTGTTAATTACGCGTGGATTTGGCAGCACGTGCACGCGGCTGCAGGTAGTAACAAGTGGCGGATTGGCAGGTGGCTTAATACCGGGTGTTAAGCTATGGATTACAGGACTTAAAGCGGATACCACGTGATGGTTATCTGCTGGCAGAGGTGGCAGCTTACAAAACAATGACCATGCCATTAAAATGAAATGAATGACAACAGGCCTGTGGTCTGTGTCCATTGGCGGTGCCATTGAACAGCCAATTTGTCAGCAGTCGGAAATGAGCAGGCACGTGGAAAGGTCAGACATGCTCGATGAATGGGTTTTCAGAATCCATACAGCCATCACCATTCGATGGACATGACTGCCTCGTCAAGTGCAAGATTGTCACTTTTAATCAATGACTGTGTTTGACACTATTCATCAACGGGCGTAAGTGCCAGAGGGGGGATCGGTGGCAGTCTTCTAGTGAGTGCTTACCCCGGAAAACATGAATGTCTGACTGGAGCTACAGCAGGCTGTGCTCGAACACAGCTGCTGTTATACGCTCCACGAAATGCAGTTGTACTCCCCGATCAGAGTGACGTGACAAGTCGAACACAGTGAGCTCAGTCTTTACAGGACCAGGGCTGACACTCGAGAGACCAATTTGAGTTTGTGAATTATTTGGGCCCTCGAGTGGATCCGCTCATTGGGTTGGATGACTCAAAGGTCAGCGATAATTTAGAGTAGGTTAGTGCACCACAACTGATGTAGTTCTGGCCCACTTAAAACCTGGTCGGATCCATTGTTATATCACTTCTTGGTATTTTACATACCGGTTCATATTAAATCTAAAAATTACCAACTGGTATATAAAATAATGCCTTTTGATGTCCCACTTCTTTAATGGCTTACAGACTTTTATTTTCCTGAACAAATTATACATCAGTCTCTATTATGTCAGTGTTCAATTGGTTATCCGGAGGACCTCTAACCTAGCAGGTAGACCGCGTAAACTGGACCGTTCGACAAGTCAAAGCAACGACGGAAGTCTGTTTGTCGGAATCCCATAATAATGCTATTTGCGCAACTCATGATTGTAGACTCTTCCGCAAATTTTTGGAAATTTGAATCTATTGTCAGGAAGTCACATTGGACAACAACGAGTTTAAAGCTTCTAAGTACAGTTAGAGGACATCTTCGTCTTCTATCAACTAATCTCTCCAGCCAGCATCATCTGTTGCCAGCAGCTTCAAATTAAACCCATCAAATTTGCAGACAGTGGTGGCCCGTGGTGTTGTGGGTATGTGCGTCGACCCCAACCTCGATGTCGTAGGTTCGATTCCAGCTCTGGGCGACAAAAATAATTTTCACGACCCCACCTCTTTCGAGTCACTGACAATGCTCAAAGAGTATTTCCTGTCTAGAAAAAGCTTCTCAAACTTGGCTGTTCGGAATCGGCATAAAACTGTAGTCGGCATAACCCTTCCACTCGTGTGAGAACAATAGTAAGGTAAGGCCCTGGCCCTTTATGGGCTGTAGCGCCACCCATATTATTAAATTTGCAGACATCCCTGTGTGTCTTAACTTGCAGGATGTTTGTTTTTGTTTCCTTTGTTCGTTGCTATTTTTTTGTTCTCTGTTGTCCATGTCTTTCCTTCGTCTCTCCGTTTAGTTGTTCCTTCCTCTCTGTGTTTTTTTTCCTTTTCTCTTTCTTTTATTGTTTTAATTTGTTCACTCCCACGGTGTTCGTCGGATCCGGCAACGGCTTACGCATCCAGCCTTTGTTTTGGTCTTGTCATATTGGCTCTTTTGCAAGTTTTTCGTACGCACACTGATGCAGTCCCTTCGATCGCAGTAACAACCTCGCGCCTCCAGTTTTTCTTGGGTGTGTTATCGTCGGTGAACTGTCATCGTCGCACTTATTCCCCTTGGTCGCTGGCCAGTTCTTGTGGGGCTGCTACGTCGTTCGGTTACCAGGGCAAGGGGAATCACATCCAATGCACTGGCAACCTCCCTCGGTGTCTCACTCACTTCATCCACATGCATTTGACATGCATTTTACACACATATATTGATGTTATCCGCGAGTCATTCTTAGTACTTAGAGTTGGACGGCGACTTCGGAGAACTTTGAAGAGCCCTGGGCCCCTTTGCAAATCTATGTTTGCCTTCGCTTAAACTAATTTTCTGAGGTTCTACCTCCGGATAAGTAACCTATTGGTTCCGCGAATCCTACCATCGCATAAGCTCCCGAGCAGATCTTATTAATTAAGTCGTCGAGGTTTCCCTTTACTTCATATGGCAATTGGGGTTTGGGAGGAGACGATACGGAATATTTTGTTGTGTGCATTTTGGCACGCGACAGTATTATATATATATATATATACCATATGTTTTAAGGCACATTCTTCAGCGCAAATTTAATAAGCCCTCTCACTCGGCTGCTCTACAAAATCAAATCTACAAATATTTCTTACTATTTCTCTACAGCAGCAAACCAACAATGCACATGAAGCATCGACTGCAACCAGCGCTCCCTTTTTAGCGATAAGGTCCGAGACTATGTGTGACCTGTATAGCTCTCTTAGATGCGATAGTATTGGAGTTTGGTATTGGTTTCCTTGAGGTTGGTTAACTATCTTATTCGAGCAATTCATTGGCAGTTTTGTCAACAGCAAAATCCTCTTTATCGAATGAATGAATGGAATAAACACCAGGGTTGTTGTTGGTACCCACGAGTGTCTAAAGCGACTCCATTAGGTTGGTGACCACTTGACAGACTCAGGAAAATGTGATACATTTTTTTAACAGCATATCGAATGAGATCCAAGAAGTGAAAATTGACACTCACCATCTGTTCGTCGATTTCAAGGTCACATATGACCATGTCTAGTTTTGACATTCCTGCCAAACTCGTCAGGTTGTACAGGATGACGATGGAGAACTCTCGCTGCTCCATCAAGGTCGGTAACGAACTCACCGAGACCTCCAGTGTCAAAAAAGGTTTTAGACAAGGCGACGCGCTGTCATGTGATTTATTCAACATCGTCCTGGAGACGATCGTGCGAAACTCAAACGTAAACACCCGAGGCACGATCTTCCAGAAGTCCGTGCAATTGCATTCAGAAGATTCGACCACGAAATGTACGGGCTGTAAGCAACATGAGCCTAGTGAGGCGTCTGCGGATCCAACGCCTACGGGGGCTTGCCCATGTAGAGCGTATGGACAACTCAGCTCCCGTCCGAAGAATCTTCGAAGCCGAACCTGTGAGGCAACGCAACAGAGGACGCCCGCTTTTAATGTGGCGCATCCAAGTGGAAAAGGAACTCCACCAACTTGCGTGCGAAACTGGAGACAGCTAGCCAGAGATCACGCTAGTTGTAGTGGATTGTTGGTTGAGGCCCAGGTCCATCCCGGACTAAAGCGCCACACGAAGAAGAAAATATCGAATGAGACTATTCCCATGGGAATATACAATAGCATTCACTGCTCTCAAAACACTTTTTCCCGCTTTTTGGCAACTATACGATGTTTAAGTTTCTGGAGACTGTTGCTGCGTATTGGTTGCCCAAGTTGGAAATTGTAATTCGAGTTAAAGTAGCCACAAAATTGAAAATCTCCTATCTATTAGAATCTGAGGTATTCATCAAATTTCTGCTCACGCCTCTGCATTCAAACGACTCTTTGACAGAAAAGTTCCTCACTGCACAAAGTTAAGTCTGCTACGACAGTCTTGGTATATTCATACGTTTGTACGCAAAACGGCTCTGTTTTTTCTTCATCTAACCTAAACATCGTTTTAGCTTCATTTCCACGCGTGTATACTGTAATCGCCGTCAACATGTCAATGACCTTCAAATTTAGCTCTCAAATTTGTTGAACATGAAACAAGATTAAGGGAGCTTACTGACCAAAGGAAAATGCGACCACCGAACAACAACTCGCCACAGTGCACCAAAAGACTCTACAGCCTTGCCATCTGAAAATATTGTCTCTCCTCACGAGTCCCAACTTGCCTGCTGACTAGACACAACAATGTCAATCTATTCATTTAAGTGAATGAACTCCTCTCACCATCAACCGCTGATGCGGCGACCTCCCAAGGCCTTGACGACTGACTTTCCGAACAAGTGTCTCGAGTCCTTTATCATCCTCGTGTGACATGCGACGGCGAGGGATAAAAAAATCATACTCGCGTCATCGCTGTCACCGCCACTAAGAGGTCCATATCCTCGTTCCTCGCCCGCATCAGGGTAGTCCTTCATGAAAGGATTCCCAACTGTAACGTTAAAGCGGCCACCTTGAGTGTTTTTTTTCCATTTTCCCTTCCGTTCGCCCACATTGACATTGAAATGCTCGCCCTGTGGCAACGGCGGAGTGGGAATAATCATCTCAAGTTTGCCACCTGACAGGCGTGCACAGCGCCGGCTAAAGGAAGATAATACAACTAAAGTAAGAACAGGATGAACTTGCGGATGAGCGAGATGAGAGCCCTGCCACCCTCCTTCCCCCCGCAGGAAAGGCGAAATGCGACGATAAGTTAGAAACTTTTGACGCAAAAAAAGGTAGTTTTCTGTCTCATTATCTACTTAAGCCTAATCCTTCCCTTGTCCTTCGCCCTTCCCCACCCCCCGTCAGCCGCGCTAAACAGTGAACACTCTGATGCATGCTAAATGAGCCGGGCAAGGTTATCCTCGGCTGGGTTTGGTTGAACGCTCGGTTGGCTGTGGCGTTTCCTGCTCGCCGAAGGATGGAACGTAAATATCACCACACAAAGGCGGAGGTCTGCCGTGCGGGGATGCGGCAGACAGCCCTGTTGGTCTTCGTTTAATTGCCGAAGGACTAAAGTTTTTGGATGATCCTTCAGTGCGACGGCTGTTGTTATTGTTGTTGCACAGCTCGAGTTGTTTGTGCAGCCGGATTTGTGCTGTCCGTGGACAAAAGTTCCTCCATGGCAATGAAATGCAATGGTCCTGCACTTAACCGGGAGTACGAGTGGTGCATGGAGCTGTGTGATGCTAATTAAATGGGGCAACATTTCTGGACGGCTAAGAAGTTTGTGACTAAATGGGCGGCAGCTGGAGGGAGGGTGTCTGCGTGAAGAGGTCCATTCATTAGTTCAATTAGCTCGAGTTAGACCTCAAGTTGATTCTATGAATTACGAATCAAGTGAAGTTTGCTTTCGAGTGTCTGGACTAAGATGGGCCGCAGGCCGATGGTCTGGGGAAAGGAAAGTTTTTGCTCTTAAGTGTCACTTTGGGTGCCTCGTTGTACTCGGGGTTGATCTTCATTATGTTAAGTGATATTGCGAATTTGCTGAAAGTCTTAGCTTTGTTTATATATTTGAGGGCAAGACGCTCCATTTTATAGGAATTGTAGGAAGTCAAAAGTCTGGAGTTTTAGCAGTACGGACTTGAATGCTACTCGTACTTCACTGGACGAGTCAATGTTTCTAGACGAGATAAGTTTTCTTTTTCGTAATAAATGACAATTTATGAGCAATTTATGAACAAAGGATACACTTTTTAAATGGCGCGCAATGCAAACCAATTCTTAACGAATTCTAAATACACAGGGTCGTGAGGAAGAGCTTTGGAGACAGCTACACAATTGAATTATTTAAGCAGACTTTCAATAAAAAATTAGCTTCAGAAAGGGTTCGGCTGAATTGCTGTGACACTTGATACCCATAATGTCTTCTTGCTTCAGCAGTCGCGGGAAATTAAGAGCACTTGAGGTTCCATTTGGAAGTAGCTTGAATACACATTATTTTGCCAAACAAATCCCCGCAGTATCATAGCCAGAAGAGGGATAATCCAGTAGTCTCCAGTCTGCGACAGTGATATACCAGGTATACCGGTATAAGCGTCAAGATACAAATGTCTCGATAGGGAACATTTGTTATGAACGAGCCCCCTATTTTTTTTTTGTTAATTTGCTATGACATCTGTGAAAAATATTTAGTACACATCAAGTCATTGAACAGACAAAATCATATTTTTTCATCGTGTTAAAAATGTCGAATTTTGTACCAGGAAGTGATGATTTGCGGGAAGCATTAATTTTTTGTTTTCATTTGAAGAAAAGTGCTGCAGAGTCACATCGAATGCTTGTCGAGGTATATGGTGATCATGCTCTATCAGAAGCAACATGCAAAAGATGCTTTTAACGGTTTTGATGTGAGAAATGAAGAACGTGGAAGACCACCAAAAAAGTTTGAAGACGCCGAATTGCAAACGATATTGGATGGAGATGACACTTTGAGACATAAGCAAATGGAAGCAATGTTAAATGTTGCACAAAAAACAATTTCTAACCGTTTAAAAGCTATGGGAAAGATCCAAAAGTGTGGAAAATGGGTGCTACATGAATTGAATGAAAGACAGATGGAAAACCGAAAAAACACTTGTGAAATTTTGCTTCAAAGACACGTAAGAAAATCGGTTTTGCATCGGATTGCTACTGGCGATGAGAAATGGATTTATTTTAAGAATCCTAAACGGAAAAGATCATGGGTTAATCTGGGACAACTATCAACATCGACTGCAAAACCAGATCGATTCGGCAAGAAGACATTGCTGTGTGTTTGGAGGGACCAGAAAGGTGTGGTGTACCACGAGCTCCTAAAACCTGGTGAAACCGTTAATAGTGATCGCTGCCGACAACAAATGATCAATTTGAACCATGCACTGATCTAGAAACGACCAGAATTGGCCAGAAGACACGGCTAGGTAATTTTGCTCCATGACAATGCACCTGCACACAAATCAAAAACGGTTCAGGATACGATCAAAACACTTGGCTGGAGCAGCTACCCCACCCGCCGTATTCACCAGACTTGGCTCGTTCCGACTACCATTTGTTTTCATCGATGGGACACGCATTGGCTGAGCAGCACTTCGATTCCTACGAAGAAATCGATAATTGGGTGTCTGATTGGGTGTCATTTCATACCGGTGAACCTGGTATACTGCGGTTGATGATAGTCAACAATTTCTGTTGAAATGCCATGGTCTCTTTTCGCCAGACATTTGCAACAAAGCAAGCCCAATTCGACAGCAAGTCGAAGAACACATATATTAGATGCGTTTTTTCTCATAATTGGTTAACTTGTCCTTGCTCTTGAAAAAAATCGTACATTTAAGGCGAACTCTATCAACGCTTGTTAAATAAACGGCACCTCGCTTAATAAAATTATGTCGGTGTCCAAAACGGAAACGGTATGCGTCTGTAGCGACAGCCAAGCTGCGCTCAATGCCTTGGACAAGTAACCACTTCCAGGGTAGACCAGGAATGAAACTATTCTTTGAATTTTATCAACAGCCATTAACTTTCTAGACAAGCTGCTTTTGAGACCCAAACCTTCGTTGGGACTACCTGCGTCCTGGGTAAGGTCTTCCATCGATAGTTGGACCTTAAGTTCCAATTGAACTTGGCATGACTCTCTAGAATGTAGACAAACCAAGCACATTTTAGAAAACTTCTGTAAGAAAGCCGCGTCATTCATGGTATCAATTGAAAGCAGTTCAATGTGACTGCTGCCGATTGCTTCGATTGGAGCCGACTGCCGTCGTCCGATTGCTGCTACTTCAACTTCTGCTGCCGACCGAAAACAATAGCAAATTAAAAAGCAAACTATCAATCGACTGCTGCATCTGCTGTACTGTTGATTAGTGATCGTTGTTTGCTTTTGCTTCGCCTATGACTGCCGTTTTTTTCAGCACCATAAGCAGCAGGTATCAGTTCATTTCAAAAAGTTGACGGCGCTTACGGCGATACGGCCCGGGGTGAACCTGGGCCTTAGCCAACCAACTCTCCAGCTGGCACGATCCTTAGCCAGCTGCCTTCCTTTTCGCACACCAAGTTGGTTGAAGACTTTCTCCACTTGTGTGCGCAGTCGTCTTCGTGGTCTATTGCGTTGTCCCACTGGTACGGAGTATATGACTCTTCCGGCTGGAGGAGTGTAGTAGTGTAATATGAAATAAAAGAATCGAGCACAAAGAGAGATTAGGATACACACGTAAATATACCACAAAGAGGGGATTGCCGGTCAGAGTAGGATAAGTTATTATTAAGCACAGTCTGTGAAATGAAGCGAAAATGATCGGTCAAGAATAAAGAGACAAGACGAAGAAAGAAAAGTGTTTAAATTAAAACGGGATGAACGCAAAGCGAGTGATAAGCAATACCAACGTGGCAGCTTCTCTGATGTCGTTTTGACAACCGTTCCACTGTTCGTCGATTGTTTCGCCCGGCAGGGTTGGACTCTCTGAGAACTTCAGGGAGACTCGATCGGAAAAGTTCCTAGCAGTCGATTTCGACGTCAAACTGTTTTGGTCTTGCTCTACTCCGTTGTACAATCGATATCCGAGTTCTGACCTTGGCTACAACAAGCTAATGATTCGAATCGATGTTAGCACCTCGGAACGTTCGGACATCGGGGACACTGGAGGAGCGTCTGACGTCGATCGCAATGTAATCAATCCGTGATCTGTTAAGTGACCTCACATTTCACGTGCGAAACCGAAAACCGTTGTCGTTGTTTCGTTGTCCATTGTCGTCAGCAGTATTGTCATCCGTATCCGAGGCTTGTTGTCGTCTCTGAACTAAGGTCTATTTTATACGGTGGGGAAGTTAGCTCCACGCGAAGCACCCGAACCTGGTGGATCGGGTCCTAGTTTAAGCTCCTGAACCAGGGGCCACTGCATACATTGGTTCACCTCTAAGCGGCTGCAGTAGAGGCTATTCAGAGGGCGCCGCGTAGAGGCTGTATGTGAACTTGGCCTGTGCATTCACAGGGTTCGTTGCTGGCATCTCGCCAAGTTAACAGCAATCAACAACTTTCCTCTGGAATGCACAGGCCCATGCCCTCTAATGCACTCGCGCTTGTCAATAAAGATACCGTCTCAGCTGCCAGCACAGAGCGTCAATTCCTTTTTCTCTTCTGATTTCGATATTGTTCTCCAACTCAACAGTTCGATTTGATTCCTTGATAGCGAGCAACCTTACAGTAAGTAGGAACATGGCCTAGCTCATGCAACTTCCACACGTGTTGTGAGTGCAATGTGGGTTTTTGGGCAAAGAGCGTTTTTTATCACGCGGCTGCGCTCATACGCCAGTGTACAAATACAAGCAACAAGTCTGAAAAACTTAAGTAAAAATGTAGCTAACAGCATTCTTCGACTATTTATCATCGATTACTTATCAGTAGATTCTACATTCGGGCGAAGGATCAGAGCTCTCTGATTTGGTAAAACGAGGACGAGAGTAAGGACTAGCGCGTTGTGATTTTCCATACGTTTGAGCTGCTCTTTGAGGGGCGATGACATCAACAAGGACTATGGACGCTAATTTGATTAAACGAGTAAATGTGACAGTGTGTTGAGTAAAAACAGGCGTATCACGGTGAAAGTTAAGACGAGCAGAGCCACGGGCTTTGCTGGAACCTAATCAAATGCCTTGAACTGTAGTTCAAATAATTCTGGTTCCACAAACCCATTTCGGCTTGATCGACAGACGGTGGGATGATAAGGAGATGAGCTCAGACACTGAGATGGGTGCATCCATAATTAGTCACTCGAAGGGCATAGAAGCACAGTCCACTTTGAATTAGAACATGTCAACCCACAGACTTAATACCTTTCTATTTTTGTGAACGTTGCTTGGCGCTTAAGACGATAGCGTAGAATATAGATCTTAACTCGCGAACCCATTGAATTATACTGTCCCATTGGGTGTGAAGCCAAACGATGGCTGATGGCTCTCGATTGCCTGAGCATCATAGTCTTAGTTGTCAGCTCGGTCTTACACCCAACTGCGTCAGCTTTGGAATCCGATTGCAGACAGTAAAGTGGGGGAAACTTTTCTTTTGATGATGCGAGTGTCAGCTATCAACAGAACTATCTTCGACTGCCAAGACGATTTACGATCTATTCAATTCCCGCTTAAAAATGAACCTAAAACTGTTACGAGCTCTAAATGCTCACTAAATCCCCTCCTCTTAGCCCTTATTACCCCCTCCTCATTAGAATAAAATTTAAATATCAAACGAAAGTGAACCCGTAACCCGTCAATTTAAAATCCCGCCATAATCCTCCAATTAGATGCGCTTAAATTAATTCCCAGCATAAGGTCGACATTAGATGATGATCTGGTTTCGTCTGCCACCCACTCCCACTCAGAATAATCAATTCAACCACACGTTCCTATCGAAAGCCGCAGAAGCAATCGCAGCCATCACTTCAACCGCCACAAGTCAACACCCACCGCATCCTTTCATACTTTCATCGCACCGCACATCGTAAAGTAGTCCCATCCAGAGCCAGCCAGCTCACTAAATTTGAATACCGACGCGCAATAAAACGTGTGTTTATGGAGTTAATTAACGCAAGCAAGTAATGCTCGCAGCTTCAATAAAAGTTTCAAATAAAATTGCACCCATCCCCCACCCCCTCACCACCACCCCCAGCCAGCGTCATCAGTCAGGCCATCATTAATCTCGGAGCGTTAACAATACAGCACGGGCGTGTACTAAAAAGCGCAAACTTTTTAAGTAGCTGCAATAATTTAATTTAATAGAACACCGCCCCCACTGCCGCCCACACGAGGAGAGCCCCTTCACGCATTGAGGGTACAATTAAGTCGGCGCTCTTGTCATCTTTGCGCTTTACACCTCTCCGGGTGTGACAGAGCCACCGCCAACGTCACCATCAGACTCAGTGCGCCGCAGACTGAAGCGCGCGCGTAAAAATTAATTAAAACTTCCACTAGGCGCCGCAATAGTGCAAACACCACAAGTTCCACACCAACTTCAGAGTCACTGTAGCCGAAGCAATGCCACGCACAAAAGTATGCAACGTCGTCGTGGCTATGGATGGTGTCGTGCCGTGGCGTACCGAAGCATCGACGGCGGGGCGCGTCGTGTCGAAGCGTCGTCGCACACTAGTTGGCTTGCCAGTGAGTCTCGACCAGGCCCCCAGAACGATGTCAATTCCGTGCGGTGTGCTTTACAAGAACCCGCCCGCGATGGCACTTGCTGCAGGAGGTGCACAAGCCTTGCATGCATCCCAGCAGAAGATGCTCCTCCGCGCTCGGTCTTGACTCACAACTCAACGCGGAACTGGCTGGTTGGGTGTGTGAGTGTGTGTTCGGCAGAGAAAAAAAGTGTTTCCTTTAACGAGCGTTAATTAATGAAAGTAAGTACGTTATACTGTGACTAAGAGTCCGTGATGAATGGTCCTGCTGGAGGTGTGTGCGTGGTTCACACGGGGTGTAGTAGAGTTTCTGCTGCTTAATGGATACGTGCACGAAGGACAAATGTATGAATGTTTGAATTTATTACGCGTCCCTGTTTCGCTGATACGAGCTGGAGAGTGGGAGAGGTGTGTGGGGCTGGTTAGCTGTTTGGGGTGAAGGTGAATATGATTTGAGTTCGTTTTGAATTTGCTATATCCTAACGGGCTTAGGTGAGTGGGCTCTTTAAGTGGGGCTTACGACACTTGCCATTGATTTTTTAGATGTGACTGTGGGTTGGTGGCGGGTGACAGAGATGGACTATCGGTCCAAGAAGTAAGGAATAGTCCTCTGAAAAGCGTACGTTTGCGTCACGTTAAGGGAGAGATGATCAGAAACATTGAACTGAAGACTAATCATCAGAATTTGCAGACATTTGCGTCAGAACTGATGTCGCGCCGATTACTGCTGCTTAGTAGTAATGGAAAAATTAGCGCTAGCAAAATATATTCACAATAAAAGCTTTTTTCGCATTAGCAGTATGAAAATTATTTACTAAATTTGATGAAATTCTTAGCTATTTTTCTGCAATAGACTGTGCGTTGCTTAATATGCACGCATATCGAAAGAGGGAAATAAAACTCAAACCAGACATTATGAATATTGCGTACACACTTCCACGTTCTTATATATTTCCCCCTTAAATTGCTGCCCTGCTTAAGCTGGATATCCATTTCTTTAAGCAGAAAGGGAAAACTAATGTTTTCTTCTTCCTTTAGCATTAGCAAGGCATTTTGTTATAAAGGAACATTCGCGAATTGTTTTTATTTCAGCGAATGAATTATTTTTTTAATGGTGCAAAATGAAACAACATCAGGCGAAATTAGAAATGCGAAATGAAATAGCGTTACTTTATTTATTTACGATATGTGATATTAATTTAGCGTTAGCATTTCACATGCTAAAAATAAAAAAATCATATGCTAATTAAATTAATCGAAAATATCAATAATTTCCGTTCCTACTGCTTAGCCTTGCTTCCCTTTGGGAAATTTAGTCCAAGAAGGTGGACATCTTAAACGCAGAAGTATAAGAAATAGCAGTGATCAGTAAATAAATGTACAAAAATGAATCAAAATTTGTTGCGACACTTGTTTTTTTCAAATGACTCCTTTTTTCAGCTTCTGCGAGTCGTAAATAATTTAACCCGTGGTAAAACTGCACAGGACCGATCAGAAGCGTTTCCTTCCCGGAGCATCAAGAAAGAAGGGCCGTGAAATTATGTGCTCACCAAAACGATTTCTCAACAAGTTCATTGTTTCACGCGCTGGATGCCTCGTAGCGCCGTCTTGTGAAAACCAGAGCTCACCGAGACCATGTGCTTGAATTTCAGAAACCATATAGTGCGGTATCATGGTGTAAGCATACCATTAACGATCGCAGTCTATGCGAACATTCTCAGCTACTGCTGCAATAGTCTCTTCACCAGTGTTGGAGCTTGAAATTTTTAAAGCGCGGTCAATCTAAATGAAAGTGAGGGGTAGATTTAAAAAAAAAGCTTAGATCGACCTTATATATTAAATTTCTAAAAGATTTCACACACTACGGTAGAGCTGCTCCCATAAACAAAGTAAACAGCTCCTCACGCCGATCTGTGTTCATATTTTTGTAACACAGTCGCAAGACTACATTTTCTCGTGGTTTCTTGTACGAAATGGTAAGAGGGATTAAGGATCAAAAACCAACCAAAAATTGCATAAAAAGGAAATTTTTAAATTTTTTTGTGAAACATTTTGCACTTTTGGTAGTCGATGTAAAAGGTTTGAAAATCAAAAAAGGAGTCCCAACACTACTCTTCACTACTTGCTGGAACTGGTCGAGGGTCATTAACTAATGTTTAACTGGAACTCCAACTTCCGAATTGTATTCGCAATAGTGGTTTCAGTATGCATACCGTAAGTGTCCCGAATCGCAAGTGAAGCATTTCTCACAGAACAGCTGAACAATTCTGAAACGCTGTTTCGGTGTGAATCTTCCATGATGACTAGCCGAACGATACTGAACAAAAATGATAAAGTAGTTCGACAAGATCTGTCAAGGAAGCACATTGACAAATCAGCCTTTATAAGAAGCACGTCAAAAATTGGGTTGGACATGACACATCATGGTGACGTTGTGGGTATGTGTGTCGACTCCAACGCGCTTGGACCTCGTCGTTCATAATGGTTAGAGCGCTAAAAAACAATTCATGGTCCCACCTCTTTCGACTCACTGACAATCCTCAATGAGTATTTCCTGTCTAGAAAAAGCTTCTCAAACTTGGCCGTTCGGATTCAGCATAAAACTGTAGGTACCTTCCACTCGTGCGAGTACAAAAGTATGCACAACACGAGGGGTTTCTGAGAAGCTAAGTCAATTTTTAATACATTTTCGCTTTTGTTAGAAACTTTACGCGGATTTCTTGGCAATCAAGTGAAACGGGCTTAAAAGGTTTTTAATTGTGACCACAGGTATAAACTACGACCCAACCTTTCGGTTGAAGCTTGGGACCACAGTATTGTTCTCAATAGTTCTCTCGAACCCCCGACACAAACTCAAAAACCACTGAAACCGGAACTATACTAATATTAATTCTATGCCGGGTTATAGAAATTCAAAAGAGATATAGCCCAAGAGTATGCAACTCAAGATTCAACAAAAATAATATAAAATGTTACGTATACGCCCCACGGGTGGCCTTACTAGACTTCTCTAATAGTTTTTCAGATTTTGCCACAAAAAATGTGGCTGCACTTTAACAAAAAACATTTGCATATTTCACTATCTATCGCTACATTAAACGTAAACAATGATCGATGTCCGTGGCGTTGTGGGTATGTGCGTCGACCCCAACCTCGACGACGAAAACAATTTTCACGACCTCACCTCATTCCAGTCACTGACAATGCTCAAAGAGTATTTCCTGTCTAGAGAAAGCTTCTCAAACAAAGCCATTCGGAAACGAGTGGTTTCTGGGAAGCTAGTCGCTGGTCGTCTACGGGCTGTAGCGCCAGCCATATTATTATGAATTGTATGATACATTATCTTTTTTTTCTGGACCTTTTTCTAAAAGGCTGTGCCGCAAAAATCGCTAGCAGCTTGAAGGAGTGCTCCTCCTGCTCATCATGTTTCTTGTTCCACTATTTTCGCGTTATGAGCCTCTAGATATCGTGTCGAGAGCTCGTTGAAGTTTTTCAGTTGCAGACTCAACTGAACTTCCTGATAGCTGTGTTACCAATTAATGTCTTCACAAGTGTACGTTCAGTTTGAGGTTTATCCCTGGTGTAAAACAGAAATAATGAAGAAGAAAGCTTATTTCCTTGCGGGACTCCTGAACAAATCTCCTTAAAATCGGAGTAACCATCATGTTATGCAAGAGGGATATAATATCTGACATTTTATAAGCTCTTCGGAAGAAGCTTGTTTGTCTTTTATTTTAACGGAGTGATCACTGCAACAACCGATCGGTCAATTACACCGCTTAATATATGACACAATACTTAAAGAAGCCATCTCATTTGATTGACTTGCAAAAATCGTGTGTGAATAAAGCTACTGGCGTTGAACCGAAACTCGATACGTAAGCTCGTCGGGCTGATCACAGAACAGAGTCCGATCCGAACACAATGCTCCGGAAATGAAACACGAAATCCAGCGATCTCTGCCGGAGCTGAGGCGACGAGTAAAACACCGCTCCGATCCAACATCTGGTTTGCCACTGCCCCGCTGTCCAGAATTGGCGTCAAGCTTCGCTGGACCATATATTCTTTACAGAGACGAATGCATATATATGGGATCTATTGACATTCATGACGAGCACGGCTTGGGGCTTGAGATTTTTGATTCTTGGTCGCTTCGAGAGAAAAGTCCTTCGTATTGCCCTGGGTCTCGTACTGAAAGTGTTTGAAAGTGGAGACAGAACGGCGGACTGTACGGCCTATAAAGCGACGTCGATTTGGTCAAAAGAGCTCGAGTATATCGTCTCAGATGGCTAGACAATGCAGGAGCAATGGACACTAATGCTCCGCTCCGTAATGTCTTCTACTATAAACATGTAGAACAACGCAGTAGAGGAAACACACAAAGAGTGTGTTTATATGCACACACTAAAGTTCAGGCTTCTTGTTCTATTGACACATACATAGCTTCAAAAGGTAACTTGGAAGGAATCAGTTTATACGGACACCTCGTCACTGATAGACTGAGCAACGATCCTTCATCCCATCTGTGCTCAACTCAACAGAAGGCCCCGCCATCAAATCGGATCAATTCGGCGGCAGAATTTGACTCTTCCCGGATCCACGAGGAACGTGACTTTCGTGGAAATTCAATTTGATGACAAAACGCGAAAGCAAACTGAACGCAAGTGTCTCAATCAAACGCGCGTAGGCACGCATTCGTCTTGTCACCAACTAAATAAATCCTCTCCAGCTCATCTCTGCTTCCCTCGCGCAAGGCTCCATCCAGCGTAAGGGTTCACAATTGCGTGTGGCATTTGACACGTCGCACGCGCCTCCTCCTGTCAACGCAGAGCTACACGCTACATTTAAACGGTTCACGTCACGACAAAATCTGATGAAGATAATATGATTCTCATTCTCATTCCCTTCGTGTCCTCTGAATGATTGCTTGTCTCAGGAACACACTCAACCTGCCAAGCCGCCTCCGTCCCCCATCACAAGCCATTCGCGTCAATCATCGGTAACCCAAATCCTGGTGCCTACTCGTATGTGAAACGAAAATAAGTACGAAAAGCTGCGAATAACAAATCGACAAATGGATGTTGTTACGATCACTTAAGCCGCCTTGTTTCCATCATTCGCCGCCCAGTCACCCACCATCCACCCGAGGATGTGTTCGAATTCCTGCGGGAGACCAAATCTCACGTTCACCGTCCCCCCCACATTTTATTTTTTTTCGATAAGTTTCCATTTTGACTACGTGACAACTTCAAAGGAAATTCAATTTTCTCCAGAATGCGGAGCACAGATTCCGGCTGGGGATGAGCAGCAAAATAATACGAAAAAAAATCGAGTGCACGGAACGAGGAAATCAATAGTGGGTGCGTTTGGCGCTTGAAACACGTCATATTCAGGTACACAGAGCAAAGCCAGAGGTCCGCCGCTGCCGCGAGGTATCATAAACCGCTCACACTTTCGCATTCATCAAAAACTTCACAGTTCCACATCCACACCCGACTCCGTGTCCAATTTGGGAGCGAAGGTCTTGTAGGTTCTGTCCCATGACAAGGTCGTAATGAACTTTTCATTGCTCCACACGTCCCCGCCCCCCAATCTCGCCCGCGTCATGTGGCAAGTTCCGAGTTTTTATTGTTCGGCGAGGTGTGATGACAGGAAGTCGTGGCAACGCACCACGACCACACTCCGCTGGGGGCACACAGAAATTCGCTGCTCACCCACCCATCGGGTGTCATTAGAAACTTTCTGCAAGGCGATGTGGTGATGGGTGGTTTGTTTTTTATTTTCCTCCCTTGTCGTTGTTGTGTTTAGTTCACCTTGTCTCGAACGACGACGTTGGCGGTGTGAACATTTTGTGACAATATTTGCGATTATTTCGTCCGTTTTTTTTTGTCGATTTTTTTCCTCGTTTTATGACCCCCACTTGACAGGACACGCTGGTCGTGTGGTTGGGAGCGTGGGGGCTCTGAGCGAGCGCTCACTAATGCAAGTAATAAAAACTGCTGAATCTTTGAACAGCCACACGTACAATAGTTTACGAGCCAAAGGTGAGTGGCTTGTTCCGGAAAA
>OU744317.1:18363152-18649795 GCA_916610145.1 Eristalis arbustorum
CTTTGGTCCTGTTTGCGTTGATGGCATTTGGAGGAGAAGGTTCAACCACGAACTATACGGGCTGCACAGCGGCATGCACCTAGTTAAGCGTCTTCGGATCCAACGCTTAAGATGGCTAGGTCATGTAGAGAAGATGGACACCACAGCTCCGGCCCGAAGAGTCTTCGACACCGAGCCATTGGGACAGCGCAACAGAGGACGTCCTCGCACTAGATGGCGCACACAAGTGGAAAAGGACCTCAACCAACTTGGTGTGCGCAACTGGAGGCAGCTGGCGACAGATCGTGCTGGCTGGAGAGGCCCATGTCCACCCCGGACTGTAGCGCCAATCAAAGAAGAGGAAATTCCACAACGAACACTGGATTGTCGTTGCCTTAATAAGACGAGCTTGGCGTCGAAGCCATGTTAACTGTTTTCAACTAAGTATTTATTCCACTACTACAACAGCTATGGTCATTTCTTTCGGTAACGAGCGAAAGAACAAGATCGCAAAAACGAGTTGCCAAGAGGATATTTCTTTGTGTTTCTGTGGGAATTACTAGCCGGGCAAGTGTTTAACGGGGCCTGCTGCCATAAGGCTTACATCAAATAGACTCTTACACTTTGGAAACTACACTTGACTAGACTAATAGGAATCTCAACAAACGAAGTTTAGAAATATGCTTTTGGGCATCAGCTTGGTAGAGTGGTGAGGTCCGTCTAACACACCTGCTACTCTTTGGGTCGTAGCATCCGTTTGATTTCTTTGCAACTCCAACTCAGATTTGCAAAAGCACACCGCCTTAATAGACAAGATTAACTCTCATACATGCAGGTGTATCTCCATCTTTCGCGGCGCGTTTGGTTTTTAAACCACAGCCACCACGACACTTCCACTTGGGAGCCAAGATCAAGCGATCAGGCTGCAACCTATGTCGGCCTTAGAGAGCATTCCTGATCTCCTATAGCACAGGCTATAGGATCTGGTCAAGGTACATGATGCCTTAACAACCCAGGACTGACCGACAATGTAATAAATAGCAGAGGTGTAACAGGTAAGCCACTTTCCATTTATGCGTTTGTTTGCGAAATTTAAACCGTTATTTTTAACAATCACTGGAGTAGGTTGTGTCCTTAAACTAGCAGCTCTTACCTCCGGGTTTTATTCCCTCCTTATCACAGGTGTGCCTTACATCGGGTATATTGCTGCCCCAACACGGCAAGTACACGACGAAGAACTGGAGGATCGAGTGGCCTGGAGGTGTCTAATATAAGAAATACAGGTGAACTATATCCCATGCGGAAGGATGCGTCGTGAAGTGTACGAGAAAGTTGAGTAGTGGACGCTTCAATGCTTATATTTGAGACGGCCTCGAGTGAGTACACTCGCTTTATTTCTGTGACGTGGATGACATGGATTTAACCTTCCTAATTGGTAGACTATGTGTAAAAAAATGCAAGAAAATGCGAGGCGAATAATTTTTGGAACTTCAGCCAAAGTGTCCAAAGCTTAAGCGCCTTGACGGTGTTAATGATTCTACCCTGAAGAAAGAGGCAATTCAATTCTTCGGACAGCTGGTCTGTCATAAGAGTAAAACTCTTCAGTCAGATTCCGGAAGAGTTGTAGTCGGGTACGTCTCAATTATTGCTGTAATTCAGTTTCAATTCAGTAAATGGGGCGAAACCTCACTGTAGCCAGCACGCGGTTAACTCACCTCAAGATTCACAAAGGGACCTGGCGGTCCCCTGATTAATCAACCGTCAACCAGATTGATCACATTGCGATCGACGTCAGACACTCCTCCAGTGTCCTCCATGTCCGAACGATCCGAGGTGCCAACATCGACTCGGATCATTACCTTGTTGTAGGCAAGGTCAGAACTCGGATATCGATTGTACAACGGAGTAGAGCAAGACCAAAACAGTTTGACGTTGGAAAGCTACAATCGCAATCGACCGCTGGGAACTTCTCCGATCGAGTCTCCCTGAAGCTCTCAGAGAGTCCAACCCTGCCAGGCGAAACAATCGACGAACAGTGGAGCCGTTGTCAAAACGCCATTAGAGAAGCTGCTTAAAATGCCACCTATAAAAAACCCATGGTTTGACAACGAGTGTACTTCTCCGATCATCCCATAGGCGACAAAAGCTTTAGTATCAGATGCATTTGCTACCTAACCAACCATCTTACGTAAATAACCGCACAACAGAGTGACTACTTCCCAGTGGCATAGGTTGTACAAATGAGAACAGAAGCATAGGAAAGAAACATCACCTGACCATTTGGCTGCGTTATGTCATCCGACTTGCCGTTCAGTGGGCAACACGATTCTTATTTGAGCTGTTGTAATCCATGGATGTCCACCTCGTACTGTGTCATATCCTAAGAGACATTAGGAAAACACGCAGCATTTTTTTGGGGCAAGAAGGACAACTTTGAGTGATTCGTCTGTTCGGATCCACTTCACAAGAACACCAGTCGTCCATAAAGTTGAGGTATTGCATTCTGTTTCAATCTAAAAACCAGCATTTGTTTGAACATTCACACTATGGACGCCGCAGTTCAACAGTCGACTCTGTGCACAAAACCAGCACAACCGGTTCCCGACGATTGGTTAGTCACCGATAATTTGTCTTTCGCCTTGTTTGTCGTCAAGTCAACATCCCAATTAACAGTTAGGTAAACCTTATCGCAACAATGTTGACAAAAGATTTACGATGTTTTACTACAGAACGCGGTCAAGTGACACGGCACACATCGCACCCCCCGAACGTCTAACCGAGAAACAAATCGATATCCAATTGCTAATACCAGCACAAGGCACACACTCAACATACACGGCTCACCTTTCCTTTCTGAGACAGCTTTCCCACAATGTTCTCCACTCCACCTTCGGGTGGGGGATCTTCCACCTCCGTGTCGTTCGCAAGCGATGGGCCGCTTGCTTCATCGCTCAAGTTGTCGTCATCCTCATCGTGGGGTGACGCAAACGATAGTGATATTCGGATTTTTTTACACCGATTACTCTCGTTCAAAGTATCTTCCTCTTCATCTTCATCATCGTCCTCATCCTCATCATCGTCGTCCTCATCGCCATCGACATCGTCGCCCTCATCATCGGAACGGTCTTTGTGTTGGCTACTCTTGAATCTTACTTTCTTTGTGATTTTCTTTGATTTCTTCTTCTCGGACGGTGAGCTTGAGGATTTCTTCGATGGTGATTCATATGTTATTGTCCTGTCGGAGTCGTAGCCATCGCTTTCGTTTTTGACATCTTCTAACGTCCGTGCCGCGGCTCCAGCCGTTGACGGTTCAATGGCCGCTAATGGATCGTCTCGTTTGCTCACATCGAGGTCATCGACTTTTTCTGAACTATTCTCATCGGCTAGTGTTGTATCTTTGAGATCATTTGAAATCTGTCTGACTTTTGATTCAAAGCCCCGCGAGTCATCTTTTCCACTGCTACACGTATTCTCGTCGGGCAGGTCTTCTTTGTCTTTGACAACAACCAAGTCAGTGTCAGAGGTGTTGTTGTCTGTCGACGTTAAATGCTGCGTCGGCGGTGGTGGTGATGGTGATGCTGGTGAATCTTTGGAATCCGACATATCTCCTCCTGGTTCTGTGGTGGGTTCATCTGCAGCATTGTCTTCTCTCACTAATGGTAGCACAGTCAAATGTTAAAGAAAATGTTAACATTCTCAAAGAAAACTAACAAAAAAGTGAGTTTTTTAATACCTGCTGCATCCGGCTGTTTTGAACTGTCATCGTCGGCGACCACGCATTTTTTTTGCAAAGACTGATCGAGTGTATCACTACCAGAGTCTTCACCCTTGGCGTCCATTGTGCATTCAATTTAATTGCTTTATACTAAATTTAACTAAAAGGAATTGTAAAAGAAATGGAATTGAAAAAATTATTTTATTATTCTGTTTATTTTTGTTGACTTTTGTTTGAAATTCCACCATCTGTCAAAATTACCATCCACATAAAATGGGGTGCGTTCAGATGTTCAAATTGTGGGTGAAGTAGGTCAAAGAAATCTAGTATTGTAGATTTCGCGAAACTATAAATACTTTACGTGGTTTTAATTGCTTTTAAACTGATTATCTGAATGAAATTGTTCTCATATTTATAGCAGGTCCGTGTAATGATGATTTTTTTTATTGATGCACATATCTTGTATTCGCTTATCCACATTTCTAATTGGAATCTGCCTAGATTTTCTTCTCTTCTGACAAATTCCTATTGGTTTTTTATACTCTTCAATTCTCATCATGTTTCAGCCTGAAAATAGTGTTGTCCTCTTATCTTAACATGATCAAGACGAGTCTGTATTAGACAACTGGAAACAGTCAAGTCAGTAATTCTAACTGATCCGATCCGGTCCTACTTTCAGAGCGGTCTACTCGCACATGCACCTGTGCTGCCATATTCGATTTAATGTTAGTTTAACCTCAGTTCTTCTTCGAAGAGGAAGAACAAGCATTTTTGGTGCAGAAGAAGATGCTAACAGGCGAACACTATTGAAGGGGGTTTCATCATAATCATCATCGCGTTAACGGGGGTACAACACGCACTAGAGATCTCCTGGCCACTCAATCCTGCACCATCGACTCTAACTCACTAGGATTTATGACTACCGCAACCAAGGGAATTTTTGGACTTGGTTCAACCACCTCGTGCTGGGCCCGTTCCTGACGGGTTCGCATTTAAGGCAGGCCTCGGAAGACGTGAAGATGGGGACATTCGTGCCGGCGTACCAGGTGATGATCAGTTGACAGTTCAAGCACTCTCATGACACGAACATCATAAACCATCTATCAACGTTTTCTGTTGAAGGCCTTAACGGTACCACGAGTGTCTATGGATGAATTTTTGTGGAAAGAAGGTGTTCTTTATGGACACCATCACTCCGTTCGCATTCTTGATTGAGACTTCTCAAGTTCGCAGTGTTAGACTCCAGCTACAGAGAACTAGCCAAGGTAAGTTACGTACCAACAATTGGCTGTATATGAAAGAAGAAGCATTCAACTGTGAACCATCGTAGGAATGCTTCAAATTTCTACAAATCTCTATTGGTCGCATGTCGTCAAAGTGTCATTTTTGCCAAGCAAGGAAGTTTGAGGGAGAGTCTCCCAGCTTGTGTTGCGGTACATGTAAAGTGCCGGTTGGCAAAGCTGGGTACGAAATCTAGTGTGTTGTAAGAGGCTAATTTTTTTCATGGGTCATGAAGTTTGACATCAATTTGCACAACAAGTGAACATCGGGCGCAGGTACATAGATGGGATTTCAAAGCACTTTTTTTTGAATCGCTTGATATCCCTCCACGTTGTGTGTAAATGGTTGAGAAAAAACCATAATTTCCGTAAAGTACCGGTTGAAGAAACAAACCCGGGCAAAGCCGGGTACGAAATCTAGTAATTATATAATATGGGTGGGCCTGGGCCTAGCTTCATAGCAACCACCCGTTTTGTGCCTCACGAGTCGAAGCGACCTACAGTTGTATGCCGACTCCGAACGGCCAAATTTGAGAAGCTTTTTCTAGACAGGAAATACTCTTTGAGCATTGTCAGTGATTCGAAAGAAGTGGGACCGTGAAAATTATTTTTGTCGCTCAGACCTCACGCACATACCCACAACGCCACTGGCCACCACTTCCAACGTTATCCACTCCAATACACTGCCTGCCAGCGTGGGACTTGTGAGTATCGCCATTGCCTCCTGTAAAGACGGCGAGGTGCAACCCCGGACTGGAAGAATTTCCACTCATCCGAATGGTCCACAGATCTAGATTCCCTCTACTTCCTTGAAGATATACCCACAATATCTAAACTATATTTGGTAGCTATATTTGGTAGATCGAGATCCTTTCTTGGGAGCGATGAAAGGTTACATGTGTCTATACTACATGACGTGATTCCTACAAACACCCCTTTAACAGCTCAAGAGGCTATTGCCTGGTTGCTCGTACCTTCTTCGGAATATGCTCCACCGGCCAGCGAGCAGGATAGACCGGCCATCAGACGCTCGCTTACTGACAACATTCAGGCCAGGCTCTAAATGGAGCCTTGTTATCCTTATCATGTGGGGGTTCAACTTCGTTAGCCAGGTTAAGGCTGTATAAAGGTAATTTCGTACACCCTAAACCAGTTGCCCGTCCCCACTACGAGGAGGTCAGTTGCCGGGCAAATAAAAATGAAAATATTGTAAAGCAGTCAACTTTAATGAAACAATCTGATACCATTTCCTTGTTTTAAATATGGTTTCAAAACATCCTTGGACTTACTTACTTACTTATCAGGCAGACGAACCATGAAGGGTCTGAGCCTGAGCAATTGCTGCCTTCCATCGGTGACGGTCCTGGGTACGCTGCTTCCAAGGCCAAGCTGTCTTACATCCGCGATGACTTAATCTTTGTACCGGAGGTTCGGTCTTCCTCTCCTTCTCGAACCAGGAGGCTCGGATTTGAAGACCATCTTTGCTGAAGCGTTGTTGTCCATTCGCTCGATGTGCCCGCGCCAGTGTAGTCGACGGATTTTTGCCTTCTGGACTACATCCACATCCTTGTACAGCTCGGTTGTGTCTTCTCCTCCTTTCGCCTTCCTCGCAGACACGACCATATATCCGACGAAGGCACCAAGAATCAGCTCTGCAGCCTTACTTAATGTCCAGCTTTCGGCTCCACAAAAGAGGACCGGCAGAACTTTTTCGGTTTTGTAGAGCATGACTTTGGTCCTTCGAGTCAGGAGTTTCGAGCCCAGTTGTTTTGACAGTCCGAAGTAGCATCGGTTGCCAAGGGCGATTCTACGTCGGATCTCTACTACGATGTCATTCGTGGAGTTTGCATTTGCCTCCTTTACTACCTCGAAATTGTAGCTGTCGATTGTGACGTTTTGGCCTAGGTGGTGTGCGGCGGATCGTTTTTTGCTCGACAGCATATATTTTGTTTTGTCCTCGTTGACCTTAAGACCAGCTCGTTTCGCATGTTCCTCAATTGCCGTGAAAGCTTCCACTATGACACGTTGGGACCGCGCGATAATGTCGATGTCATCAGCGTATCCCAACAGCTGAACTGACTTGTAGAAGATAGTGCCTTCCGTGTTGACTTTTGCCCGCCGCACTATCTTCTCCAGTACCAAATTGAAGAAATCATACGACAGCGCATCTCCTCCGGTGCAGGTTTCGAACGGTTCAGAGGTTTTTGAACCGAACTGCACGGTGCATCGCGTATGTGTTAGCGTGGTGCGACACAACCGGATCAGTTTTCCCGGGATTCCGAATTCGGCCATCGCTTCGAATAGCTCCTTGCGATGAATGCTGTCGTATGCGGCTTTAAAATCGAAGAACAGATGGTGAGTATCGATTTGAAACTCGCTGGTCTTCTCCAGGTTCTGCCTTAGTGTGAAGATTTGGTCTATAGTCGATTTGCCGGGCCGGAAGCCACACTGTTACGTGCCGATTAGTGCGGTGCAAAACGGCTTTAAACGTTCACACAGTATGCTGGATAGGAATTTGTAGGCAACGTTCAGCAGGGATATTTCTCTTTAGTTGCTGATATTCTAGCCGTCAGGCGTGCTTTGGCAAATGATCTGACGCATGTTCGCTACCAGAACATTGTCCCCAGCTTTGAAGAGCACTGTTGGTAAGCAGATGAGCATGCGGCTTTGTTTTTTCTTCAGCCTTTCAGTGGCTGTGCCGTCTTCTTCAAAGCTAGGTGGGAGGACTACTTCTTCGACTGGAGTTGGGATTTCCTGATTCCCTATCAATCTCTGCCGGTCGGGCACGCTAAGTACATGTTGGAAGTTCTTCGTAAACATATCCACCATCATCCGTAACTTGACGTCTCCTGTGTGCTCAGACATCCAATGTCAAAGCTCCGCATTGGACAGTATACCACTGAACAGTGCTGCTACGAGATAATGGAGGACATTCGTCGCATGTTCTTAGTGGAACGATATCCTGAGGTGAACGTGGACACAGCTTCTACATAAAGCATCCCTGTTATGCTTGCTATTGGTATCACACAACTCCGAACGGCGAGGTTTGAGAAGATTTCTACAAGACAGGACGAGGACTAGAAAGAGGGACAGTCACTAATTATTAGAATTGAACCTGGTACCTCCATCATCATAGTGGACACACTCATCACTACGCGCACTCATCGCTACTTTTTGTTCTCAAATCTACCAAAGTGTATTTCACGTTGTGCGTTACGGAATTTAAATTTAAATAGTTTAAAGCCGTTAGGTAAGTATTCAAACTTGAGGACAATGAGAAAAACGGAAACACGTACAAATTGTACTAGATCTATCGACTTTGATTTCGTTTGTCGGTTGTAACAAAAGACCTGCATTTTGCGGTAAATTCAAAATACACATAAAATACTAAATATATAGTTTGAGCATGTTAACCAGTGTTGTTTGAGACGGTGAAAGACGACTTAAATTATTCATCCGAGTTAGCCATGACAACCCCGGTGAAGCACACGTGAAAGCAAATGGCAAAGCAATTCATAGCATGCTTCAACTCGTCCCCATAGCACTTGTGGGTTCCTTTACTTTGCTTTTCGAAATTCAATCGAAGGGACCCGAAAAGAGTCAACGCCAAAAAATGTTTCACGGCAAAAAAAGAAAAACATTTTCGTCAAGCTCTTGGTTGGAGTAACTTCTTCGCTGTTCACATCGATCAGACTCATGGCAGATCGACGCACCACCAAAGCTGATGAAGAAGTCAGGCCGTCGCTCAGCATGGACGACCAACTGCCGCAGTGCAAGATTAAAAGGAACTACTCATGCACCCTCTGCAGGTACTACACGCAGAATCCAAGATCTCACCTCACCCACTTGCGCGACATTCACGGCGAAAGGATTACCATCAACAAATGCAATCTGTGCCTGTACGCGTCCCGACACTATCAGAAGCTGGTGCGTCACATGAAAATGGTGCATGGATCAACGGATGGAATCGCAGGGCAGTTACGAAAGCGCGCATCACCCGAGAGCAGTGTCTACAGTCCGCAGCAAAGTAAACCACCAACACCACCGTTGCCTCCGCTAGTGTGCCCAGTTGAAGAGCCCGCACAGAGTGGAAATCTTTGGGAGGACCTGGTGCTTTCGCGCAAGACACTGATGGACATCGCAGCGTTGTATTTTGCAGAGAATGACATCGGCCGAATTATGACTCAAATGGAAGCGGCTGACAATGCTCTACTGCTTCCATCGGATGGGGAGGGAGTGTACAAGGCTCCAGACAGTTCGTTCGCGGAAGAAATTGAGAAGTCATTCAGTCCTGGAGGCGATTTCAAGTCCAAGAGCTTTTCGGAAACGATTATCCATCGAAGCAACGGCACGTGGGAGAGTCCCTCTGTGAGTGATGCCAGTTGTCAGTATTGCCGCTGTTGCTTGAAATCCAGTGAGGAGCTTGCAAATCATCTCAAGAATTGTCTCCATTATGAGATCTTTCAAAGAAGCCGATGCCAGGGGTTGTCTCTGGCTGGGATGGAGAGTCTTCCGTGGAAAAGAGCCGACATGGTGACTCCTCCCGATGATGAGGTTGAAAGAGGTGACTCTGAAGTTTGTCCGACTACTAGTTTAGCGTTCAAAAAGGTTTTCAAATGTCCCAGGTGTTCGTTTTGGGCGTCAACAGCGTCCCGCTTCCATGTCCACGTCGTTGGGCATCTGAATAAAAAGCCCTTCAAGTGCTCCCTGTGCACATACCGCTCCAACTGGCGATGGGACATCACCAAGCACATACGACTGAAGAGCATTCGGAATCCCTGCCACAAGACCGCCCGGGTTCTGATGAATGACGACACTGGCAGACGGAACTACACCAAGTACAACAAGTACTTAACGCTGATGAAGATAAACGACGAGGATGGCGATGCGAGGCTGATCAAGTCTGGTGAAATGACTCCGAATCAAGAGGCTTCCTTGGGCTATCTCGGGAAATCCGCTCCATCCGACTTGGCCAACGACGTTGCTGCGACTGAATGTGAGGAGGAGTCGAAGGAGGTGGAGTTGGCAGAAGAAAATCAGGCGCCATCTCCGATTGTGAAGTTTAGCGATGATCTGGTGACGGGCGTAAGGTCCGACGGCCTTAAAAACGAGAGGTTCTTCAAGTGCCGCAAGTGCTGCTTCAGGTACAACAAGTTAAGGGGCTTCTTGGCGAATTTTATTTGCTTTTCCTTCCAGACATGCCAACCGTGATGCAGTCCTTGCTCATATAAGGATTCACTATCAGGACCACCTGACGGGCCAGCCGTCATCGACATCCAAGGCAGACCATAGGTCCTCACTCCAAACGGCCGAAATCGATACTGCCACTAGTCTGCCACGGGATCGGACGTCACACACAGAAACAACCTCCAAGGCTGCTGGCAACTTCAGTCAAACGGACGCCGCTGTACAGAAAACCTCTCCCCCTTCGGGAGATGCGAACTTGGAAGAACCGACTCCCGGACCAACTGGGCAGTCAACGAATGCAGTTGCAGGTTCCAACTTTAGCGACCTTTTGCATGCTCCTGAAAAGAGGGTCTCATCGCCCTTTCGTTGCGGGCACTGCCATCAAGTGTCCAACTGGAAGCACGTCATTCAGGTAGGATCCTTTTTTGCGAGCCACCCAGAGACGCACACATCTTCTCTTGCAGCGCCACTGTCGTTTAAAGCATTCCGGCAACATCCAAATCGAGGCATTCGATCGCAACAGTCGCGCCCGGTCGCCAGTGTACCGGCCCATTGATTTCTGTGGCATGGAACAGAAACGTCCTTCAAAGGCGGTCGCTGCAGACAACAGCTCAGCGGGTGTGCAGCACCAGATACCGTCTTTCCCTGACAGCTCCAGCATGGCGACCAAAGGCAAGAATGATCTTCATCAACGAGACACTTCTCTCTCCCACGATGGCGTCCTGGTGAAGAGATTTGAATCATTCCCTAAGGCCTCCAGCAAGCAACTCAAGTGTCCATCTTTACCCGTTGCGCAGGAGCCGCCGCAGTTTAAGTGCACAGTGTGCCCGTACATCTGCGCGAAAAAGCAGCATTTGACCAACCACTTGAAAGCTCACGAATTCGCTCCAAAACTGTCGGCGGACAGTGGTGAAGTGGAACTCCCGTCAGCGGTGGAGCCCACGTACCGCCAAAAATGTTCAGAGCGTTCCGTAAGTGCTCCAGGAGAACAGAAACAGTGTCAAAAAGGAGAACTAAAGTCTGAAACAAACCAAGAGACCATGTTGATGTCCCATTCTTTAGTGCGTTCGGGCGAGTTCGCGAAGCAGTCCCATGATGACCCGGCTCTCCAATCAAACGTCACAATCACTCCAATCGATGCTGGCAATGCATCCAAGACTGCTTCAAATCAGAACAGTCTAAAGGGCTCCCGTTCAAGCGTTAGTGCTAAGGACTTTGTGTCATATGAGACTTTCCAAAGTCACCTTCAACGAGGAGCACATCTCTGTGAATATTGTGACTTCGAATCACCTTCCAAAGAGGATTTGCACGAACACATGCGTCTTCATTTCAAGTCCAGTGCCAACCGAAACTCGGCAGCTTCCTCCACTTCCTTCGACAAGCGTGAATTCACCGTCGCCGACAGTTTTGAAAAGAAGAACAAAAATGAAAAGGTGCCCAACCGACCGACAACAGTCAGTATAGAGGAGAAAAAAGAGAAGCTTGCGAACATTCGAAAGCGCAGATGTTCGATTGATGAAAATGCAGCAACGCGGGCTGCGGCTAGTCAGAAGACGATTATATTCAATCGGAAAACAGGCCAGGTAATTCGAAGGAAGTGAGCTGAATTGGGAGGTCGAGTGCAGGCCTCTTTCAGTATCTCTGTTGGTTATTTCATGTAGTTTATGATTAAATAAAATTTATGTTTGAAACTTTATTCCTTTATTTCGGAATTGTCGGCTGTGAATCGATGAGTAGCCTCCTTCTTGGCGCTACAGTCCGAGGTGTACCTGAGCTTCAACCAACAATCTTCTCCAGCCAGCAGGATCTTTCGTCAGCAGCCGACAGTTGCGCAAACCAAGTTGGTTGAGGTTCTTCCCCACCTATGAATACGATCTCGATCGAGCACGTGCTCTGTTACGTTGTACCAATGGCTTGGATTCGAAGACTCTTCGAACTGTGGTCTCCATCCACTCTACATGACTTAGCCGTCATAAGCGTTCGATTCGAACACGCTAGGTGCCTGCCGCTGCACAGCCCGTACAATTTGTGGTTGAATCTTCCCCTCCAGGCTTTTTTGGATCGCACGCAAACAAAAGCACGCCCAGGTCCACCCCGGACTGTAGCGCCACCTTAAGTACGCAAAACTTTTCTCTCAAAACGACCAAGAGCTTCTTCATTAGCTTTCAAAAGCACCCACGTCTCAACGCCATAGAGCAGGACAGGGATGATCAGAGTGTTATATAAAGTCAGTTTGGTGTTTCGAGAGATGGCTCTGTTATTCAATTGCCTCTTCAGCCCAAAGAGCAGCGATGGGCAAGACTAAATCTGAGCTTGATCTCGGTACTGGTGTTATTGTCACTATTTACTCTAGAGCTGAGGAAGACGAAGTCCTTGACTACCTCAAAGTTTCTGCTGCCAATATGACACTCTGTCTGAGACGTCAATGTTGTACGTTGTTCCGTGATGACAGAATGTACTTTGTCTGCCCTGGTTTACCACTAGACCTATTTTAGCCGCTTCCGCTTCAATGCCTTATCCAATCACGTCAATGACGTCCGCTTAAGCAAGCAGTTGAACGGACTTCTGGAAGATCGTGCCTCGGGTGTTCACGTTTGAGTTTCACACGATCTTCTCAAGTATGATGTTAAAGAAGTCACATGACAGCGTGTCGCCTTGCCTAAAACCTTTTTTGACATTGAAGGTCTCGGTGAGTTCGTTACCGACCTTGATGGAGCAGCGAGAGTTCTCCATCGTCATCCAGCACAACCTGACGAGTTTGGAAGAAATATCAAAACTAGACATGGAGCTGAATAGCTCGTCTCTATGCACGATGTCCTTCAAATCGACGAATAGGTGGTGGATGCCCATCTAGATCTCTTAAGAACCTGCCGTTGTGTGACGATTTGGTGGATGGTTGATTTCTCCTGCCTGCAACCGCACTGTTAGGGACTTATCAGATTATTGACGAATGGTGTCAGGCGTTTACACAAAACGGCGGAGACGATCTTGTAGACAATGTTAAGATGACTGATACCTCAATAGTCGGCGCAGTGAAAAAGGTCTTCTTTCTTATGGATCGGAGAAACTACAAGAGATTCCTCTCATTGGACAGCCTGCGGTCATACCTTACAGAGTACAGACGAGCTGTTGCATGCGTCCAACCGATGGGTAGCTAGGAAAGTGGAATTTCATAGCTATGCTGGGTTTATGGTCGAAATAGTCTATTTATAGATAATCTGTTGACAATCTGCAATAACCTTTCTGTCTATGGCCCCAACCACAAAAAAGTCGATCCTACCTCCTGCAAGAACTATAGAGGTATATCGCTGCTCAATGTCGCCTACAAGATCCTATCCAGCGTACTGTGTGAACGTCTAAAGCCGTTTTGCACCGCACTAATCGGCACGTAACAGTGTGGCTTCCGGCCCGGCAAATCGACTATAGACCAAATCTTCACACTAAGGCAGAACCTGGAGAAGACCAGCGAGTTTCAAATCGATACTCACCATCTGTTCTTCGATTTTAAAGCCGCATACGACAGCATTCATCGCAAGGAGCTATTCGAAGCGATGGCCGAATTCGGGATCCCGGGAAAACTGATCCGGTTGTGTCGCACCACGCTAACACATACGCGATGCACCGTGCAGTTCGGTTCAAAAACCTCTGAACCGTTCGAAACCTGCACCGGATTTCGGCAAGGAGATGCGCTGTCGTATGATTTCTTCAATTTGGTACTGGAGAAGATAGTGCGGCGGGCAAAAGTCAACACGGAAGGCACTATCTTCTACAAGTCAGTCCAGCTGTTGGGATACGCTGATGACATCGACATTATCGCGCGGTCCCAACGTGTCATAGTGGAAGCTTTCACGGCAATTGAGGAACATGTGAAACGAGCTGGTCTTAAGGTCAACGAGGACAAAACAAAATATATGCTGTCGAGCAAAAAACGATCCGCCGCACACCACCTAGGCCAAAACGTCACAATGGACAGCTACAATTTCGAGGTAGTAAAGGAGGCAAATGCAAACTCCACGAATGACATCGTAGTAGAGATCCGACGTAGAATCGCCCTTGGCAACCGATGCTTCTTCGGTCTGTCAAGACAACTGGACTCGAAACTTCTGACTCGAAGGACCAAAGTCATGCTCTACAAAACCGAAAAAGTTCTGCCGGTCCTCTTTTGTGGAGCCGAAAGCTGGACATTAAGTAAGGCTGCAGAGCTGATTCTTGGTGCCTTCGTCGGATATATGGTCGTGTCTGCGAGGAAGGCGAAAGGAGGAGAAGACACAACCGAGCTGTACAAGGATGTGGATGTAGTCCAGAAGGCAAAAATCCGTCGACTACACTGGCTCGGCCACATTGACCTAATGGACAACAACACTCCAGCAGTCTTCGAATCCGAGCCTCCTGGTTCGAAAAGGAGAGGAAGACCGAACCTCCGGTACAAAGACCAAGTCATCGCGGATGCAAGACAGCTTGGCCTTGATGACTGGAAGCAGCGTGCCCAGGACCGTCACCGATGGAAGGCAGCAATTGCTCAGGCTCAGACCCTTCATGGTTCGTCTGCCTGATAAGTAAGTAGTAAGTTTCTTGGCCAACAACTTTTCGAATTTTATAATTCACGGCTATACTTCATTCCAGTCGTTGATAGTGCCCAGTGGGCATAAAGTGTAGTTCCCATCCATTCTTTAAGAAGTGTGGAACCATGCATGCATTCAGCTACGAGCAACTATTGGACAGGACAGGCCATGGAATGCCAGAGCCCAGAGACGAGTTCCGGTCCATCATAGCGACCACTGTATTCTTTAAGCGTCTATCATAAAAATAAACAAAAGCATTTCCTATTAATTCACTTTATTGCAACATTAATTTAATATACATAAATTTGTATGATTCTTTTTTTCAATTTTTTTGTTTTTATTCATCAATGCATTTACACTTAAGTTTCCTTCTTTCCTTCTTGTATTCATTTAATTAAATTAATTCACGTTCACATTTCAACAAAGAGACTGTTAAATGTACAATATATATTCCTTCGTACTTCATATTCCCCCCCGTTTCATTTCTTGTATATATTTATGCGTATATATTTCAAGTTTGATTTGTTTTGTTTGTTTTTTTGCTTTATTATCCGCTTTTCACATTTAACAAATATTTGGCATTTGATGCTTTGGTAAAAATATCTAATTTATTTTATGTTAATATATTTTTGTTTTGTTTTATTTATCAAAATGAAATGAGATATTCCCTTACATTGTTGTTTCATTCACTTATCGACTATTTTGTTTCACTTTTAGTATGTTCATTTTAATAAAATTTGTTGTTTTTGTTTTGTTTTTTGTTAAAAATAGTTTAATGTATATATTCGAATGTCTGTAGAATTATGTATGTATGGTGTATATATATTTGCTTTTGTATAATATATATATATCCCTTTGTATATAAATTATGTTCTTAATGTTCCGTTCAGTTGATTCCTTATTCACTGCTGTTGTTTGAATTTTGTTTTTCTATATTGGTTGATTTGAATTTACTAGCTAATAAAAAATATGTATGTTGGTATTTGCATTTTTTTGTTGTTCATGTTCACGTTTTTTGTTTCGTTCAGTTTCAGTTGAATTTAGAACCGTTGCCTTAATTTCTTTATCTTTCATTTATTTCTTGTAAAATGTTATTCATTTAATGTTCCCTAAGCCTAGCTTGTTAATATTTATCTAAACAAATTTAATTATTTTCTATGAATAAGGATAAGTTGTTGTTTTTTTGTTTTATTTTAAATTTATGAGAGAAGAAAAAAGTAATAAACGCTTAAACTAAACAAAATGCTGCACCAAATACCTAGAAAAAAATTAATTAATAATAAAACAGAAAAATGCTTAGAATATAATGTGTTCGTGTGGACGTGAGAGGGATGATCTTACTGCTCGGCAATTTGGAAGAGTTCGAGTACAAAAAATATTTGTACAACCAAATGAAGTTCCTCGAAGGAAGGAAGAGAAGAGCGTTTGCAATTTTAATGGATGGCATGGAAGTGTGTTCAAATATTTGTGGTTTTCTCGCGGGTTCTCTCGTGAAGCGTTAAGTTGCACTTTCTTCATTTAAGGGAACAAATGTACAACTTTGAATCAATCCTAGGAGAAAAAAATGTCGGAGAGGTTGATGAAATGCGTAATGATTTACAATCAGACATGGTCATGCGTTCGCTAATCTCTGGAGAAAAAGAGAGTTGTAATGAGTCTGGGAAAGAAATATGGGACGGTGTTGGCAACAATGTCAAAGGGTGAAGAGTCCAATGATTGACCGTGTTGATGCCCGCAAGCCAATGCAGCCTTGGATCTAACCTCCGAGTGATGTTTAAATTGACCCAAGCAATGTGGCTCGTCAACCCACTCATCTAACCTAGCAGAAGCACTGCAATGACACAGCCCCTAATACTGCTCTCTTATCTTGAGTTCAAAATTAAAACAACGTAATCTCAACACACATAACTACAGTCACTCCACCAAATCGTCCCGCAGGACGAAAACTTGCATGCGTTCCCTTAAAATTATTCAGTGGTTTGAGCGTCGTATGACATTTAAGAAGCGAAGCTGTTTTTCGAAGGAGTCGTACGTGACGCACAAATGGGAGAATATATGCAGTACAGTGTGTCTTGTAAGAAAGAAAGGGTGAAAGGGATAGGGTGTCTTCGTAAGCTTCAGACGAGGCCGCCGTTGCTTGTGTTTACAAATTAGAATCGGGCTAACTTAGGCTGATCGTTATCTACTTTCTTGTGAAATATCAATAGTCAGATGTCGTGAAGATGGCTCAGCCAAAATGCAGTGAATGGACAAGAAAGCAGATGAAGAGCTTTTAGGAGAAAATACGAGCCTTTTGGTGGTTATTTCTAAAAGATCCTTCAGTAGATTTGGAACTACGATGATTTGAAAGTGATGCCAAACTTGTGCCTGGAATAAAGAAGAGACAATATGTCAATTCTACATAAAACGCCATGCAACGTGTTTCATGGGAATGAACACATTGACAACACAGAAGATCCTGCTTGGTTTTCGTTAGTAAATCATTTGGTATCGCTGCTTGTGATTAGCTATTTCCTAATTTCTTCTTCCACTAGAAGAGTCTTTGATTCCGAGGCAACGTAACAGAGAACGAACTCGAACAACCAACTTGGGGTGCGCAACTGGGGGCAGCCGACGAAAGATCGCGCTGGCTGGAGAGGCTTGTTGATTGAGGCCCAGGTCCATCATGGACTGTTGCGGCAAACAAAGAAAAAAGAAAAATTATTTCTGTGGTGCGCGATTTTGTTACCACATCACTTCAATGTTATCCAGTGATAGGAAGTTTAGATGTCGATGTATGAATTTCCAATAAAAAATCGACTACACTTTTATCTATTCACAGTCGGATCACTGCCTCGGCCACTTGGGCACCAATTCTCAGAACTAATGTTGGGAGGAGATAGTCAACTCAAACCCTTGCCTATCTCTGAATTTGCTCTAAAGTCACGCATTCTACATAATTTTCATACACTCTTCCTAAGGCTTTAGAACAGCGCCATGTTGCCTTTAGAACACTCGTATTCACAAGCTCTGTCTGTGAAGATTTTATAAAAAACGCTGTCAGGTGAAATCAAGGGAGAGGTAGAGCTTGACTATGTCACTAGACGTGATTGCTGCTACTGCCCCAGCAAAAGGAGCTTCAAACTCAAAGTTCCGGAAGGAGAGACAGACTGTTTTCACACTTGTGAACACTACATGACAACTACAAACCAATGCTCCAGCCCGAAAAGTCTTCGAAACCACCCCCGAGGGACGGCGCAGTAGAGGAAGACCGCGACTTACGAAAGTGGAAAGGGACCTCAACCAACTATGCGTGCGAAACTGGAGACAGCTAGCTAAAGATCGAGCTGGCTGGAGACGCTTGTTGGTTGAGGCCCAGGTCCACCCCGGACTGTAGCGCCACCTTAAGTAAGAACACTACATGATGGCAGTATGATTTTATATTCGGTCTTTCACGTAAACGCGGCTTAACCTACGGTACCGTGGTACCCTATCGGGAAATAGTTTTGCGGTTCAAGCTCCTGAACGTTTTTGGATTAGCCCATAGGATTGGCAGCGTTTCATGCGACGGTTTGATTGCTTTAGAGGCTAAATAAAAAATAAAAAAATATGAAGAGGAGCCCAACAAGTGATTGGAAGTAGTATTTTGAGAATGGAAGGTAACACAACAAGTTAGTTTTAAAGCAGTTTATCGGTGAACGGGTGCCAACTTTCGCCCAGGCGCGGACCCTTCTTGGGGCCGGTGATGTACGAAATCAAGTGCTGCACCTCACATGGATTGACATTTTTAGATCTCATTGAGCATGACGCACGAGTTTACATGAGTCCGACTTATAGACATGTCATGACAAAGCTGTTTATTCTCACCCCATAATAATAATAATAATATAATATGGGTGGCGCTGGTGGGGGCCGACGCGTTGTGGGTATGTGCGTCGACCCCAACCTCGACGTCGCAGGTCGCAGGAATCCAGCTCTGAGCGACAAAATGTCCAAAGCCGTTCCATTTGCTGATTTTTTCGTAGTTTTTGACAGAAGAACGTGCTCATGAGAGAGTACAAAATTTCCCCACCCTGCGAATTTCTGCCACAGAAAATTCTGTGGGCAGAAAATTGAAGACTGTCAAATTCAAAATAAAAACAACAAACGACAGTTCATTCAGAATTGAATAAGTAAGAATTGAATATATTTTTTGACGTTTCGTGAATTCTGTGAATGTCTACGAAACGTCGTTCCACAAGTTTGTGCACAGTTTCTCTCTCAAAGAGAGATTTTTAACCCCACTTCTGTAAATTTGCTCAACTACGAATTTCTGTGCACAAATCAATTGGAACAGACCTAATGTTCAGGACCCCACCTCTTTCGAGTCACTGACAATGCTCAAAGAGTATATCCCGTCTGGAAAAAGCTTCTCAAACAAAGCCGTTCGGAGTCGGCATAAAATTGTCTGGGTGGCGCTACAGCCCGTTGAGGGCTAGGGCCTAGTTTCTCAGCAACCACTCGTGTTGTGCGTGCTATTGTTCTCTCACGAGAGGAAGGGACCTACAGTTTTATGCCGACTCCGAAGGGACAAGTTTGAGAAGCTTTTTTCAAGACAGAAGTACTCTTTGAGCATCGTCAGTGACTCGAAAGAGGTGGGGCCGTGAAAATTAGTTGCGTCGCACGGAGTAGGAATCGAACGTATGACGTTGAGGTTGGGGTCGACGCACATACTCACAACCCCACGGACCTCACCCCATACGTGATGAACTTCTTAGACATTTGAACACAATTCTATTCTCCCTCAAATCATTTACAGAAAGTGCTGCTTAAAAGCAACTAAGAAACAAAATCGATTTCTAATCAAACACATTCCATTGCAAATATTGGTCCTTCGAGCCGCATAAATTCCCTCCTCCCTCCACACGTGTGTAAATGTTAAATGTTAAACCATTTCCTCAAATGCTCATTTCTGATGTGCACGTGTGTGTGTTAGCTTAACTTAAAATTAATATTCAATTCAAATAGCTTACACTTAAAACATTAATTAAGAAACAATAAACGGCGAATAATAACTGTAAATATAAACTAAACGAATTTGGTGCTTTTCTCCTGATTAGTAACAAAGTGATATTTAAAAAAAAAAAACAAAATTAACATTATTTCCTATACGTTAACGCAATAACAAAATATATTTAAATATACTCTCGAAGGTTTTCCGTTTTTTTTTTTAATAATTCTGTTATTCAAATATTTTTTTTGTTGTTTTTTGATTTTCATTTATAACAATTAACAAAAACGAAAAAAAAACATAAAATAAAGTAATGTTGTATCGTATCGTCTTAAGCTACATGTTAGTCACATTTTTTCTTTATCTTTAAATTTAATTACCTAAATTTGTTTTAAATGTTTCATTATGTGTATATATTTTTTTGTTTTGTTTGTTGGTTTTTTTTTTCTTTTATATAAATATGGCCCCGCTATTCCACAAAGTGTAAGGTATGTATATATAGATTTCTTATTCTTGCTTCTTTTTTTGTTCAATATATAATATAGATTTCTATTTTGTTTTTTCTGTTAACAGACTATTTGCTAGACTTTTTGTTGTATTTTGCTACGATTGGGTTTCTTGTTGTGTTTTGGACAAAAAGAAGATCACACAAACGAAGTAGAATGCAACTAAGATTTATTCAACAAACCGAAGAGAGGGGAGAGAGAAACAAAACATAACATCATGATCACAGGCCTTTAAATTGCAGAGAAAACTCGAAACTTTTCATCTAGCCATCGTGTCACTGTCCTACAACTAACTTAATCCACAAACGAATAAACGAGACAAAAAAACAATTCAAAGATGTTAATGTTAAACAGTAATAATAAACAAACACTAATTCCTCCTGATGACCTGACCAGTTTTGGGATTCACTAAAATAGTTTTATGGCTTGACGGTGGTGGTGGTGGTGGTGGTGGTGGCGGCGGTGGTGATGACTTGTCCTCGCCGTTGTGTGCACTCGAACGACTGCTGCGGCGAAGATCCGGTGATGTTGTCTCGGGTTTTTCTGTCTTCACAATACTCGGCGTATCGCTGCTGAAGCTGATCGGTTTTGGTGGTTCGTCGCCCTTCTTTGGATCATCGTCGGTGACGATCAATTCGAGATTGTCGTAGGACGTGAAGAATGCCACGGACTTTCGACCCTCAATCGTTTCGAAGTGAACCGGTGCATGCTCGGCGAGGTGGCCCTCCGAGGGCGTACTGAAGTCACAATGTTCGCAGGTGTATTTTTCGGTTTTATTCGACACGGAGATATGACACTGAAGATGGCGTTTGAATGCATCACTGTAGATCGACTGGAACGGGCAATGAGCGCATTTCTCGGGCTCGTTTATTTCGCTTATCGAACTCAAGCTCGGCGATGCCGACGATGTGGGTGATGCGGAATCTTTGAGGGAGCCATTCTCGAGTTGTTTCTTCAGCAGCGAGCCGTCGCCGTTGAATACAGCCTGGTCCCTGGTGTCGGCCACAACCCAGACCGCCGCGCCGGTCTTCGGCAATGTGATCTGTTTCATCTTCCTGGCCGGAAATTCTGCGTCCTCCTTGGCACTCTTGGCGATCTGTTCGGTTTTCTCCTGGTACGTGCTGATGTGCACAAACGAGTGCGACAGCAGGATCGTTTCTTGCTTTGCAGAGAAATCACAAGCCTCGCAGTGGTACTCAAAGCCTGCACCGTGCGCCTTCAAGTGCAGTTGCATTTCCTTCAGGCTGTTCACGAATCTTGCCGGGCACTTGGGACAGTACGCAATGACCTTGGTCGATACTTCATCGTCGTCACTGTCATGAGATTGCTTTGAACGAAGATCAATAGCGGCTGGGGCGTCGTGCGTGAACAGACCGGCGCTCTCGTGCATTGCCTTCACATGATTGCTCAGGTGTTGTTTCTTTGTGCAGACGTACGAGCACAGATTGCACTCGTATTGGGTGGGCTTGTGCAGGGATATATGGTAGTTCATTTGAGATTTGCTCTCCGAGATGTACGGGCACGACGGGCACTTCTGCTGTTTGCTCTTGTTCGACGGCGAGCTGTACGAGGAGGCGTTCATTCGCCCGATTTCCGTGCTGTTCATCAGCAGATCGTATCGGAAGTCCTGATCGGATTTATTCCTATCGGCGGACATTCGAGAGATATCACTGTTGTTCATCAGCAGATCGTATCTGAAGTCCTGCTCGGACTTGTTTCGCATCTCGCCGCTGTTCATCATCAGATCATATCTGTACTCCGGATCGTGGCTGTATGGCGAATCGCCGCGTGGATGGCTGTCGTCTTTGCTAAGTACACTGCTCTTGTTCGGCGCCTGTTGTTGACTGTGCGCCGACTTGATGCCGCTCAAGATGAAATTCTCCGCTGCACCCAAAACGTGACCCGATTGCCCATTGCCATTGATTCCCAGCGGTCGGTACATAGGAGCATTACTGTTTCTGTCAAGCGTCTCGATGCGTATGTCTCCCGAATGTTTCAAACGGCAATGACGCTGTAAAACAAAAAATCCAATTAGTCTCTGGCTGTCAAATGCGAATGGTTAAGTTGTCTATACAAGAGGTTAGGATAAGCTCTGGGAGGAAGAGGTTAGAATAAACAAAGTTAGGTTAACAGGTGGGATGTGTATGTCTAAGGTAACCCTCATTCCACACAACGAACAATGAGTTTGACTACAAATAAAAGCGCATTTTTTGTATGAGCAGATAGCAATCTCTGATTTAAATGAAAAGAAGAACACCTTAAGACCGAGCAAACCGCTTAAAACTAAATGATGCTGAGTTCGGGTAGAGGATGAACCAAATGAATACCATTTGTATAAACTAAACATTTAACATGGAGAATGAAACCAAACCATTGTATGAGGACCCACACCAAATCACCGACACGTAGGATGTGAAAGCTTAATAAAATGTTTTTTTTTTATGTTTTGTTGATGTCATAAAATAAATGTATAATCTTTACTCACACGGACAAGGTATACTATTGATTGTCTTTTTTTTTTCTAAATAAACAATGATTTGATAGCTTTGGGACAGAACTGTTTTTTTCACGGGGACAATGTACGGAGAACTATCTAGTCGGACACGGATATATAAATTGCTTTAAGGCTTAAATGAAGGAGAGCAACACGTTGAGCTCGACTTGGAGGGGGGATAAATAAGTTAAAAAATAGGGGACACGGTTGTTGCTTAAATTATAAAAAAATAAGTCAGGGCTGGGGGCATTTATTGCAGTTAGTGTATCTGAAGGGGGTGTGATTATTGAAGTCTCAGGAGTCACGACCGATGATCACCAGTTTGGATCTGACAGCTTCGGGAACCTCTTTTAGAACATCAGTCAAGGGCACCAGTTTATTCCAGAAGAACGTTATTGAATTTGAACGTTTAGGAGCTTCATATTGGAATTGATAGCAGAAGAGAAACTTTCCAAATTAATTGAGGATGGAGTTAATTTAATGAGTTTTCAATAAATTAAGTAGTTCAGCAAGGCAGAGAAGTACGCCTTGGGAGGTCGGTGATTCACTTCAAAGCGCTCTAATTTATTAGGTCTTTAACCTATTTCTGCGGTTTGCTAAGAGATGGCGTAAGTTGTACTATTCCATTGGAACATGCATTGGAAAGCTACTGTCATTGAAAAAGTCATAGCTTCAGATGGGCAATACTTTGAATAATCCGATTGGACATTTTTTTCTTGAATTTCTTCTTCTTTGTGTGGCGCTACAGACCGGGGTGGACCTGGACCTCAACCAAACTTTTTCTTGAATAAACATTCAAATTTTGAAAAAAAAAACACCACGAATTAAGTTATAGACCCCATACTGGGGCTCTTTTTGTCTACCTCGGGGCAAACGTAAACTCCACGAATGACATCGTTGCGGAGATCCGACGTAGAATCCGATGCTACTTCAGTTTGTCAAAACAACTGGGCTCGAAACTCCTGACTCAAAGGTCCAAAGTGATGCTCTACAACACCCTTATCATCATCGAGCGAATGGACAAAAAGTCATGCTCTACAAAACCCTTTTTCTGCCAGTCCTACTTTATGGAGCCGAAAGCTGGACATCAAACAAGACTACAGAGCTGATTCTTGGTGCATTCGGAAGAAAAATTCTACGTCGGATATATGGTCCTGTCTGCGAGGAAGGCGAATGGAGGAGAAGACACAACCGAGCTTTACAAGGATGTGGATGTAGTCCGGAGGGCGAAAATCCGTCGACTACACTGGCTCGGCCATATCGAGCGAACCCTCCAGCAGAGAGGGCCTTCGAATCCGTGCCTCCTGATTCGAGAAGGAAAGGAAGACCGAACCTCCGGTACAAAGACCAAGTCATCGCGGATGTAACACAGATTGGCCTTGATGACTGGAAGCAGCGTGCCCAGGACCGTCACCGGTGGAAGGCAGCAATTGCTCATGCTCAGAGCCTTCATGGCAGGTCTGCCTGATAAGTAAGTAAATAAGTGAGAATGTGCTAAGGGCAGTCACACTTGGGCCAGAGTATGCCGATTGTGATACCACGCGTATTGACTTCTCCTAACACTGGAACCAGTTGGTGCTTCTAGTGAAGCGATTTAGCTGACATATGCTGGCGCTGTTTAGCTCATTACGGCCACTGAAGTAGTAGGCCCCTAGGAGAAAGGAACCTACGGCTAGTCAGAGCGCTGTATGAGCAGTGTGGGTGGTAGAGAGAGAGAGAGCGAGAGAGAGAGAGAGAGAGAGAGGGAGAGGGAGAGGGAGAGGGAGAGGGAGAGGGAGAGGGATAGGGATAGGGATAGGGATAGGGATAGGGATAGGGAGAGGGAGAGGGAGAGGGAGAGGGAGAGGGAGAGGGAGAGGGAGAGGGAGAGGGAGAGGGAGAGGGAGAGGGAGATGGAGATGGAGATGGAGATGGAGATGGAGAAGGAGATGGAGATGGAGAGGGAGATGGAGATGGAGATGGAGGGGGAGAGGGAGAGGGAGAGGGGGAGGGGGGTGGTGAGGGAGAGGGAGAGGGAGGGGGAGAGGGAGAGGGAGAGGGAGAGGGAGAGGGAGAGGAAGAGAGAGGGAGAGAGAGGGAGAGAGAGGAAGAGAGAGGAAGAGAGAGGGAGAGAGAGGGAGAGAGAGGAAGAGAGAGGAAGAGAGAGGGAGAGAGAGGGAGAGAGAGAGAGAGAGGAAGAGAGAGGGAGAGAGAGAGAGAGAGACTTCATGGTTCGTCTGCCTGATAAGTGGTGCCCTTTGGTTATATGCAGCCGGTAACTGCTAGAGAGAAAAACCGCATATGGAAGTCCGTTACACATTCGCAGATTTGGAAAAAAAATCATAAAATACGCGGATAAGCTTGCCGTGCCGAAATGAAACACTTTTTACACAACAATTTTGCGACGATGTTCCAACGAGCCGAAAGACTAAACGTTTACGCCGTCAAACTGGTAGTATAGACACGCAAGGTGGTCTATGGTGCAACAACCACATCCAGTGGTCTGAAGCATATCGTGCATCGATTTATGAAGCCTAAACCCTGAAATCCCCACTGGTTCATTGAGGGCACGCGAAATGTTTCAAACTGCGTGCGAAGGGTTCATGATCTGTTGTACGCACTAGGAATCAAACTGTACGATTCTTGAAAGCTGGCAGCCCAATGGCACGCAGGCCGCGTTCGCCATGTCTTCTTTGATTGGCGCTACAGTCCGGGGTGGACATGGGCCTCAACCAACATGCCTCTCCAGCTAGCACGTTCTTTCGCCAGCTGCCTCCAGTTGCGCACACCAAGTTGGTTGAGGTCCTTTTCCACTTGTGTGCGCCATCTAGTGCGTGGACGTGTGCATATGAAAATGGTTTGCTTTGTTTTTCTTTCGGTGTGTCATTTGGAAAGCCGACGAATTGAATGATCGAATGTGAGAAAGGTTTCGCGAGTTGCAGCGATAACAGCTGCAGCTGTTCAGCGTTGCAACAAATATTGGCTCTATGGGATCAGTTGAGTGCCCAAACGTGATACACGAATATAAGGAATACAATCCATTGACGCGTGCTTGGGTTGGACTCGCATCCGCATCAAATCATGCCAATGGACACCGCCAATGGAAGATGGGCATGTGCATTGGACGCACATCGGCGCCACTTTGATTGGGCGGTACAAGGTACGAACTCACTAAATGTTTACTAATCTATGACAGAAGTGGCCACTCCGTATACGGTTGCCATCAAAACCTGGTAAATCGCTGCAAATAACGATAAACTTGCTGAACCCTTTAATGCGGTTAAGTGGCAGGAGAATGGCAAGTTATGCGTTTTAAATAAGATGCGTGCCATTCGCTTGTAGCAGAGCAGGACTTGGGATAGACGATTCTTCCAAAACGACCGACTTCAACATCGGAGGAACAAAGAGGTTTTCTTTGAAAAATTAAGACCATTGATGATCAAAAACGAGCGCTGGAGGTAAACCAACGCTCTGGCACACGACAGCTTTTGTAAAGGGGATGCCAAACTTGTAGCCGCGAATAACCACTAGGATTGAACGTTTCAGAAGATAGAGCTTGAAATTGAATAGATGCTCGAGACAGATTCCTTCAAACGCCTTTGAAGGTTTGAAGGCGCAGTCATTTCGCTGTCACCACGAAGATGTGAGGCATTGTTGCACTTTTCGGTGGAGTAAGACATCATAAGTGTCAATTGAACATCCCTTCTTGCTATGATCAGGGAAACGCCGATAAACATTCGGCTGGTGGTAGCGTTTTCAAAAGAATCCCCCTCGGTTCAAGTAGCGGAAAACTCGATGTCCTCCCCCCTTCAGATACACAAACTTCAAAAATATCAAAACTTAACTCAAAAAAAAATTAAATGTTAGTATTAGTGTTAATTGTCCATTTTGTGTGCATTTCATATACAAAATACCTGAATGACATGCTTCCAATTTGATACTTGATGGCAATGACCACAACGAAAGGGTGATGGTTCTCGCCTTTCGTTGCTATCGTTACTAAGGTTAGAACTTGTTGTTGTTAAACCCATTACCACCGTTGTAGGATTACTAGCACCACCAATGAATGATGAAGAAGTACCACCCGCAGTAGTAGTTGCTGTAGGAGAATTATTAGACGCAGCTGGTGCACTAGCAGAGGTAGTAGCATTTAAAACCGTAGGATTACTAGCTTGCACCACTGCAGATGGTGATGATGCTAAAACATCAGAGCACCCCGATGCCGTACCACCAATGACAATTGAAGAACTTGCCTCATCGGTTATCTCACCGTGCTCAATGGTAGTGCCGGCTGCTTGTATTGCAGCCAAAGCTTTTGGTGAGATAGCCTGCTGTAGGCCACTACCACTAGCACTAGCACTTGCTGACGTAGATAGCGTGGAATGTTGATTGTGTTGATTATTGCTGCTGCCGCTATTGCTGTTCGGTGATTTTTGCTCCTGTAATAGTTGTTGATTTTGTGAAAAACATATGGCGGCTGCCAGAACCTTGTTCATGTACACGTTCGTAGGATTGACGGATGCCTGCAATGATGAGTTATGATTTGATTTTGACGGCGATGCGAATGGCATTTGCTGGTCCTGACAGTGGATTTTGACGTGTGCTAATGCTGCGTCGCGATTGGCATGTCTGAAACGAGAAAAACCAGAACATTTATTATCGCTGTCAAGATATTCGCGCTTCTTGTCTTACCTGAAATGACATTTGCGACACTTGTAGAGCTTCTTCTTCTCCTGACCCTCGGTCTTGATGTCTGTAATGAGATCATCACTGGGCTTGATCAGCGGCGGTGGACTGCGTTTGATGCCCGTAGCGGAAGCGTTTAATTGCTCCTGTTGTTCCTTCTGCTGGGCAAGAGCCGCGTTAATCACCATAAAAGGCAGTCGCATGTAGCCGTTTGTGTCGACGCCAGAATCTGTTGTGTCATTCTTGTGATTTAGCTGCTGCTGCTGCAGCTGACGTTCGCGCAATGAATCACCGTCCTGCGAGTGATTGCTCTTCAGACCGTTTGCCAGCAGAGATTCCGACGTCGATTTGTTGAAGTCATTCAAAAATGCCAACGACGCGACCTGATTCGGTGTCATCTCGCCGGATTTCATCAGCTTCGGATCACCATCCTCGTCGGTGACCTTCATCAGTGTGATATACTTGTTGTACTTGGTGTAGTTGCGACGTCCGGTTTCGTCGTTCATTAGCACCCTGGCGTTCTTGTGCGTCGGATCGCGGATGGTCTTTAGCCGGATGTGCTTGGTGATGTCCCAACGCCAGTTCGAACGGTAGGCACACAGCGAACACTCGAACGGCTTCTTGTTCAGATGGCCAACGATGTGAACGTGAAAACGTGATGCGGTCGATGCCCAGAAGGAACAGTGCGGACATTTATAGACTTTCTTCAGCGACGAGTTGGCGGCCTCCTCTTCGGGTGTCATCTTTTTGGTTACCTAGGAACATTGAAAGTTTCAAATTTCATTGGAAACGGTAACGGTAACTACAATCTGTGAGGCTTCTAGGGGTGGGAGGGGCACGTTTTTAAAAATGCATTCCCACTCGCATGCATGGAATTGATGGCGTGTCCCGACCAAGAAGAGGACAGAGGGAGAAAGGAGAGGAAATAGTGTGTCTGTGTGTGTGTGTCTAAACAAAGTCACTCACCTCACCATAGCCTGGCGCCGTCTCCACCCCGTAATAGCTGTTGTCCTCATTTTTCACTCCATTACCACCACTCGAGCTGCCACTGCCGCCGCCGCCACCCAGCAGCATCAAATTCTTCGCATCGAGATTGCCATTCACGTCGCTCTTGCTGCTGCCACTGCCATTAGCACCGTCTACACTGCCTCCGCCGCAGCTGCCACTGCCGCCGCCCATGCCGGGCATCTTATTCCACACGAACACACGGTTCTCCATCGGATGCTTGCTCATGTCCTCCGACCCGGCACCGTCGTCGTCGTGATCCTGGCGGCCACTGCTGCCGCCCGACATTGACATCGAGTCAAAGGAGTCATTCTGGCTGCGCCCGGCGTCCGAGCAGTTCTTCAGATGGTTCAAGAGGTCAGCGCTGGACTTGCAGCGGTGACGGCAGTGCTGGCATCGCGTTGACCCGCTGCAGTTCACTGTGAGATTGATTGGCGATATACTGGAATGTTTATCCTCGTACGAATAGTTGCACGTTTTCCGATGGATTAATGACTCCGACAGGCACTTGGAGACGTGGCCGCAGCTGCACGAGAGGTTCTCTTTGCGTGCCGACTCGTCGGCGAACGTTTTCAGCTCGTTGAAGAACGACGAACTGGCTGCCTTCCGCTTGCTGGTCGTCGAGTGGTTGGACGATGGCGACAGCTGTGCCGCATCCACCTTGTCCATCTGCATGATGATCTCTGGGATTTGATCCTTTTCGAAGTACAGCGAAGCGAGTTCCTTGAACGAGCTCCTCGACGGTGTCGGCTCCTTGGTGAGGTTGATCGCATTCGTGGCCGACTGGATGGGGATCAAATTTGGCACTGGCCGCACGGGCTTCTTCTGGTGGTGTTGGCTGCCGGCGTCTGAGCCGCCTCCCTTCTGGGACAAGTCCGTTGGCTGGTCCTTGTCATCGTCGTCGTCGTCCGCCAGGTCGTACTTGCACCTCTTCGCGTAGTTTTCATCGATATCGTCAATGTTGTTGTTGTTATTGTTGAAGTGGTCGTCCACATCGCCGGGATCGCTCAGATAGTCGTCGGAGTTGTCGGTGCCGCCCACCTTGTTGCGGCGCCGTGTCAAGCTCATGCCGGCCGCATGTCCGACCGGCGGAACATGGTGATTCATCTCGTGCACGGTCAAGCTCTGCTTGATGTCGGCCGTGAAGTCACAGGCCGCACACCGGAACGGTCCCACGCCGCCGTGGTTCTTCATGTGACGATCCAGGTTCCACTTGTACGGCGTCCGAAAGTCGCACGTCACACACTTGATCATCGGCATGGAATGGTACTTGACGTGCTTGCTGAACCTGGCCTTGATGTGCGTCACGTACGTGCACTTGTCGCACCGGAAGAACTTTGTCCGGCAGTGCTCCTCCTGTTCGTGGTCCACCAGATGGGCTCGGTACAGGGTGGTGAAGTCGCAGAGGCTGCACTTCAGAAGGCGGTTTTGTGGGGCATCGTCACCGATTGGTTCCACTTTTGGCAGCGTGTACTGAAGCAGAGCCTGTTGCTGTTGCTGCTGCAGCTCCTGCTGCTCCAGCTGTTGCTTTATCTGCTGCTGCACTTGCTTCTGTTGCTGCTGCTCGAACTGTTGCTGCAGCTGCTGCTGCAAGTTCGATTGAAGTATCAAGCCATTTTCTAGACTGTCGGTCTTGCGCTTGCGCACCGCGTCGCGGTTTATGTTGCGCTTTCGCTGCTGGCCATGGTTGCCGGCGATGCCCTCCGTCGAGCCGTGGACCATCTTCATGTGTCGCACCAGCTTCTGATAGTGGCGCGACGCGTACAGGCACAGTTTGCACTTGTTGATCACAATCTTCTCGCCGTGGACATCTCGCAGATGGGTGAGATGGTAGCGAGGATTCTGCGTGAAGTACGTGCAGTAGCTGCACGAGTAGTTCCTCTTGATTTTGCACTGCGGCAAACCCTCGTCCTTGGTGTGCTCCTCGACGCCTTGAATATCACTGTCCTGCATGTGCGGCTGTTGCTGTTGCAAGGCCGCCGGCGGCGGGTTGTTCACCACGTTGCCCGTCTCCTGATCCAGATAAATTTGATTGCCGCTAACTACACTCCGTACGATGAGTGTACCGCCCGAACGCTGTACCATCGATGGAACGTCCATGATCGATGATTGGATTTACTCTTGGTCTGTCTGTCTCTGTCTGAGATGAATCTGTCTGTTTCGCGAATCACGATGATTCAGATATCTGCAATGAAGAAACACAAAGCGTGGTTATTTACGACTGAGAAGACGAAGCGAAAAATGAGGCGAAATGGAAGAAGACTTAGCACCTCCTCGTCGGCGAGTGGTTTCAATGAAAATGAAATTATTCTTCGGAAACATTTGAAAGCAGATTTTCGAGTTTTTATGCCCCACTACCTTTGATCAGTGGGGTAGCAAAGTAAGGAACTGACGCTTGTGGGGAGTTGAGGTTGATGAGTGGGAGAGGGTGGTGGTGGTGAAGTCCACAGCAGATGTGGAGTGAAATGGAAAATGAAAAATATTTGGCTGCTCGACTGATTGTCTTGAGGGATTAAATGACAGGATGCAGTTTGCAGGATGATAAATCGTTCTTTCGAAGGACACCGTCCGTTGGTGGGATACTGCGGCGAGGATGACGGCATCCTTGGCAAAAGGTCAAGGAATCTGTTGAAAGTGCTGGCTTGCATGGGGCTGGGTGTCAATAGTGTTGCATATTTATAGGCGGTTTTATAGTTGCATTCGACGAGTGTTGCCGTCGTTCAGTGGGTTTTGGGAGTTTATTGAATTCTGGGAAAACTGGTCGAGATGGAGGTGTGGGCAGCTGATTTAGAAGTTCGCTGGGCGATGATGGATTACGAGAGCTGGTCTGGATGTACTTATGTGCAAGAGCCAGCTTCTCAAAGAAACTGAAGAAAAGGCGTGCGTTCAGTGAGATGGAGAATGACAAGAATGATGTTTGAATGTTTTACTTCTTATATAGGGCCAGGGCCAACCTTCTCAGCAACCACTCGTATTGTGCGTGCTATTGTTGTCTCACGAGTGGAAGGGACTTACAGTTTTATGCCGACTCCGAACGGCCAAGTTTGAGAAGTTTTTTCTAGACAGGAAATACTCTTTGAGCATTGTCAGTGAAAAGGGGTGGGGCGGTGAAAATTATTTTTGTCGCACAGACCAGGGACGTCGAGGTTGGGGTTGACGCACATACTCACAACGCTACTAGGTGAAACAATTATCCAATGGTTAGCGAGTCACAACAAAAGAAAGTGGAATCACACAGTTAAACATCAATGTGTTTCGAAATACCGCTGTTAGTCGTCTGAATACTGAACTTGATCTGGGCGGTGATTAACTAGAATTCCCTCTCTCTGGCCTCGACGATGTGAAGACCGAAGATGGCAAAATTGAAACAGAGGCGCTGTTGCAGATAGACTGTGCTGCTGCTGGTTGGGCGCATGTACTTCCTCGACAGGAGCATCCACAAATTTCGAAATGCTTTTAATAGCCTCTAGGCACCATATTAAAACAGCAACATTCATTGACGCATAGAGGATCGATTCATTTCGCTCCCACTTAAGTAAAGACAAATGAACGAAACTTAACGAAACTCACCGAGTTCACTCAAGTCTCACTCAAGTTTCCTCATGGTACGCAAGTCTCGCTAAAATAAAAGATGCTAACCACCACAGGTCTTGAGAAAAAGCCACTGGCCAGATGCCATAGAGGATCGCTTGGTTTCACTCCCACTTACTACTTACTAAGACAAATGAACGAAACTTAACGAAACTCACCGAAGTGGTTGTTGTGTTTTTTTTTTCTGTGTGTGCTAGATTGGCCAGATGCACACCAACTTGGTGTGCAGAAGTAGCTTGCCTTGCCTGGGTCACTCCGCACTATGAAGCCACAAGAATCACGTCGCATTTGAATAGGATACAAGCATCAATTGAGTAGTCCCCACGACATTGTTCTGAGGGAATAAACAGATTTAAAGGATGTTCGTTGCATCATCTTGGGCTAAGCCAACAACCATCATAAATCCAACCATTGACGATGTAACCACACAAACATCCTGACTCCCCCCAAAGTTCCTCAATAACTTTCAATTCTCGGTAACATCGCAATCCCCCTCTGAGCCAACAAAACGCCCCTTAAACAGCTACTTATTCACTTAAACGGTCCATCGTCGTCCTCAGACGCCAACGTAATAACTTTTGTGTGATGTTGAAACACATCGAAGCTCAGAGCACACTCAGACGTGGCCTTTGGCGTCCTTAGGTGATACATTCATCGACAAACTTCACTTACTTTTGATGACCGTCCTTCCTCCATGGCAGCGCCCTCCCACCTTACAACACAACAAAACCCCGAAACACAAGAACCGGAAGCCCGTGAAGTCGCCCGAGTGTGAGGGACAGAGACGCTAACAGAAGGAAGTAATAAAAACGGGAAACGCATTACTCCCAGATGGATGACCCAAAAAAGTTCATTACCCGCGTGAATAAAGATATCTTACTCCTTGGCTGAACACACACACACACACACAGTCATCCCCTGCTCGCTGAATATGATTATCCTTCGCCCCGCCGGCCCAGTGTGCACATCGGAGACGATTTAATTTCACATGCCAGAGAGCAAGACATGATAGTCACATCGTGGTTTACAAGGATCAAGCCTCGCGGCAGGAACACACGTGCAAACATAACCTACATTGTGCGGAAATTTGGTTGCGTATACGCCACCGTTTACAAACGAGAATTTTAGCTGATTGCCTCCTCACACGTCACGTACGTTTTGGCGAAGAAGTCGCAGATATTAGCTGCTAGTCATCCTGGGGGACTCCTCCGAAATGAAGGCCACACAAAAATTAAACAGTCTGTGGCGGCAGTCCCAAGGCGGCGCCTGCCGTGTGTGCTTTTAATTTTACATACCTGGGCGTGTGGATCCATCCACAAAGCCAACCCATTACTTACTCCATTACGGAGCGGAACCGTCGTGGCAGCGTATCCTTGAATCGGTGTGAGGGTGTGAGAATTGCTCAACAATTTTTCACGCCTCGTAAATTTCAATCACTTCTGCGAAACACGCCCGTGCAGTCGCCTCCTCCCACTCATTGCACACTGACAAGTGGTTGCGCCAAGTGAGTGGATGTGCACGCTGCAATTGCACTAATTAGACATGCTGGATATCGAGAGAGGGGGAGGCTCTATTTCAAGGAGCACTTGTTTAACTTTTAACGGAGCAGCATCTGCCTTCACGTCACACTTCCTGACTTCGTTTCGCGCACATGCTTGCGGCTGCCGCTGCTGGAGAGCACCACTCAACAACTCAACAAATGAAGTGAATGGGTTTCTGTGTGTGTTGTTCCTTGATACAACTTCTCTTTTCCTGTCTCTTTCAACACGAACTCTGAAGTGAAAGAGAAACAGACACCCACACACACAGTTAAATGAAAGGAACAATGACAACAAACCAAATAGCTACCGTTAAGTTGCAAGAGAAAAAAAACCGCTCGTTACACTAAACAAGCTGCTTTTAGCAGAACTAGAAGAACTGAAGCGATAGACAAAAGGCTGGGCCGGTGGATGGCTCTTTCTTTTCGTCGTCCGTCCACGCCTGTAGCCGGTGGGTGTGACGTGTATGCTTTTTCATTTCACAAGCCAGTGCCGCTCTGCGGTGCGGTGGGGTGCAACATATGGCAAGGATGTGGCCGGTAGGGGCTCTGGTGGTGGTGCTTTGGCAAGGCCACCTCGAAGATAGAACCACGTCGAAGAAGGCTATCGCTGGGACTCTTTTAAGTGTCGAGTTGGTGGCCTCTGATTTGCTGGGAGCGTTGTTGCTCTTGTTAAAAATTGATGTTGTGTGAATGCAAATAAAAAAGGTGAAAAAAAGGAGTGTAGGGTTGCCATGGGGTGGCTGAGGATTGAGGGCACCTACATGGGGAAGATTTGTTTCTTTCTTTCCTGGCAGTCTGTTCGCACAGTCTGGGAAGCGTGCAAACGCAACTAATGAATGCATCTCTTTGTGAGGGAAAGCGACGAAATTGCAAGGAGTCCTCTTTGGGTAGCAATTTTTAATAATCACTGGATGCTGAGTGGGTCTTGTAGCCAATAAGTCAACGACACAAAAGCAATATTTAATAGCAGGGATTGAAGATGATAGCCCCATGGGATGGAACATGCATTGAATACTCGCGGATGAGTCGGAAAAATATTTGTTGCATCAGCTATGATAGCATTTTACTGTCGAATCAAATATTTTCGGAAAAAATGGATGAAATGAAACGATGGATATATGTGTATATAGACTAACGTCCAGAGCTTAATAAGCTTTGTTTTACCAATTGGCACGAGTACTAGAATCAGTCTATCTAAGGAACAAGGGCCAACTCAACTCAAGCAATCAGAAAAGACAGAATGTTACCGCAATAATCACTTTATTTGGTTTCGTTAAGTTTCGTTTAATTTTTGTTACTTAAGATGTAGCCAGTCTATATTATGTTAATGTTGAAATGTTGGTTGAGGTTGCAGAAGGGACCAGTTTAAGATTTCACGACGCTTCTGGCTACCATGCAGGCTGTGTTCAGCAATTGAGATGTCACAATGAAAATGGCGTCTTAGCAGTTTTGAATGCTTGAATGAGTCTTGACGCTCTAAAGAATTTTAATTTTTAAGGTGCATCACATATGGATTTGTAGCTAAATGTATTGCAGTTGTGAAAACATGTTACCAAATAAGTTATTCTTAAGACAGTACATTTCGCGAATGACAAGCAATCCATCGGAGGGGACTAAGAAAAACCGAACAAATAATGGATGAAACTGGTTGTTTTACAGAATATTGATCTCATAAAGTTGATTTCTTCTGTCATGTGCACCAATATTTTTCATTATAGATGGCTGTGGCCTCACACGAAATGGACTTGTTGAGGAAGAAATTAAAGAAAAGCAACTAGGGTCGTTATTCATGTCGATTCGTTTATTGTTTGGTCTGTTCACTTTGGTGCAAAATTTCAGAAATAAAGACAATAATTGGACATGGACGCCCAATTTAAGGCCCAAGCCCATAGAATTCGGTGCGTGCGTTCCAGTTAAAATCCACAAAAATCGTATTTGCCGGATTGCAAAGTGGTGCCCAATGAAATACGAGCGTTGCGTCCGAAATATGTATACATACATACAATCCCACACGACACATGAGAGTAAAATGATACACATGTGTGAGAATGAACTGTCATATGGAACAAAAGTTAAAAGTTCGCCAACTTCATCCATTCTTATGCATTTCATATATACCCCACACTTGTTGTCTCACTCCCTCTTATTAGATCTTATGAGTTGTCAATTTTTTGACAAGACGCAACGTATGCGACGGATTGTATGGGTTTGGGCCTCTAATCAGCTTAAACCCTGTTAAGCAACATGTAGTAGATTCACCTCTTGTGAGCTAAGTAATCCAGCACACATACGAGAGGACCGAACCGTTTGTCCACAGCTCACTAAAATGTAAGTCAAATTTTTTAAAAGGTGTGAGCATCGTGGATTGTTTCTATAATAATCTGCAACGATGGTGGCCTTACACAAAAAAACACAGTTGGTTGTATTTTTGTACTTAACTTGACGAACATGCACCTTTCAAAGTCAATGCAGAAATCATGTAAATAATAAAAACTGTCAAACATTTTGAGCCTTAAAATGGATATTTTTGATCCGTTTCTTTTGCAAGATGACCTTATTTAGGTTTTAGTAGTTGCAGTAGTTGTCATCACACTTTGCCTGGTTCTTGCTTACCGCCTGGACAAAAAATGATCCGAGCCTTCTCTTCCATGATTCCATAACTCCATAATCTACATGCTCAATGCAGTGATGTGCTTTCGTGGAAGTGAGGTCTCTGATTAACGATACCAGATCTGTATTGATGGCTACTGCCCAGAAATCTGTTATCGGAACCTGTCTAGAATACTTCAACTGGAAGGTATGCTAAATCATTCGTGGGATTCGAGAAAGATGATGGATGATATGAAGTTCCAACACGACTGCGGGCGAAATAAACTGAATCTCTGTTCTCTGTCTAGTCTATTCTAGAAATCAAGCTAAACAATTGTTGGTTTAAGAACCCATTGGTATAATTGACAATACACTTCGGTAAGCATTTCCTCACACTACCTAAGTTTCCTATTGATACTTTAATGGGTGACGACTACACTAAAAACCAACCCTTCACCAGACCAACGATGTGTCAAAGACCTCTTCTCCCAGTTCACACGCAAAGACGATTCACATCACGTTCTCTCTCGGACATAAACGAACAGAGTTTTGATTAAAAATCTCCATCCGCGTGGGCCACGTAGCCCTTATCAGGTTCTCATGTGTCCATGTGTCCATGGCAACCCCTACAATCTCTTGCAGTTGTTTTCACACCCTAAGAGATTGGTAAACAAAAAGCTCTAAAGCTCGCCACAAACTCACTTCTCTTCCACCGCAATGAGAGCTCACTTTCTCTTTTTTTTTTCCTTCGCACCCACCTCCTCCCCATCCCACCGCACCAAGGATCAGCCACGTCAACATTTTCGCAAAATCTCGGCGAAGAATGGAAGCTTTTGCCTTCGTTTCGTCTCCGCTTTGTTCCGTCTTGTATTCCCAATTGCCACCCAGCTGGCGGATGGGGGCCGAGGGCTTCATCAACTTCCTTCATTTAATCCCAGCCATTCGTGCCTATTCAACGTCATTATGTTCTCCCTCCCTTTCGATGCGGCCCTCTGCAAGTGCACTGCATTCGGGGGTCTCTGCCTCAATGTCGCTGCTGTACTTTTTGCTCTGGTTGGCTGATCAATTTGTAGCACTCAAGCGGCGCTTGGATGGATTCTATTCAACCCTCGAGGGAGATCGCACTCCCCCACACAATGGCGATGAGAATAAAAATATGATGTCATCCATGGCGATTAGCAGAAGCCATGGTGCCATGAAGCAACAGCACCGCCATCGCGTACCAGTGTTGTGCGAAGAGCAAGACCAAAGAGGGATGAAGAACGACCATACGTGGCATCGTGCAGACCGGAGACCGGAGACCGGAGGAACGGAAGATGGAATGACCTCAACTGGAAGCTGAAAATAGCAGAAACATGACATGGCCACGGTGGTGGGTCTTCGTTCTTCTTCTCCTGAAGGGTTATTGTTTGCACACAGCCCACACCCCACACCACTCAACCCATACACACGTCACACACACGAAAAACTCGCACGTAGCAGCATGTGCGCCACAGGATTTGGGGAAAAGGTGGTTGGTGGCTGGTTTGTATTTACCCGAGTACATATTTGCCAAGCTAAAAATTCCTGAGGGAGCCACCAACTGGCTTGGATTGTTCGGGCTGACACGCTTTTGTTTGGGATTTTTCACGGTTCTGCGGGAGAGAACCAAAATTGCAGAAAGAAAAACATAAAACATTCTCAACTGAAAAATGAGCTTTGTGGAGATGATTTCCCGCGTCTACACGGAATCAGCGGATTAACGATGCTGGCGTATTGTTACGAGTCGAATAAGCCGTATGCTCTCAGATTGAAATATGTGATGTATGACCTTTGAAATCTCTGAGTGCGTCTTGTCGTGGAACGAACACGTGTGTATGCCTGACTGTGGTGCTCTCAGGGGAAACGTCTGAAAAGTTGGAGTGAAGGTCAAAGGGTCTGGGGAGGCTGAGAAAATGAATATTGATCGGGGTTTGATGATGACTCAATGGAAGGTTGCAATTTAAATTGTTTAAATGTTCTTAGGCTAATGTTACACTGTTGTCAAGTGGAATGAGGAAAAGCTGAATGGTCACACTTGCCGCTGACGACAGCCTGGAACTATCATCTGCATTAAAGACGACTGTTCATTCAGCTGAAGCGTCCAAATGGCTTTCAAATGACCACATTGTGCTGTAAGCGGTCGTGAGCGGACCCTTTTTGATGGCTCCGTCCAATAAGTGCGGCGTTATTCCCGGAATAGCATCTCAAAGGTTGGCCTAGAGCTCGTTGAAAGTGATTGGATGGTAAGCGACTTTTCCTAGAGAAAAATAGTCCAATGGTGCCAAGTCGCCCTATTGATGAGTGCTCGCCCTCAAATTACGTAGTCACCAGATTTCTCTTTCATAACTCCGAACGTTGCGTAGCTTATTGTCACTACAGGTCGTCGAATATATCGAAGTTGCCGAGCTGTGGCCCCAAATAACCGATTAAAATCACTCTACTACTGAAACTCGCTCTACTACTGAGACCGTTGACGGAGTTTGTGCCTCCTTTCGAATTTTGAAATAAAAAAGCTCAAGCTTCACATCGCCATGCTATAAACCGGCCTAAACAGCCAACCTTGTAGAAGTAGATGCTCGGTCAAATACTTGTGGTACATTTATTTCTTAAGATAGCTGTTGAGTCTCGTCCGAAAAGGCGATGGCCAAAGTCCGGGTCACCGATCAACATGTTCAGCGCTTAATTAGCGAACTAACAGCGCTGCGTTGTCAATATTCACCCACCTTCTTGTGTGAGCACAATCTTCTAAGAGAATAGACTCTAATTTAACCAAGAAATAAACCCTAAACTAGGCCCTATCGAGGTTACGGTGGCTATTTCTACTTCATTTCGCACTAAGCTTTGTTCGGCTAGTGACTTATGGTCCAAAGAAATGTATTCACGTCCAAACGTATCCACTTGCCTTCAACCTGAAGCCATGGTAACCTCATGCAGAAATTCACTTGGGGTTAACAACTGAGCCAGAATGTCTATGGTTTTTTCAATAATTTCCAAGTTTGAGAACCGGTGACTGATGAAACAGCAAACTTTGTTGAAAATGTTGACAGCTGGATATCAGTGGTAACACAAGGTGCGTTTACATTAAAAGACCCGGTTGAACAACCTGGTCGTAGAGACCAATTGGTCCGTACGAACATTTTTCAACTTTTTCCCTCGGTCGTGTAGCAGGTTATACCTTATGAACACCACTGGTACGACAGCAGTACAAATTTTCAATCTGCTTTAGATTTCAACTAGTGAGCAACAGCGAATGAATGAAAATGATATGGTTTCTGGGTAGAGAGTATGGTCGTTTGTTTATTTAGGACATCACGATCGCTAAATGAAGAACATGCGTTCCGATCTTGATGCAACGAAACTACCTTCATAAAAGAAGTCCGCGAACCGAACAATGTGAACGCAAAGCATTTTTTTATCGTTCAACCGGGTTTTATAATGTGAACGAAGCTATTGACAGCTACTGAATCATAACACCCTTCACCATGTCCCAGCCAAATTTCACTTGTTACAATCTTGAATCCAAGCAAACTTAATTCAGCTAAACACTTTTGAACTCCTCTCAACATTCAACATTTCATGGTTCATTGGAAATGACGATTCATTTTTTCAGAGGTAGCAACTTAATTTAAATGCAGTCGCATTTATTTCCACAAACAGAATTACTTCGACTAAGGTTTATTAACCAGATTCTAGCTCCTTTGTGAGCATGTTTACTTTGTTACCGTCTGGTCGGGTGATTCAATTAAAGATTTACAATCGAATAAAGTGTAATTGTTCAAAAGGAAATACTCGTAAAATTTTGACAGCTTCATTGATTAAAGATTGTCATTAAACAAAAAATGTGCTTTCATGATTAATCGCGTAAAAATGTTTGCTCTCTTGGATGACTTTAATTTTTATTTAAATGCCGCGTCAAGGGCAATGTATGAAAAGAGATGTGGTGAACAGTGCACATTTTTGGAGAAGAGGGTCTCCTTGATTGATCAGTCGTGTAAAATTGCCAATTGCCATGATGTTCCATGGTTGAGGTCCGTGATAATGTTCCTAAGCTAAGACCTAAATCAAAGTCATTTTGATTGATCTAGTACAATCTACATCCAGTTTATGAGTTTTCGATCAATACGTCATTTTTGTTGATGGAGGCTGGCAGTAAACACAGCTTCTGGATTTATGAAGCGATTGAAGTGAAGGCTTTGAAATTAAATGCAGGAAAATAATGCACAAACTACGTAGTTGAGAATTAGGGTTTATTAGCAAATGACGGTGCTGATGAAGAGGGCGAATCTGTGTACAATCTTCGAGTCTGTCACGTTGATGGCGATTAGATGATAATATTTAACTCATAGCGACGAGTGAATAGAAGATAGCATTTCCAGCAGCAGATGTCATTCTTAATATGGGTGGCGCTCCAGCCCATAGAGGACCAGGGCCTAGCTTCTCAGCAACCACTAGTGTTGTGCGTGCTATTGTTCTTTCACGAGTGGAAGGGACCTACAGTTTTATGAAGACTCCGAACGGCCAAGTTTGAGAAGCTTTTTCTAGACAGGAAGTACTCTTTGAGTATTGTCAGTGACTCGAATGAGGTGAGGTCGTGAAACTTATTTTTGTCGTCCAGAGCTGGATTCGAACCTGCGACGTCGAGGTTGAGGTCGACGCACATACCCACAACGCCACGGCACCCCACCAGATGTCATTCTATCAATTAGTGTGGTCGAAGAGAAGTCTAGAAGTGTAGAAGAAGGCTCTGGTTGTTGAAAGAGACTATTCCTGTCTCCAGAGACAGTAGACAGCCTAGATTGGGTAAGGTTACTGTAGCTGACTGCCAATAGTCAAAATTTGGCCAAAGTAGACCACGCAATAAACCACTAATCCTAATCAACTGGATGACGCAGTTGGTTGGGTGCATGTCCCTGGTTAAAGGGGTTCTCGGTTCGAATCCCAGTGAAAATTAAGTTAATATGTCGGATGATAGCTTTTCAAATCTGGTCCAGTCATCATTTACCCTCACTGAAGTTGTCGATCAGTGGAAGTGCTTAGTGTGACTATGGGTATCACAATGAACCAACAGTCGTCGAGGCCTGCTGGCAATTAATCTAACATAACTTAACTACTAACCCTGGAACCATTTAGTGCTCATATTCTGGTCATAAAGACGTTTAGTTGGCTAATGCTTACGCTCTTTACAAACGCTCCTGAGTTTGAGTCTATACGTTTTGTCAGAGCACTACTGGAAGCGAGGAGATGATTTGTGGTTTCTATCTCCTCTCCATCCATGTAGCTTCTGCAGATGTCTTTTTACAGAACACCCAGCCTGTGGGCACTTACACCGATTTCGCACCATTCGGATATGACGCCATTTAGTGTTCTGAACGAGGGTCTGCTTGATTTGTGCAGAAAAAGTGATCGTTCAAGATCTAGTGCTCGCCATATTTCTTTTGTGTTGAGGCAGGTGGTGCCATCTAGCAACTTGTGATCGGTTATTTCATTTATGTGAATCTTAAGAGGATGGTAGGATGTAACGATTGGCATAGAGGATGGCAGCAAAGAGTCGGGCTCCACTACGAGATCATGGGACAGCCCAACTCAAATTGCAGAAATGGGCACGAACTAGAGATGTGCCAACCCGAAACTTAGCTAGAGTTGACTCGAGTAGGAATTGAAGCAAACCGAGTTGTAATTCGAGTTGACTAACTGGGTTTCAACCAATTCAAAATAGGATTTCATGTCAAATTGAAGTGTACACTTCAAAGCTTCCCCTAGTCAAGCCAAAAAATTTAATCCATTTTGACACTAGCGTCTCTGTGGTAATACTGAGATATTGCAGAAATAAGCAACCCTTATACAAAACAGCAACACACAAGTATACCAAAAAAGACACAACGAGAGAAGTGCACAGAAGTCTGTAACAACTTGGTCTCTTTGTTTTAAGCAACTTGAATTCGGCGTGTGTTCACATCACGCCGAGTTCAAGTTTGCAGTTATGATGTTCAATTTAGAGATGGTGGAGACGGAAGTCTTCACACTGTGCCGAAGGGTTTGCAGATTTGATGTTGAATGTTAATTTATTTGCTGCATTTTTGTTTCAACAACTGGACTGGACTGGACAACACAAATTCAACTCGGTTCAATAAGGTTTGGACGTGACACGAGTTGACTCTAGTTCTCTAGCATGAACTTCAACTATTTCGCTGAACAACAGGAAACATACAAAATGTGATTGGAAGTGCTAGCTGGTAAGGTCTGTTGGTCCACACATGCACAAATCCAATATGGTTTGGAGCGACATGAGAATAAGTGAACATCTCATCCGGCTCATCCAACAATCACTATTCTCCTTGCGAACAAAGCAACTTTCTGAACACATTCCCAGCGTTAACTTTTATGCTTCTTGTGTCCTTTCACTTGTTTCCGCCAAGTGATGACTCGATGGGCACTCCTTCACCTAGCTTAAGGCAAACAAGACTAGAAACAGGACCCACCACATCAACCCACGCATCCAACAAAAACCACCACATCCACCATCTAGTTGCCACTGCCACCTCAAATCTCCCTCTGCTCTCCTAATGAACTCGAATTTTTCACTTAAATCTTCCTCCTTTCCGGTGACATTCGATGCAAAAACATCGCCAGTGAGTGGACTGACCCTGGATCCGTTCAGCGTGTTTCCCTCCATCAAAGCCAAGGACAGAGGCAAGCGATTAACAAGAAACCAAAAAACCCGTCCACGTCTCATTTGTCACCTCCCCGTGACTGCATCACTATTGCACCGTCCGCTGCTCTCCACCAGATTTCCATCATCAATCACCGACCAGCATCGTCGTCCTTCAACAAGAAACCATCTGAAAATCTTAACACAATCTCGCGCTCGCGCTCCAACCTTGCTCCAGTTAACCAAAAGCAACAGAACACTCCTCCCCCTCCTCCTCATCCTCCTCCACCACCTCTACCGTTTGCGTGTCTCTCTGGTGGCAAATCCACCATCTCCATCTTTAGTCACAGGGAATCCATCACTGTTGGCATTGGAATCTCTCGGATGGCGATCCGGATGTCCTTCAGTGCATCGCAGCCACCTTCAAGGAAACCTCACGTCACCATTCCTAGCAGCGGCAACCAGTTCATCCATCAATTAGTCGACCAGATTGCCGCGCACTGTTCCAGCATCGTCACGCAGCGACTGGTATTCGCGACTTGTGATCGTGACCATTTTCAGCGAGAAGACTCGCAGCCTGACATTGGCTTAGATTCTCAAAGATATCCACTCGAGCACGCACACTCACTTGCAATCGCTCACGCGGTGCACCAGCCTAAGGACGTCCAAACGTCGAGTCGCCGCAGTCGAAGTCGAAGCAGCAGCGTAATTACCGTCGAAGCTCACGCCGAACGCATGTACGCGAGCCAATCTGAGCAGTTAAAGACCCAATTACCATGACCGATTGAGCACTGGCTTCCATCTGGCCACCGCCGTGTCCCGCGTCCGCCGCTCGGCGTCCACGCATTGCGTTTCGAATCGGAACAGCGTAGCTCGGCGGCAGAAGCAGATAGAATTGCATCGATATCGATGTCGTAGTCGGCGTGAACGGCTGTCGCGGGCCCGTCGTCTACTGGCCCGCCAGCGTCTGACTCACACGCCACCAGCACCAGCGGCCATTTCAAGAATTTTCAAAGTCATCCAAATGGAGCGTCAAGTGCAACCACTATTCTCGGTGCGCTACCAGCGGCGGCTCCTCTTGTCGCTGCTGGTTGACATTAATGCAAGGTTCTGGGCTTGCTCAATGGCTGTGGTATGTGCGCCAGCAGATCCGCAAGATGCTCGGGCCTCAATTAATAATTCGCGCGCATAATCGAAGCGCACGCTCAGTCATTAGCGGGCGCGCATGTCGATTTCCGATGGTGGAGGAGCAGCACCTGGGCTTCATTCTTAATGCAGATTATTGCAAGCCCCCCGCAGGGGCTGTGAGCAGAGGCAGAGCAAGGCCGACACGATCTGATTTTTATCCAAAGCAATGCAGTGGTTGCGCGTTGCGCTTGCTGGTCGTTTACTATTTTGGTTTTCTCCATCAGTGGAGATGCGGTTTGATCTTGGACTGTGTGACTTGGCACGATTTCTCAGACACCGCCGAGATTGAGATCAAGTGCAAGATTTGGCTTTGCTGACCCAGATTCTTTACGCTGTTCGCCGCCGTCGTCGCGCCACTCGGACGGAGCCATACGCTCGCACGATCGTTTGGAGATCGAGCAAGAGAGAGAGAAGGTAATCGATTGAACGTGGAATTGGTTAAAGTTAATTGATTTTGCTTATTTTTTGCTGAAGCTGTGGTAGAGCGTGAACGTGGTGTGTTGCAACAAGCGAACGCCATAAGATTCCGAAGTTGATTGACGCGATTGCGTACCACTGTGGAGCTGCACTCAGTGCAGCAGTGGAGCAGTGCTAATGATGCCATTTCAAGCAAGGCTTGGAATCTGTATTCTTTCATTCCGAAAGAACCATTCAGAAGGTCAGACTTCTGCGCGGTGGTGTTTCGATTAGCTTAAGATGCAATGGAAATCACTGTCTTACCCAAGTGCATAGAGATATTGTATTTTGTTGCAAATAAATGTGAGATCATTGTTTCTAAACAGTTTTAGTGGGTTTTCGTACGAGGTGTAGATCATTTGATTGACTCCCCAGTTGCTAGTGAAATTTTCTAGCCACACTAGGTGCCTTCCACAGAGCTGTGGTGTGTGAGACACAAATTGCTCTATTGTCCTCCATCAAAACCAGAGAAATTATTCAGGAAATTCGATGAAATAACACTGTTGTCACGTACTGATCGGTCGGACAAAAGAATCCGAAGGACTGTGTTTACTCTTGGGGCAATCGAACAGCACGAGAACAAAACATGTGCAGGTTGAGGAAACCAAGTTGCGTTTCCCATTTGATTGGCAATAAGGACGAGGTCTGCTATAACAGATTCTATCAATTGAATAACCCCCAAAATGGCACCAAGCTGTCGAACAAAATGGCGTACAATTGACCTAAAGCTGATCTTACTCCTAATTGGCAATTTGTTCGAGATATTTGAACCCTTCTCCTGCCATCTGCAGAAAGTCACTTAAAAATACTGCTAGCAATGGTCGCATCCCCAAAACTCGACTTGAAGTGATTACGAGTGACTCGACTAGAATTTTGCGATCATTCCAAGACTAGAAAATGATCTATTTGCATGGTGCAGGTTGAGGAAACTAAGTTGCGACTAGAGGCTAAACGGCAATCTGGCTGCTGGCATAAGCGGGCTTGGAAGATGGATTGCACAGACAGCCAAATCTCTGTTGGCAACACGATTTTCTGTGCCAAATGGGCTACCTTAGCCGTAGGTCGTCGTGCCGTCAACAGTCAAGATGCAGACGCGCTCATTAACTTCGGAGCTCGGAGCATCTTCAACAAGACCATACCAATGTCTCAATAACAGAGAATTTAAAATTATCAAGAAAGAATAACAATTTGACGTTGAGATTGCTACAAAACGTCAATTTTTGACAGATCATGCATCATTTGTGACATTCGCGACATGTGTCAAAGTCAAACAGTTCGTGTCGCATTGGCATTCATGAAAAGTTTCACGCCTACAGACGTTGATTCAGTTTCATCATCAAAAATACCGTGCTCTGTGAGTAAGGTCTTCAAAGACGAAGACTCATTTGTGGTTGAATGGGTGTGCCAATGGCGAAGTTTGTCCGATGAACGACCAGAAGGAATACACAAGTCTTTCTTTTTTGGTTACGTCCAAGGATGTGGCAATCTTCGAGAGATACTGTTAGGCCGTGCCATTAGCATGCACGATTCACAAAGCCGTGTAGTCGATTTTAGGAATACACGAACAAACGTACTGACCCAAGCCTCGCACTCTGCTATCACGGTCCCCGCGAAACTGCCGATAAGTATTCCTTCTTGGGACTAGTTGGCACCTAAGTTTTTTCACCAGAAATAGCCTCTAGGCTCTTCGGAGTGTGGTGTTGTGGTGCTGTGGTGCTCCAATTACATGTGACGTAACTGACTAGGCAATCGCAGCAGAAGAATACACGAGCTACCCGCGCAGGTATGCATGTCTTTGTCGAGAATTTTTTTCAAAAATGACATTCAAGTCCACATGGCCCTCCATCCTTCTAGGGTTTGATACAATGATACAAAGCAAATGCACGAGGCATAAATTCTCAGCAAAACGACTCCACATGCCACAAAGCACGCGAATCGATGAAAGTTCCTTGAGAATTTTATCTCTCAAATCGGCCGGATAGTTGGTGCGATTAGACGCCATTAAGCTATTTTTCGCGACCGCCCAATTATCGAGAAATAGCGCAAAAATTAGCGTCAATTACAGCCTTGAAATATAACATTACACGTGTTTTTAACGATATAGCAGCCAGGGCGCGTAAACGATGACTCCAAACTGGATGCTCCACATGAAGCACTTGCAACGATGTTAAATCTCGACCATTTATCTAAGAAAAGGCAAGCAGATGGGCTGCAAACACGGAAGCGGGCTATCTTCGACAAATTAGCTTACATTTTGGGTTGAAATTTTACGTTGATGACATTGACATCGTCGTTACTGGAAGCTTCGACGGCAATTGAGGAACAAGCCGAACGTCTACAAACTTAAAAAAACAAGGATTTTGTTTTGAAAAAGTTCCCAGGTTAGTAAGTTCTCTGCACCAACTCACCCTAGGTAAGTTGCGCTCCCGGTGGAAAACTCAGTTAAAGCAAGGTTAAACCGCCTTTATCTGGTTTTCAAATCTGATCCAGTCACCATTTGCCTTTGGTATCAAATTGACGGCACTATCACTGAAGTTGTCGATCAGTGGTAGTAGTCTGACAATGGGTATCACAATGAACCAATAATGGTCTGGTGTGCCTGCAAATTCACTGGCAGCCCAATAACCTAACCTGAATTCTCTGCCTCGACTTTCTTCCATAACCTCACAATCCAATTTATTCTTTCCTTTCCGTTTGGGGTCCACTCGAAAAACTATCCCAGTCGCGAACGGAGTCTGAGGGATACCTCGCAGGCTGAGGGATTAAAGGCGGACCTCCCTTCCTTTACGTAGGACCTAAGTATGATACAAGCCCCAGTGTGACTTCCATTTGTCAGTCAGTAATAACAACCTAATCTAAATTTCACTATACAGGGTGGTCACATCTTAAATCATAGCTTATCAGCCACTTGCGAGGCCCCAGCAACGAAATTAACTCTGGGCGAAACCCTCCCAACATATAACTGGTGTGGATTGGTAATGAAGACATATTCTTTCTTCAATTGAAAGGTCGTCGCGGATCCTCTAAAAGTGGACCCCTTGAAATCCGCGGATCGCAGGATGAGAATATCTCTTTTAAATAATTTAAAGCATTTCACTGTTCACCAATTTGTGACACTTCTTGATTGATGGAGTCTACAGAGCGACCAGAGAAAAGTGATGGTAATTCTGACTAATCAGTACTCAGCTTAGTAATGATTCTCAATAAAACGCATTTTTGCTGAGTTAAATTTTTCCTCCAATTGTCCATTGCATTAGATGTCAAAATACTCTAATGACAAAAATAAGTGAAATTTAATTCTCAAAAGCAAAGAAAATACACAAATAATGGATAGCCAAACAAGTAATCTGAATGATTTGACATTTTATAAATTTGCACAAGTGACATCAACACTTACAAGTGTCAAATAATCAAATAATTTCCTCTGGCACCATCTCAGATTTCGATGTTTCAATGCGTCCTAGTCAGTAATGACAGTGAAATTTTACTAAGTGGTTTCAACTCAGTAAGTTGTTTTGTTGGTGGTTCACGAGTAAAATCTTACTAAGCTGAGTACTGACTAGTCAAAAAATCACACCTAATGTTACATATTGGCTTGTTACAAATGCAAGCCAATCGGCTAAAAATGTGAATAGGTTTTGTGGTGGAATCACAAGCAGTTTTGGTTTCGTCAATTCCATTCCCTTCTGGAAGGTTAAATGTCAAAAGTTTCGATGGATTGTAAAATACTATGGGAATACATGTAAGCACTGATTCGCCTACCCAGTGGCTTTACATTGCAGGAAAACCAACAAAATCAATTGATCGACCCGAATTCCACCGAAGTAGTTGCATCAGCAAGTTGCATCAGAACTACGTCAGGTAAGACACATCGATTGGGCTCTGAGCTCTGAGAGGCTTGCTGGACGATTCTTATGCATCTACCTTGTGTTCCAGACCTGGCACCAAGTGTTTCGATGAATCTGTCTATGCCCAACAATTTGCTGGTGAAAAACTGGTATCACAAGAATCTTGTGAAGAAGGATTGTCTTCAGTTGATTGCCAATAAGGATAAGGGCGGCTATGACAGCATATGTCAATTGAATAACCTTCAAAATGGCACGAAGTTGTAAAACAAAATGGCGCACAATTGCCATAAGGTGGATCTTACACCCAATTGACAATTTGCTTGAGCCTTTCTTCTGCCACCTGCTGAAAGTCACTTCAAAATACTGCCAGCAATGCTCGCGTTCCCCAAAACCCGACTTCGAGTGACTACTCGACTAGCTATTTCTATTCATTGACGGTCATTCCAAGACTAGAAAATGATTTATTTTCATGGTCAACCGTACGACCATAAATCGCATCACAACTGTCCCCAAGATCGACGACGAGACAAAAGAAAACCCATTCTCGCACGAGTTAGGGATTCCCATCTGGCATCTGGAAATACCAGGCAGTTTGCGTCTTTGACTTACCAATTTACTGCACGTCATAGAAAATTCTGAAAAGAGAAAAAACAGAGTCGAGGGTTAGTGAGTTCATCAGAAATCCATTTACCATAAATCAACCCCGCCCGCCGCGCCCCGTCAATCCTCGCACACCCAATTACCCTGAGACACCTCCTCATCATCATCAATCTCTCGTCGAGAGGCCTCCACTCATCGGCGAGCAAAGCAACACTCGCGATCCAAGAACAACAGCAAATAAAATCAATAAAAGACAAAAACAAGTTCTATTAAACCGAAATAAAATCATTCACGGACAACACCGAGTGTGTGACAGGCAGGCCAACTGAGAATAAACGTCAAGTACACCACGAGACCGCCGGCAAATTCGCCCTGACACCGTCGAAGGTGTCTCACGCAAAAAAAGCTGCACTCACTCACACTCTGAATAAGAGCCGCGCATAATTAATTGCATAAACGAACTGCAGTTGGCATACGATCACCGACCAAGTCGCGGCCAGGTCCCTCCATAAAAGCTGAAACGAAGTTGCACCCAGTCGGCCAAGCAGCCACCAACTCTGACACACCACCACACCGTGGGCACTGGCTCTGGCAGCGTTACCACGCGAGCGCGCACCGACCACTCGATGACGACGTTTAAACTCTGACTTTGTCCAAGGAATCGCGCATCCTTGACCTGGTTCTTGAGTCAACAAAGAGTGTCAGCGTGACGGTGTTGGTGTGTGTGCGCCAGCAAGATCCGCGCACCCCAGCTGTCAGCACTTGATTTTCCACTTTTTTCGCTGCCGCCGTTGCTGGTGCTGGTGCTGGTGCTGGTGTCGCCGGGAACAGGGGCTCGGTTGTCAGAGAAGTCTGTCCGCAAGTGGTCGGGGCAGATATTACGTGAGTGGTTACTGCATCGAGTGGTAGACACTCGTGAGTCTCGGCGAAATCATCTCGAGGGGATGTTGCATTGTCTCGTGGTGGTCTCTGGAGGCGTTGTTCTGTTGCATTTTTTTCGCCAATTTTACTTTTCAGTTTGTTTTAGAAGCCAAGCGTTAGAAGGAGATTTACGACTGGACGGCCGGTGTATGCGTGTGTAAGGTCCCGCCGTTTATGGCTGTTGCACTGGCCGGTCGCTACCACCACCACTGTCATCGCAACAGTCGCTGCCATCATCGTTGTCGCTGTAGTCGGTCGTTACGCTTGACTATATAGCGGTAACAATTAACCTTGCGAAGCATTTAAGCTCGAAATTGATACCAAATGAAGCTCTGCTGCAGTGGAGCACTGGTGACGCTGCTGGCTCGCAACGCTCACCGTGGTCGGGTGGTTGTTAGTAGTCGACTCTCGGCGGCAATAAAATGGAAATGTAAACGAATATTGTTTTCCAATTTCCATTGGCGGGCTGTTGGCCATCCGATTGAAGGTCGAGGTGACAATATTAATGAAATTATTAATTGGCATGTGGCCTCCTGGGTATTGTAATGCAACACCGAGTCGCACCGAGTGCCTGGGAAGTGGGCAGATAGCCGTAGTTATGCGTGTGGGTATTTATTTTAGAACTGCGGTGTTTGATATCGAAATCAGATTGCAATTATGTGGATCATCAATTGGATGGGGGCATAATCGATGAGGAAATAAATTAAATTGTTGCCCGAAGTGTTTGGGGATTTATTTCATGCGTGTGACAGATGTGGGCAGAAAGAGAATTGTACTAGATGGAGTAGATTTTTTTTTCGGTATAAAAGAAACGTTTTGGCGAGTGGCTGTGTTCGAAATTGAGGAGATTCATTAAATCAATGAAGCCAACGGGAGGCGTTTTAATAACTTTTTGACTTCTCCAGAGATACAATATGAGATAGACGCTCGAAATTCGCCTCAATATGAAATAATTTACTGCCTCTCTCTGGTCAGTGTTCTGGACTGATCTAAGTGAAATGTCAACGCTCTGAGACACTTCAGATTGCATGTGGATCAGACCAATTGCAAAAAGAGACCAGAAAGATGGGCAGACAACCCTTGGGTTTTGTGCCACGACGTTGACCATTGAATTGTTCCTTTGAGACCACTGGACCAAAAATGTAACAACCTTATTTGCTTGGTTTTGGCTTCGATCCCTAAGCCTAAGAATGTTTCTATTCTAGGAAAAAATACTCGCCAAAGAACTCCAACATTGACGACGCAACTTTTGTATTCCAGAATGTACAATTATCTGACGTTTAATTCACCAATTTCTGTTGAATGCTCTCACCCGTCAGCGACAAACATCAATTTGACATACCACGCGAACACACCCCACTTCGATATCGAAAACAACTCCCTGTTGATAATTGCATGCATCTAAAGACAAATTGACCACAATTCCCCTGAACACAACATCACCATAATAAATGTATGCACCCTCTTCTACAACTGTCATAATCAAACAGTCCCCGTCCCAGCTGTCAAAGTCCATGGCAGAGAAGTACCCAAGTTTCCCACTAAATAATTAATCGAACCAATTCATACATCAGCAGAAGAAGAACCCAGAAGCAGTACGAAATGAAATCATCATATCGGCTTACCATTCGTGAATGCCTCCTGGGAGAACCAGCTTCGCCAGTAATGCCAAATTGCAGACAAAATGAACACACAAAAAATAAGCACAAGCAGAAAAAAAATCCAATTATATACGATGTTTCATCGGATTCAAGGCCAGAACTTCTGCCATCTGTGTACTGAGTTGGCCGAACAACTTGAGTGCGTCTTCATCATTATCCTTATCGGACGTCAAGGTTATTATGCTTCCAGTTCCAATTACGAATTCGTCGGACTCACACAAATGAAAGATTTAACGTCAAAAAAACGACCAAAAGTAAAGCGAAACAAGTGCGAGCGCGAAAAAGGCGAACAAAACTATAGAAAGTTGATCTAGATGACCTTTCTCATTGAACACAGCAACAGCAGCAGCAGCGGCGACGACACCAGCAGCAGCAAACTTAAGCTCCAGAGCAGAGCTCCATCAAGCAGGAATCAACTGAAGAAGTCTTTTCATGCAGTTATGCGCAGATTGTCTGAGCGAATATCCTTTAATGAGTTCCATTCACCATTAAAGACCAATTCATGGTTGAAGATGACAAGATGAACGAGAGGACTGGGCGGGAGTGTCGTCCCTACACAGAAATACAGAGAGAAAGAACTTTTAACCTCAAGTGCAACTAGATACATACTCGTACAGACAAATGCCAAATCGAAGGTGAACACGAGATGAAAACGAAGAAGAAGACCGAGACTTGCACAAAAGTACGTGGGGACCGCTCGAAAGAGAAGGGTTTTGTAGGCGTATGGAACCAACATAGTCATCATCATCGTCGTCGTCGGCATCATTATCATCATCAACCGATGGTTTGTCTTTGAAGCGTTCTCATTTTTTCCGGTTCACACAAAAGCCAAGGATGCTTAATGCCAAAGAAGAGAAACGACAACGACGACGACGATGAACCGAGGCGACACAACGAAATATGATACTATTCACGAACACACCCACGAGCGAATGAGAGGAAAAATGCCACCGAGGCGAAGAATGGTGGTGGATGGTGGCATTTTTCGGATTCCATGGATTCTTAATTCCTCAGTTTCTGAAGTGTTTTGATGTAGATTGCGGATAAGGATGTTTTTCAGGGTTTTTTCCCCGTGCGAAATGGCTGGTTGGACGGATTGGATGGTCGTACACAAGAGTTCACTGCTTGGAGAGTCTTTAATGGGTTTCTGGAGAAGAGTGGTTGCAGAATTCTTGGTTTGTCTCTGAGTGGCTGGAAGGTGATGATTTTTTGATCGATAGAGATAGTCTTATGGATCAACTAGAGCTTACTTCTTGACGGAGTCTTTGGAGTCAACCTAGACATAGGCCTAATTTCTTTCTCGGGCAGGATGTGAAATTGGGGGACTTTGTTGTTTTCTTACTGTTTTTTTTGGCAAATTACAAGAGGCTTTGAACACCGGCGTAGTTAATTATAAAACAGCGTTGGAAAGGTTAGACGATGGTAAGGCAGGGTTATTTGTAAGCTTAAGTTAAAAGCCAACGGCCCAATATTTGACTTAGGATTAACCAATTTCTGCAGATGAGCTGGAAGAAGTTGTATTCCAAGCACACCGCTTAATACTTCATCGTCTTCCTCTACTGTCTAGGCTCCGAGTCGGAAGAATATTGAGTAAGGTTTGCCATTTTACCACATATTTCATTATGCCTGCATGGCCCATGGCGTTGTGAGTCGAACCCAACTTACTTGGAGCTACGTGTCTAGGTTCGATCGCTGTTACGATCAAAAATACTGTTCATGGCCACACCTCTTTCGAGACACCGCCAATGCTAAGATATTCCTGTCTAGAAAAAGCTTCTCAAACTTGGTAGTTCGGAGTCGACATAAAACTGTGGGTCCCTTCCACTCGTGGTTGCACGCACAACACTGGTTGCTGAGAAGATGGGCCCTGGGCCTCTACTGATTGCAGCGCCACCTATATTATTATTCTTGCCACTTCATTGTGCATTGTTTCAAGCTTGTTGAACTCTCACAAGGTTTTTCTTAGTCTGAACGTCTAAAGACATCCAGAGCTACGGGGGAATATGAATTCCCTCATTCTTTCTGAAAGACTCTCTCTCCAATTAAATCTGCTACAGTGGATCATAGTTACCGACTGCCAGATACCGTCTAGGTTAGGTTAGGTTGTAGTGGCTGACTGCTGCAGAGCAGTCACACTTAGGCCAGAATAGGCCCATTGTGATACCATGCGGATTGACTTCTCCTAACGCTGGAACCAGTTGGTGCTGCTGATGAACCGATTTAGTTGGCCAATGCTGGCACTTTTTAGCTCGTTACGATCGCTGAAGTAGTAGGCTCCTAGATGCAGGAACCTACGACTGGCAAGAGCACTGCAGGAGCAGAGAAGGTGATGAGTGTTCTCTTCCTCCTCTTCATCCATGCAGCTTCTGCAAAAATCATTGTATGGGGCACCAATCCTGCGAGCATGAGTGCCAATTACACAGTGCCCGGTTATGACTCCTATAAGGGTCCTTACTGAGGGCTTGCTGAGTCCAAGTAGACCAGATACCGTCTAACAAAAACAAAAGTCCCAATGTCTGCTTTGTGGATTTTAAAGTCGCACCGTTCGACACAATAACCCGACAATACGATATCCTCAGAATTTTTCAAACGTCGTTAAGTACCACTTATTTCTGGCAACATAAGCCAAAGCAGTATCAGAAGGCAGGAGTGCATCACAGAGATGCATTCTGAGCCGGCTGTTAGCTGTCAACCAAGAATGATGTATAAAATCCGACTTTTTTTTAGATGAGCGGCATACAATTTCAAGAAAATTATGGCTATTTGCAATAAGAACTAGCTTAATAATAATATAATATGGGTAGGGCTACAGCCCGCAGAGGGCCAGGGACTAGCTTCTCAGCAACCACTAATGTTGTGCGTGCTACTGTTCTCTCACTAGTGGAAGGGACCTACAGTTTTATGCCGACTCCGAACGGCCAAGGTTGAGGAGCTTTTTCTAGACAGGAAATACTCTTTGAGTATTGTCAGTGACTCGAAAGAGGTGGGGCCGTGGAAATTATTTTCGTCGCTCAGAGCTGGAATCGAACCTAGGACGTCTAGGTTGAGGTCGACGCACATACCCACAACGCCACGGGCCACAGTGGCTAGCTTACTTTACAAACAATTACGAGGCATAATCATCTTTAGACTAATCTTCCTTTCCGCAATTTCTATATAAACCAACAAGAATTTCAGTCGCTCTCATCCCGATCTACGTCACATCTGTCAGTTAAGGCGTAATCTTGTTTACATTTCTTACGTTTCTTGACTGAAAACTGCACTACCACACGTTACTTATCGCCTTACAAAAATTAATTTTGCTCGTTAATAGCTGTTTGTTGGAAAAAAGTGCGTTCATCTTTTGCGAAAAGAAACACTTGAAGTTTGCCATCTGAATAACATTATTCGGCGCTTTTATTGTCCGCCTATCTGCAAATCAACCAGCAACGAGTTCAACGATGGCAATGACGTTTGAGAAAGACTTCCAGGAGAAACATGGGTACCTGATGCGAGCAAAGTCTTACAGTGCGTGAATATGTACATGTACCTACCTAGAAATGCTATTCAACATTCTAATCATGGATCCAGACTTACATCCCTATTGCGAGTGTCAAATATAAATAAAATCTGTCAAACAATAATCATTTCGGTATAAATATTTGACAATTGTGAATTAATTGACTCAATCTTTGGTCCTGTTTGCTTTGAAGGTTCTTGGGAGGAGGTTTCAAGGAGGAAGGAGATTCAACCACGAACTGTACGGGCTGTACAGCGACATGAGTCCAGTCAGGCGTCTACGGATTCAACGCCTAAGATGGCTAGGCCATGTTGAGCGCATTGACAACACTGCTCCAGCCCGAAGAGTCTTCGACTACGAACCAGTGGGACAACGCAATAGAGGACGACCACGAACCCGATTGCGCACTCAAGTGGAGAAGGACCTCAATCAACTTGGAGTGCGAAATTGGAGGCAGCTGGCTAAAGAACGTGCCAGATGGAGAGGATTGTTGACCGAGGCCCAGGTTCATATTTGACACCTCTATTTCGAGTGTCAAAAACCAAGCGATATAAACATTGCATCATTTGTAATGTGTTGTAACTAAAACAATAAATTAAAAATGAGTTCAGTTGGTTTGTGGTTTACGATGATGGACAATCTTCAGTTCTTTTTGGAAGCTCTCAGAAGAAGAAGGCAGTTAAGAGAAGAAGTACGTATGTAATTTCGCATTCGAAATCCGTTCTTATGGGTAATCCCTTTCGGTTTTGTCAAAAATGTTTGTTTATTGAATTCAGCATTTGTATAGCCAGCAATGTGGTGGTTCTACATCCGTACAACAAGTCATAAGGCTTCCTACAGCATTGCGATTACACATGTACAAAAGTGCTCCTGGTTCATATCAAATCAGCGTCGGGATTGACCATTCCATTGGTCTGGCCCAGTTAACTGTGCCTCCGGTTTCAAAAGATGTTTTTACAATTCACGAAGCATACGTTTGTCCAGTGAATTCAAATCACAAACCGATTTCTTAAATTGAAAAATAAATGAATTCAATTCGAACAACATCATTATGTTGACATTCATTTGACATTTGTGCATTTAATACACTAAAACTAAACACATTTCACAAGATATGACTTGGAATTGCTCTATTAACCTCAAAAATCCGTTCCGATTGACTAAAAAATTGACGTTTGTCAACAAAATTGATTTCAATTGACACCGGCAATACCGCATTGGCACAAATTGACAAGGATCAATCGTTCATTGATGATTTGACAATCGCAATACCAACGAGTAAATTTTATTGATAAGCATCGTTTATCAAACTTCTGACATGAACACACATAAGAAGTCTAAAAGCATCTTCAGACTACTGACTGCACATGATAGAGAGTACCCAGAGAATATTTTGCATAAGGTGACATTGACTGGGTTGCTAAGGACTAATGCATCCCCCTTCAATGAATGGAATCAACTGGTATGCTTACACGACCTCTGAGCAGTGGCATGAGAATTTTCACTTTTTTATCAGTCCCCGTAGTAGATAGCCATCGACAAGCTCTGCCTGCATGTTTTAAACTGCATTAGAAATCTACTACAAAAATGGGTATTCAATGCCATTTTTCCTTGTACTGACAATTTGGTCGTCTTCGACATTGAACATGTGCGACGACGAAGCAGACGTCGCCCATGAGTTCCACATATGTGGAGAAGGTTTATGGTATCCAGTCCATTACGGACTGAAGAGGCTTAGAAAGGTCGGTAGGTGACAGGGTGCACTGTCGTCAATTTACAGCAACACACCGTGGCTTGTTTGGACAAACTTGTTACGTGCACTGTGCCTTTGAATTGACAGTGGTTACCACCGTGAGACCTACTTTAGATCTAAAACCACCTGAATTTCTACATAAAGTCAAATTTCGATAAGCCGAAGTTCGGTAACTCGAATAAAATGGGTTGGGGTCAAGACTGAAATTTTCAATAATTTTTGTGGCGACAAGGGATGGTTCCAGTTATGGAAGTTCGACTGTATATCTTAGGGGGGTATTCAGGTCAACACCGTTTAGCCTCTAGTTCGACCCAGGAACTTTCCCTTTTGTATGCTAAGGCTGCTGTGCAGTCACAAGACAGGTGTTGAGTAGATTCCTCCATTTCTTCTCTGCCGCTCCTACAAAGGTCCTTGTTCGGTAGGTTCAGACGCATAACAGGTGTCCGTAAGCACATGCATACATCCCGAGAGGCTGGGCTGCCTTACAAGAAACAAATGACCGTCAATCAGAAGCATTTTATATCCTCATCCTCCAATCAACTTGGCAACTCCCAATACCGTCCAATTATCCACGAACACGCCTTTCATTCGCTTCAACTTTCCGCAGCCATCCTCTAATTGCTTGAACAAGCCTCTGAAAGCTTGCCTAAGCCAAAGCGAATGCCTAGCTCGAGACCAAACTACCATCAAATGAATCGCTTGGCCTGTGTCGTTTGATTGAAGCCAGAAACGGAAGGAAATCCCCTGGAACTGACCTCATTAATGAGATTTCCCTTACCAAACCTCGCCAGAGTTTCAGTCCCAAAGCGAGTGTGCATAGTACTTCCTAACGACTTAAGCCACTCCTAACCACAATTACAAAACAAGCTACCAATCGAGTAACACACACACACACACAGAGAGAGCGAGAGCAAACACAAAAATTAAAATCTGGCACAAGGATGCAAAGTAAAAGAAATTCAAAGCATACAACGTGAGTCTCCGCTCACCCTCCCCCCGTCCGTCACCTATTCGACGATGACGACGACGACGACGACGATGATGATGACAAAATCATGCACACATCAAGTGGAGTCAAACGTCTGCATGACCTTCTGCTTTGACAAATTTTCTCCTCATCTCGTGTCTTACATATCAGCAGGATCGCCCGGCATCCTTCGTCGTCCAACCACACAAACACACAAGCACACACAAAACACGGCATTCGTCGACTTCAATGCAATGTCCTTCCTCTGACATGGTCGCTCTCGCTCTGTGGTTTCAGCAGCAACACACCAGCTGCTGCAGCACCTTCCACACTCACCCACCCACCCACTCCCACCGGCAAGGGGTGGTGATGATATAAAAAAAAAGAAGGAAGAAAGCAAACTCGGAGCCAAGCTCATGGTTGGAGGTGGCAAAAGACTGCGCCTAGTGGGGTTGGGCGGTGGGCACGAGACGACGACAAAAGCTCGCCCGGCACACAGGCAGAGCCAACGGCGGAGGCAGAGCAATCGCTCTAATGTGTGTGCGCACACACGCTGCCGGGATTAGTTCCAATAGCTTGTTCTTTTTTGGAAACTAGATCGTTTGGGCGGCGGGCTGGTGGTGGGTCTGATGGGGACTCACAGCCCGTCGTGTTGGCAGCCATGTCGGATGTGTTCTTTGCTGCAGAATTGGTGCCAAAGTTCCAAGATTGGTTTCTGAAGATGGCCTCTGCGAGAACGATTTGCGGGAGTGCGGGCGGCGGGACGGGGTGGCAGTCACCAGAAACAGCAGCAGCATGACAGTCAGGTGTTTGGCAGTACATGGATGGAGGACATGAAGGATACCCACTTTGGAGAAGCAAGCGCTTGTCATTCCAAGGTAATTTAGATAACTTATAGCGTTGTAAGCAATATGCTGGGGAATCGGTAAGTCGGGGAGGATTTGGCCTCGTTTCGGGTTGTGCCTCTGTGACTGTGAGCGGTGATAAGGATGATTTGATGTGTGTGTCGTCCTTGAAGAGATTGCATGCATGTTTGAGTTTGAGCTGATGCTCCTTGAAGATGACTACACGCACGGGAAGTGGACGTGTCCAATGGCTTAAGGATGGATGGCGGCTTTTGTGCACCTCGGTGCCGGATTGTGTCTTTGGTTAAAAATGGACTAGCAGCGGGAGTGATTCAAAGCTGAAGACGGACTCTGCACAAGAGCGAAAAAAAGCACACGCGTCTGGTGAGAGGAAGAAGAAAATGTCCCACGGACGGATTGAGGGGGCTACTGAGTGCTAGGTGGGGCGCCGATTTCGATGATGAGCTCGAAGGGGGCGAGAAGGATTTGAAGACGATGATATGAGGGGACTTTGAATGTCACATGAGGTCTCTGGATTGACATTTCCAGAGAAGCAGTGTATTTTGACAGTTTTATTATAAAGTTCAAAAATTCTGTGCAGAACCGTAGTCCCGTCTCAGGTGTTAAATCTCAACCTTCATCCAAGTCCATGCCCAAAGACAATACATGGTACTTTGTGACGCCCAATAGAAGGGAAAGCATCAGAAGGTAAACCGGAAGTAGGCCATTTTGGAACTTATTTGGGGACATTTTATGTAAATTGGAGCGAATCTTGAACAAAATTTAGGCACAAATCCTGCGCCGGCGACCCATGCACTTTTGGCACTCTGACGATGGAAATCTCCTGGAATTTGTTAAAAAAAATAGGGACCAAATTTGGAAGTTTAGGTGAAGGTCCAGAGTTTGAACATACAACTGAAGGCCCTTCGAAATTTAGGCGAAGAAGCACTGACAGAGGCCTGAGGTGTTCAAAAAACTGATTGTCGAGAGTGAGAACCAAATTTTAGGCCTAGACCGAAGCATTTTATGAAATTTGGCTCAAAGGGGGAGATCCTAATCTCCTTCACCACTGGGCGACACCTGGCCCTCATATTAGAGTTCAAAACAAGCCTCAGTCGAGTCTTGAAACTCAATTGACCGCCCTTCCCACCAGACTCACCCGACAGTCCCCACCTGGCAAGCGAAACGTATCACTCCATCACCAGGCAACCACAGCACAGGACACGTGCATGAGGAAACGGCTCATCCTGGCGATGAGGATGAGCGATGATGGGCAAATAAAAACGAAACCAAGGAGATGTCAGGATAACACACAGACACCACCGCACACACGCACAGAGGACGTGATGCAAAGCTGAGGTAAGTGGGATTACCTAACCACCAGCCATCCGCACACATCAGCGCAATCCACATGACCGATCTCTGCAAGGCTTCAAGAACAGAGCAGAGCACCCGCCCGTCCTCTCCGCCTTTGTCGTCATTATAAAAGTGCGGTCACACTGCCAAGTGAAAGGCGGATACCCCGCAGTGGACGCATGTGTTTGGCTGTGCGCGATTGGAAGTCCTTCAAGGATATGCTGATGACTTTCGGACGAACCGGGCGGCACAACAATTTCTTTTGCCACTTCAGCAGCCACATCCACATGCCAGTGAACGTATGTAAGTCACCACAAGGTTACACCAGCGCAAACACAAACAGAGACACACACTCCCACCCGACGTGGGGTTATGGTTACGTGCTCGTCCTTCGGTATTGTTCGCACGCTGGGGATTTTTAATTGAGGTGCATCCACTGTGTGCTGTAACTAATTTCCACCGGCATCCACCCCTTCTGCTGTGTATCCAAGGAGGAGGGACACCACGTGTCTGGTGGCTCCTTCTAATCACAAGACGGATGATGGGATCCACACAAAATCCTTCCATTTGGGAAACAGAACAAGGAGGTGGTGGCGAAGACAATAAATGGCCTAATAACTTTTAAATAGCCACGCCGCGCGAAGACCGTCCTTTTGTTTGCTGGCGTGTGGTGTACACTGTACACTCGCAATCTTGAATCTTGGTGAACTGGATTATTTCCAGAAAAAAGAGAAGAAGAATAAAGGAGGACATCATCGTGAAGGATATGGTTGAAGGCTGTTTTCTGTTTTTATGGTCCGGCTGGTGACGAAGAAGAGGAGGGAGATGACAGCGAAGAGCGCGTATCGATGGGAGAAGCCATAGCAGGCGAAGAGGCCCAGTTAATAAATGACACTTCATTAGGGCGGTTAAAAATATATATTGCACACAGCGGCGTGACGGATTGGTGGACAATAAAGCGACGAAGAAGCACTTCGCATCGGAAATGACGTCCGCACTAATGGCGATGCTCATCAGCCACCGCCGGAAGACCTGTTCAATCGGCCTAGGCAAGGCAAGTGGTTATTAAATTGAGTGGGGACAGTGCTGCCAAAGTGATTGGAAAATTAAACTGAACCTTAAATGTTGTCATTTAGGGAAAGGGGAAGGGTAAGGGTTGCTGGAGATGTGTGGTGGGTTGTGATAAGAAATTGGTGAAGAAGGGATCCTTGGGAGGCGGGGTTTGTAGTCTGAAATGGGAGGTTTCACTTTTTGGCAGATTCACGGACAAGTCGCACACGCGGAACCTCCTTGTCCCTTGCTTTTTGTCAAACACTCATGCTCTATCATTGCTGTCCCTGTCTAGAGAAAGGCCACACTGAGGGATCTGATACATGTCGCTGATCGGCCCATTTCCCAGACAATATCGAAAGCGAGTGACGATCCACTAGCCTTTTCAAAGGAACTGCTTAGCATCCGATCTTTGGTCATGTTCGTTGACACTGATTGGAGGAGAAGAAGATGGGCATCCAGCACCCAGAGTGGGTAGTCCATTGGCATTAAGAGCACTAATACACTGGGCCAAACGAACAGGGAGCGTTCCTTAAATCTGAACGTTCGCTGTTCGTTTGGTCCTGTCTCAGAAAGGGGTCTCAACAAATTTGTGTCCAAAGCTGAAGGCAGTAATGCAAGACATCGTACTGTCTGCAGTCTTCTTGGTGGAGGCCCATCCGATGATCAGATGTCTCAGCTCCAAGTGACATGCCAGAAATCGGAAGTTCTTGAGACGCTACTGGTTGAAATTTAGTAATGATTCCTGTGCCAGCTTGAGAGGTTAAAGCTAGCGTCAGCCCAAAAAATGTAACGACTTTTAACTTTGTTACCCACTAGCAGTAGACAAAGGTGATCAAAGACTCAGATCCCTCACACAATCAATGCATCTACCACTGACTCCATGCACCCGTCTCTCACTGCAGACCTCCTCATCAGCACATCAACTTCCTCTCATTTATAACACTAGCATCATAGCAACCTCTTGCTTCACACCATTCGCTTGCAAATTCCTTGCGGATGTGAAAAAAAGCACCAGTCTGCTAGCACAGATGATGAATGTTTTAACAGCCGCTCAACCACCCAAGGGCGTAACCTACATTCCGGAAACCTGTCACGTTGTGACTGTCTGAGCTGTCATCCGTTCATGGAAGTGTCTTCGAGTAGTGTGCGGCATCGACGAGCTGAGACGTTTTCTGCTGTGACAAGTTTTGGCGTTCCGTTCAGGAAATTGATTTTTGGAGCCTTGTTGGTGATTGCATGAGTGTCGGGGTGAATCATTTTGAATCAGTTGTTGTCAACTAAATCCGGCTCGACGGGAAGGATCAAAAAGAAAAATGTAAGGTGGCAAGGCTCCACCTTGTGGCACCTCAACAAACGACGTTAATTGCGGAGTGGTGAGTTGTTGATTCATATTCTTAAAGCTAGGCTACGAAAGCACTAAAAAAGAAAAAAAAAAGAGCTAAGGTATCAAGGTGCCACCTTGTGGCATCCCAAAAAGAGGCACATGCACGTCCTCCATTTTGAAGTGGCGAGTTGATGAACACATTCTTGATGCAGGGCTGCAAATGCGCTTTTTTTGCAAGGCAACGAGTCCCACTGTAATGGACGAACCCCCTTGGAACCAGAGCTGATTAAGGACAAGCTGCCATAAAATGTTGGCCAATTTTGACGGCTTAGGGCATTTAATCCTTTGCTGAGCAGCTAGGTCCTTGCATCCCACGGGCTGTAGCCCCACCCACATTATCATTGAAAGGCATTTAATCCATTATGCCAAAGAGCCGTCGATCGCAGACAGACATCACTATGACTTCTCATTCCTCAAAAAATTCCCACAATCCAGACTGTTGCTTTCAAGAAACCATCCACTCAAGCAAAGCAACGAGACGATAAAATCCACAGACGCCCCCTCGAAATCCACCGGAAAAATCCCGAAATTCCACGAGCACCAGATGCCCAAGATAATGGGACTTGTGCTCCCGTGAATCCAATTAAAAATTAACACAATTTCCGAAGTGCTTTTAGCGCACAATTCCCGTGGATCAAATCAATATTAACACCAGACCGACAGCCCTTGTGCTCGCGTTTAAAGGTCATACCCCAACCCCCCACGACTAAGTGGCCACCTGGCTCATCCCTCATCCACATCCGCAATCAGGAAGAAGACACAGCGGCAATCTAGGACAAGACAAACCAAACCAATCGATTCGTACCTCAAGTCATCTGGCGAGCTTGCTGCGGTGGGCGGACATCCAGCGATCCCACCAGCATTTCAACACGTATCCTCTTCGAAATTTCTGCTTTCCTCACTTTCATTAACTCCACAAATTCCACACAAACACACACACGCGAAGCGCGCACAAAAAAGGCAGAAAGCAACGAAAAAAAAAAAACAGGCCGACAACTAAAACGACGACGACATCGGTAATACCTTGGCCCAAATTGGCACTCGCGCAGACCGACACCACACTCGCGCGTAGCCACAAAACTGTCGCACTCTTGCTGTAGGAACAGATACAAATAACATCACCAGCACGGCCGCACTTTGGTAAACATCTCAAAACGAATTCGGCCAGAACATGGCAGGAAGCCAACAAAAGCCAAGCAAAAAAAAGCACAGACCAAGCGACAAAAATCAAACGCGCACACAAACACCTTCTTTGGCCTCTCAGCCTCAACAATGACAATAACAGTGATGGCCCGAAAACAGCGCACATCCAGCGGACACCTCGAACTCGCACTGAATTTCGTGAATAGGCGCACACGACGCGGCGCGGCCGTCCCGAGGTCGCGGGAAGAAAACACTACTTGCGCCCGCGGTGCCGCGAGGAAAATATGTGTCGAAGGTACTACGTACCCCGGTGGTGTCCGAAATCGACGCGAGACGAAACTTTTTCTTTTTTCCACACAAACTGGCACACACGTCGAAGAACCGCACAAGAGAGCACTGCGGTTCGAGTCCACGATGATATCGCGCGCGCACACACACGGTAATGTGACACCGGCTTGTTGTCTGTCGCCCCCCTGCCCACAGCCCACTGCTGTCACCTTTTCACTTTCTTTTGCCCGCTTGCCTATGTCGGAGACAGCGGCAGATACACAGATGCGTTTACGTAAGCCGCCCCAAACCACCACCGAATGCGGAGAGTTCAGCTAATGAAGTTATGTGACGTCCCGTGGCCGACCCTAAAGACTATCTGGCGGCAGCGACGCGCGCTGTTGAACACTTGAACGCTCCGGCACAGACTGACTGACACATAGACACAAAGCCGAGCGGCAACCGAGATACCTTTAAGTGCTTGCTAGCGGCGGCAGACTGATGTCGATGTTGATGTCGACGTCGTCGGATGGTGTGTGCCGCCACCACACAAAGGCTCGACAAAAGATGATGATTTTGATGTCGTCGTGCAGCTGCTGCTGGTTACTGGTCTCGCTGGTTGTCTCTCTGTATCTTCTGGTTGGCACTGGGCCAGTCCAAGTAAGACAGAAACAAAAGAAAACACCAACAAAGAAGACCGAATCAATTCCCTTTCCGTGATTCTTTGCCGTGTCGTGTCTGATGCGCTGGGTGCGCTGCTGTTGCTGGCTGCTGCTGCTGCTGTTGAGTGCCGCCTCTCTCTGCTCTGCTCGGCCACCGCACGAGGGAACTTATGAGCCACTACTGGCCCGAGCTGTGTGCTGGCGAGTGGTAGAGCGCGGAGCATGTCTCTCTCGAACCACGGCTGAATGCTCCGAAGAGTTGAAGGAAAAAGCTCTCTTAGCCGCGCGTTTAACTTTTCCAAGAACGCTCCGCACACGCGGCCGCTGTGGAGGTTTCTTCGGCTGGTGGGTGCTGTGTTACCGCTGTGCACCCCGAATGGTCGATCTAATAATAGACGGCATCTTCAAGAGAGCCCAGCCGTCGAAGAGCGCACATGCGCTGTGTGTCGGCGATGTGCATGGTGACACGCCAGCAGAAGCAAGCCACAGACCATCATCCAAAAGAATGGTGATGGCTTCGGTGGACGATGAGAGAAGCCATCTTCGGCGTGGTGTGGCATGCCATCTCGTGCGGGTGGGGGTGGTGTCGAAGGCCCGTTCAAGTTCTAAATATACGAACAATGTGGCGGTTCATGCGGCGGTAACGAAAATTTTCCTCCTTCCGTCGACAGTTTCCCATCGTTTTTCTATCGAAAGTGTATCGACGTGTTGTTGCCGATCCGTCCGGCAGACGGAGGGGCGCAGCCACACACGCACACCACCGAGGTGCTGAGGATGGATTTACGACGATGAAATGCAAGAGCTTTCGGGGATACCACACGCAACCTCTTCTTCTGGTGATTATCGTGTGCGGGAGGAGGTGTCGACTTACGAGCCGAGTGCTTGTTCGCAGGAAATGAAGATTTTCGCAGAAATTCAAGTGCCTCCGGTGTGCATCGGTGAGGGGGCCGGGGGACTGCGAGTTCGATTTTGATTTGGGGGAGCAATTAACAGGGGTTCGAGGGTTTTGACACGTTTTAATTCAAATCGACGGCAGAAGGGGTCGCAAGGGATTTGGTGACAAATGAGCGGTGGAAATCGATGATCGACAGGGACTAGGGAGAAACACTGACATCACATCACACAGGCCTTATGAGGTATCAAGTCGGGATGAACTTAAAGTGTTCAACAAGATGGCGTCTTCAACGACACTTTGAGGTGTAGTTTAAAGTGCTTAAATTTTTAGTTCCGCTAGGTGGAATACTGGAAGACGCTTAAACCTTTCTAAAACCGAATCTCCGTGCCGACTCAAGCCACAACACCAATGTAGAGAGCTAACTCCTCCAGAAACAGTCCCGCCACTTGGTAGACGTACATTTCATTTAATTTGTTCCCTTTACCAAGACTTGCTGGCCATTTTATTTTGAACGTCCTGCAGGAATATAATTGCTTCTACTTCATTTCCCTGACGATCAAAATATCGTCTCTACTTGTCACTCATCCTTGTGCATGGTTGCATGACGTCTACATGTCTCAGAACTACTTTCTAAGACGACTGTCACAAATTTCATCGCAAGTGCCAAGAGCGACGACGAACTCCAAACGCCTCTTAGCATGAAGGTGAGGCAATGAAAAACAGCATTTTGTCCAGAGTGAAGCCAACGGTCTACTAGAAGGACTCCAATTTGAGCATTCTATGAAACGTGTTAGACCGTCGATTGAAGACAAAGCCCGTGCCAAAATCAGCGTCGACAGACGGCACTGGAGTCCGGACCAAAGAGAATTGTTCAATGCACGCTTTGAAGGATTTCCTGAACTAACCGTCGACTGGAGTGCTCCACAGACTGCGGTTGGCTGGACTGCATTAACACTCGCATAAAGAGATCACAATGTAAACGACCAATCGATTTCAATACACTCTGTGAGAGAAATGGGATTGGGAGTCGTTCCGTTGAATATTCCAACTTCGGTACTTGTCGGGTTATGCAGACGGAAAATTATCGAAATTTCCTGTGGTAATAAACTTCTCGGACATAAACTAATGTCCATTTAAATGAAAAAAAAAACGGGGTTATAGGGGCCCCAGGTTCGAATCCCATTGAAAGCTGAAGTTAATGTGCTGTTGTTTGGGTATCAAATCTGGTTTGTTCTCCATCTGGTGTCTCCCACCAGTTGCCGTAGGGATCAAGTTGACCGTACTGGGTATCACAGTGGACCAACAATGGTCTAAGTGTGCTGGCAAATGCGTTGGCAGCCCAAACCTAAATGAAAAAAATACAAAACGCTTGACCTGGTCGAATGGTTAGCCATAGCTTATGTAAACTCGTGTTTAAGTTCTATAGAAAATAAATTAGAAGACGACTTTATCTATTCTAATGGAAAGTGACTGCATTTTTAACTATCTGCTCTACGAATGTTCAGCTCTACTCAGGGGAAAATGTGCAATTTCACGGTGGAAATTTACGGCCCATCCAGTGAGCAACTTAACTAACGGACTTAACTTGTTGATTTTTGTAAGTCAGTCAAAACAGTAGACCACAAGGACACTCGTGAACATATCAACCTAATTAATAATGCCACAAACTATACAGCCAAAACGTCACAATCGACAGCTACAATTTCGAGGTAGTAAAGGAGTTTGTCTACCTCGGGGCAAACGTAAACTCCACGAATGACATCGTAGTGGAGATCCGACATAGAATCGCCCTTGGCAACCGATGCTACTTCGGTTTGTCATCACGGATGTAAGACAGCTTGGCCTTGATAACTGGTGCCCAGGACCGTCACCGGTTGAAAGCAGCAATTGCTCAGGCTCGGACCTTTCATGGTTCGTCTGCCTGATAAGTCAGTAAGTAAGTAAGTACTATACAGCCAAGTTTGACTATGTGTATAGATATTTGCTCATTTCGACATGGCACCGTTGTTACATGCGTGCCATCCAGCCACCCTTTTTTCAAGTCGCCGACAGTTTTCCAAGGATACTTTTGGCTAAAAAATACCCTTCTCAAACTGCGCGGCTCGAAGTCGACATAAAACTTTTTTTTAGATATTTTTTTGAAGATGAATTCTTAGACGCATGCAGCTCGCCATACGTCTTATTGTGAAAAAATAAATTGCGAAATCTTTTAAGCACCAAAACAAAGCCGCTTTATTATAATAGTTAGCCTAGCTTCTCAGCAACCACTCGTGTTTTGCGCGCTTTTCTTTTCCCGAACGGCCAAGTTTGAGAAGCTTACATCTTACGAGAATAAAAAAAAACAAATAGTATAATATTTTGTTTTGATTGGCCGCCAGTTCTTGTTGAATGAACAACTCTACGACTCTTGTCTGTCTGTATAACCCTGTCTTAGACGATTTTACGTGAATAAATATAATTTCCGTTCCGTCATTACGTCTTGTTTTTACTAAAATTACCCACTGATGAAGCGAAGTTGAACTTTAAACTGAAGAAAGATCTTATATTTTTTGGACACCAAAATTGCGCGTGAAAGCTAGAGTCTGACCAAAGGCCAGTTTTTCGGTCGAAGCTGAAGCTAAACATGATATTTTTAGCCGAAGGCGAAGCCGAATGTTTGACCAGACTCTAATGAAGCCATTACAATGTCCGTCTAAACAGAAATCTGTCTGAAGTAATGAAGTATAAGTAGAAGGCCATTTTGCGGAAACCCACATTTTCATGATTTTCATGAGCTTTTATAGCTAACAGTGAATGAGGGAAGTGAAGGCTTTGAATGGATACAATTTATTGGATACAATTTATTGACAATCTTTGGAAGACTAGTACGTTTTAAAATTAGCTCCTGCTGGGACTCCTTAGCTCATTTGAATTAAATGATGATTTTAAAGGGTAAATTTCACGATTGAGGTGATTTACTTCTATAAAGGAGAGTGAGGAGTTTTGCGATTAATGTAGGACAGCATTACGGTAGAGTTTGAAATTTCTTAGAAATTGAATCAATAAGTAAGATCTACTACGTTTTTTTTCAAATTGACCACCATTTTACTTCTGGATCTAGTACAATTTGGACAGAAATTGCAACTGTCACAGTGTGACGGCGACACCATTACATAATTAAATTTTACGACTGCCAACTAAAATAATAAGAAAACGTATGTACATATGTTAGAAATTAGTTGGAATATACGCACAATTAGTTTCCGCGGAGTACACTCATTTCTTTATTCTGACGTTTGGTTTTTCCGATTCCTTCGATTGACTCTAACAAAACTCGAAGATCTGATGGCAGACGACTTTGACTCAAGAAGGTTTGCACTCTAACACACATTTTCCGAGTTTCGTCATCAAGGCACAATCAAATCGGCGGATTTTTAATGCGTTACTTGGACAAAAGGGAAAATGTGAACATTTGGGCCTCCTGAACTTGCATACAGTCTCTGGTCTCAAGACTCAACATGGTACGATTGAAAAGCGCAAACAATCGAAGGCTTGACCATTTGCTACACGAAATCAATAAAACAAGACATTCGAAACTTAGAGCATGCCGTACCCGCCATGAAGTGCAAACCAAAAAATATCCCTCAATCGAAATCAAATCCAATCTCAGTACGAAATCAAATTTCGAACGACCGTCAGTGTGTGGCGGACAAATCTGCGACACACTAAACCGAGGCAAATCGAAATGTCATCGCTCCCACAGCATCCGTGTGCTGTCAAGGCGTGTCGCGTTGTCAGCGCATCCCTCCGCTCGGCGCTCGGACCATGCAGACATTTAATCCAATTCTAGCAAATGCGATACTCGCTCCTCTGCATGTGGACCATTCAGCCGTCCCCCCTCGCACTGTGAATATAAAATATCTGACCGTCAGCGGTGAGTTATTCCCCCGTGCACGTCCCCAGGTCAGCAGCGCCCCGCCAAATGCACATGAGCTCCGCATGAGACTTGGCCTGGTGCGCATACGGTTGAGATTCGTCTTGAATGGGATCACGTCCGGTGCGGCATGTTGTTGGGTTACGCGACGTCGGAGCGAACCACAAACGGGTCCGTCTGCAAATTTCTGATCTGTGCGCAATGACAGCGAAGAAGCTGTGCTGTGCTGCTTTCTGTTTCAAATGTATTCAACAGATACACGGGATTAAGCTCAAGTATCTGGACTCGAATCTGGCACCGAATCGAGGGAGCGACCGCGGTAATGTGATGCGACGATACTGTAATGGTCGCGCTGCTGTTTGGTGTTGTGATTTGTAGTTTTTTTTTGGTGTCTGGACGCAGATTGTGATGTTTGACACGGGAACTGTACCGTTTTGCTGAGTGGGAGGGTGAGAAGGAGTTTGCTTCGGACGTCTGACGGAGGACGAATTTTAACTTCGTGAGAAGCGATTGCATTACGCGGCCGAATCTTTGACAGTGCTGTGATGGATCAAATGGGACATCACCTGGTCAAGCCATGATCAGAGGAGGAAACTGGATATGGTTCAGGAGTTGGTGCACGGGGTCCATTACCAACCGTAAAGTCCGCAGGGGAACGACTTGAGATGGTGGGCAGAATACTTGGGAATTCTGCGAGTGGGCGAGGTGGAGACCGAGAGTCACGGGGTGCGCACTGAAAGTGGAGGAGGTGCACACTGAGAGTCCACGAGGAGCCCACAGAGAGTGGATCTGGTGTCTACCCAAAGTAGACGCGGTGTGGTTCGAGAGTGGACTTGGTGTGGATCGAGAGTGGATAAGGTTACCTCGTGACTGTATTCCTCCGAGTGCTCGAAATTTAACGCGTCTTTGAGTCTGTCTGCAGGTACCAGACGAGCTGGTCAAAGCACAAGCCTCGGACAAGAGTGGGAGTCGACCAGTCAGATGGATTCCACAAGTAAGATCCCAAAGATAAAAGAACAATCTTGTCAAGACTAAGTGCCGCTCTCGCTCGTGCATCGAAACAACTCGAGTGACGCTTCCGCTTCATCCATCTCCACAAGCACTCAACGCGTTTATTGCCTAGATTAATAGACGCACACGCACGAAAGCAGATCTTTTCCTTGACTTCCACCAAACAACCCACACGCACACGAGCAGGCAAAGAAAACCGCGGAAATGTTACTTAACTCATACGAAACCAGGTCAAATGACAATGACATCGACGCGAAGACACTCCGAAGACCAGATTCCAACGAAGACTCCCCGGCCCAGAGAAAACGAAAATAAACCACCGAGAGCATTGCGTCTCCCCACATCCCGGCGGCAACAGAAATGAGGGAGCCGTCCCTATCGGTGTGCGTGTGCAGCAATAAATTTCATTAGAGGTGGTCATGACGTACGACAACGGGGCAACATCAACAACAGCAACTCCCCAGCATTCGGTCGGTCGTTCGGTTCTTCTCCCCCAAGAAGTCTTCGTTGCCGTTCGCCTAGGAACGCTCGAAACGCTTAAGAAATCGTTTTCATTTTCGTTTAACGATTTTTCTTTCAAATTCAGGCCGATGGCGATGTCGAAATCAGGGTGTGGACATGGAGGAGACAGGCCGTGCGACCGCGCGACCGTGCCACCAAGTGACTCTAATCTGTGGTGGTGTGTACAGCTCGTGCGGTTCACCACACCACTGGCATGGCGTATCTCCTCCTCCGCCCAATCCACCTCGCCCGTATGGAGTGCAAAATGTGTGATGGAGCGAAACCAGAGGCCAGCAAAGGCTTAGGCTGTACTGTGTAACCGGAGCCGTACACACACTCTCTGGCCAATCCTCAAATTCATCCGTGCATCGCGTATCTATCGCCGCAGAAGCATCTGCTAGATGTATCTATGTAGCGGTGGATGAAAGGAAAAATTACTGATGTTATGGTCGAATGAGATTATTTAACATCATGCCGGCCGTACCCCCGAAGAGTGTTCGCCGCCCGTCCACTGCGGTGGTTGACAATTGTGGCAGAGAGTCCAATTGTCGTTCAGATTGCCAGAAAAGGGGGGCGGGGGCATCAAACATAGAAGAGGTCAATGATGTGGTCTCCATAATAGACACACACGCACACATTAGCCGCCGTCGCTGCTGCCACTGATGTTGATGATGATGATGGACCTTTGGCTGTGTGAACCCTTGAATGCTGGCGGATGGGGAAAGATGAGCACCGAAAGCGAAATGCTGACGATGATGAAATCCGTAATCCGACGGGGTTTATGGCCACCGGAATTGTATTTCTTTTTTTGGCGCATTTCTTTGACAGCCTAGAGTGTACCAGCGATACCGCGAGAGGACAAGAGGTTAACGTGTTTGAGACGTCTCTCGCCAAGCGGAGGCTACAAGTCCGACGTTCCAACGCGGATGGTGCAATCGAGCCGAGGGATTTCATCAGTCTGCGATGACTGCCACCAGCAGCAGACACTATCGGAAGAGACCAAAAAAGACATCAGAGGGTGGCCGAAGAACCGCGATACGCGCCAAGGAAGGTTATCGCCGGCTGGCCGAATGAAGACCAGTCCGATGCGAAGGAGACGGCTGTCATTTCTTGTTTTTTTTTTTTCGGCGGACCATTAAGCGGTTATTCACGAGAGTTATTTGCGTACCGAAAGTGATTATTTCCGATAAGGAAGCCAAAGATCTAGCAAAGATGTTGTCGGTCTGTAGGTGAAATTTTGCGCAATGTCTGGACGGGAATACATGGGGGCTGAGCTGAGCTGAACTTTGGTGACCATTGGAGCTGGAGGTCACGATATGCAATTTGTGTGGAATATTCTGCGGCAGACTAGATGTGAGAATGGATGCATGCGTGGCCGAGATATAAGAAATGGGATAGACTTTTCGAAGTGAGTCAGGTGAAAGTTGGTCAGTCGCTGCTGTCAAAAGAAGAACAGGCCTAGTGGCAGTCCCTTCAGGAACCCAAGCTAGAGTGGCGCTGCTGTGTGATCAAAACGAGAACAGGCCAAGTCGCAGTCCCTTTAGGAACCCCAGCTAAAGTGGCGCTGCTGTCTGATGAAAACGAAAACAGGCCTAATAGCGGTCCCTTAAGGAACGCCAGCTAGAGTGGCGCTGCTGTCTGTTCAAAACGAGAACAGGCCTAGTGGCGGTCCCTTAAGGAACCCAAGCTAGAGTGGCGCTGCTGTGTGATCAAAACGAGAACAGGCCAAGTCGCAGTCCCTTTAGGAACCCCAGCTAAAGTGGCGCCGCTGTCGGACCAAAACAAGAACAGGCCGAATGGCAGTCCCCCAAGGAACCTCAGCCAAAGTGGCGCCGCTGTCTGATGAAAACGAAAACAGGTCTAATAGCGGTCCCTTAAGGAACCCCAGCTAAAGTGGCGTTGCTGTCTGTTCAAATGGAGAACAGGCCTAGTGGCGGTCAATTAAGGAACCCAAGCTAAAGTGGCGCTGCTGTCTGTTCTAATGGCAGTCCCCTAAGGAACCCCAGCTAAAGTGCTGAAGTCTTTCAGTCACTGGTATGGAGCGGCTGTCTAACCAGAACTAGAACAGGCCTAGTGGCAGTCCCTTAAGGAACCCACACTAAAGTGGCGCTGCTGTCTGATAAGAACGAAAACAGGCCGAGTGGCAGTCCTTAATGACGAACTGAACCCCAACAAAAGGGCTACAGTCGTTCAGTCACTGCTCTGGAGCGGCTGTCTAACCAGAACTAGAACAGGCTACTACCATTAGAGTCCCCTTCGGAGCTCCATCAAAAATGGAAAATTCAAACCTTTTCTCAAAATTCACCACAAATTTAGGGGACACGTTGAAAATCCCATGATAAAGTCCCACTCAGTTGTTCATCAAGGCGAGCTCTATGCCCAACCGAACTATTGACAGTCAAACTATCCCTGCTCCCATTAATGTCCCAAGTCACGGAGAGCTCACCAAAGTCCGTGCTTCAATCGAGGACGCTATGGTCATCGACTCAAGGGAGCACTCAGTGTTATACATGCAACCCTACCTTTCACGACAAAACTGTCAACAAAATCTAGTGGGAAACTCACAAAGTGTGACAGTGACACCCAAAGTGTGACGCATACTCTCTCCTCCCATGACACCATCAGAGGAAAGGACACTCCGCCCCACAACCACACATTTGACCTACAAATCGCTCATCCTCCTCCGCCGGCAACCCTCCTGCTTGACCACTGCAACCAACTTTTCATCGCTCCATCTGACACACAAAGCGCATCCCCCTCCGCCCGATTCAAAAGTGAATCAGTTAACGAACTTCCAGTTAACCGGAAGCAGACTGGATTCAGTTCGGGGGCGAAAAAAAGAAACGAACCACTGCATCCATCATCGACTTTGTGTGAGAGCCAGCCACTGCGCGACAAAAGGCAAACGTTCCCACTGCCTGCCATCTGCCAAGGTAGCGCGGGTGGGTGGAGGCGGCACGGAGTGGGGCGCAAGATATTTCAGTGAATATCTGCATTTCGGGTTCTCTCATGAAATTCAGATCGAAAAAGTGTTTTTCTTTTCGAATCCATCTGACCGACGGCGCGGCGGTGTGAGGACTGCGGCGGCCAGCAGCGTCTCTCGCTCGTACAGTTGGGCAGGAAAAATCTATTTCTGGACCGGGACTGGGGTGATCTACTTTATTGCGATGCTTCTGGTGCTGCTGCTGCTGCCGCCGCACTGTTGTTGGTGTGTTTTCCTCCGCTTTTTTTTGTGCTTCTCTCATTCGAAACTTTTATTCTTTCTCTACTCATTGTCCGCCCCGTCCCTTTCTCTTGGCTGCCCGATGGCCAGCGGTTGAACAACTTGCAACAATGGCAGCACTAGCACAAGCACCACCATCGTGACTATCGACCAGCAGGGTCGTCTGTGTGCGGCGGGGTCGGGGGTGGTCGATGAAGGGTGGGATGTGAACTTTTGGAGGACACATCGGATTGTTTGGTACTTGATTCAAAAATGACGACGACGACGACGGTAGTCCCTTTATTCGATTTCCTATGCAAGCCACGAAGCTAAAGTTGCCGATGATTACGCGCCTCGCATTGTTTGACTTTCAACGGCGACGGTGGCGACGACCGAAGATGGGGGGTTGTTTCGGGGGTGACTTTCTGGTGGAATTATGTCATTTTGTTCGAAAGGATTTGGGAGGAGAGGGGATGGACTTGATTTGCAAATGAAATTGCCGCTCGGAAATTGTTGTTCCTTGTGTTTCCGCCTGGTTTACACCTCGCCACTTAGCCGAGCGGTGATTGGGTGGCAATATGCACGGTAATTGAGTTGGGCTCGAAATGATTGCAGATGATTCGTTGACGTCTGAGGGAAGGATATATTTGTGGTTTTGTGTTCTTAGTAATTATAGGACAATTTTCAATTGCTTCAAGTGATACGGTCTGGTCATCGAATTGAGGGCAGTTCGGGGCCAATTTTGGGTGTTGTCCCTTCCCACCTTGAGCAACTTGCCTTCGGTGGCCTTATTTAGCCAAACATCCAAGAGGCCTGGGCATTTTGTGATTCAAAATAAGTGGTGTCCAATTAATGTTTGTCTAGGAGGAGGTTGCATTGGATTCTGCATGGTTTTTGCCGTAAACATTAGGGATATAGTCCAATGTACTTGCAAGGACATTGCTATGAATCGTCGTCAGTGAATAGTCAAGTAAAAGCCTTTTTGCTCACGAACAAGCGTCTAAGAGGTCTCGAAAGTAGTTTAATCGATCAAAAGGACTCTGGCTAGAGACTGAATTCTGGATTTGTCAACTTTTTGGGATTACGTAAATCAACGTTGTCGTTGGCCATGAAAAAACGCTAACATCTTTTGCTCACCCTTTAACGAATGATTTCAAAGCGAAAATCCTTGGAAATGTGGAATAGAAAGATATTGGAAAAAATGTCAGTGGACCCAAATTGCCAGCACACTTAGACAATTCTTGCACGCCAGCACACTGTATGACAACTGCAGTGATACCGTCGTTAATTTGACAGAAAATGGTGACTGGACCAGATTTTAAAACCGGGGACCCCCCTAATCAATGGCTCAACGAACTGCGCCATCTAGCCGTTGCGTTTCTATAACTGGAACTATCAGAGATCCCGACAAAAAGGGCGTGATGAGTCAAATGTTCACAGTTCAGAGGCGCGTTTCGTAGAGTATTTGATTTGACCACTAGTTATCCTGTCCGCTATTGCGCTGTACGAAGCCCTGCCATTCCTTAGTCGACCTCTATCTGGTTCCAAGTACACAAACATGAGCATTGGTCGAGGTAGATATCACTCCTCTCGAAAGATAGGCGAATTCGGGCTGGTGGAGCAACGCACCGGAGGAAGGCCGCGTTTAAGGTGGCGCACCCAAGTGCAGAAGGACCTCAACCAATTTGGTGTGCGAAACTGGAAACAGCTAGCCAGAGATCGCGCTATTTGAAGAGGGTTGTTGGTTAAGGTCCAGGTCCACACCAGACTGCAGCGCCATACAAAGAAGAAGAACGTACGTCATTAATCGTACTACTCGAAGAAGTAGTCTAGAGTAGACTAGACCAGTGGCCTTCAAAGACATAGTGTATTGCATCGGAGTTCGAACGTGACTGTACACAAAGTCTGAGACTTGCAACGTTGTCACTGTACATCATAGCTAGTGGAACTGAATGGTATTCTCTTCTAGAGCTAAAACTTCTAGAAAATTAGCTAGTAAAGGACCCAAGGAGGGGCCTTCGTGGAGGATGACATTAGATGATACAAATCGTGAGGTAAATTTGTTTCGGTTTTCCTAGTGGAAAATAATTAATAAATTGTGAAGAACAGGCGGAAGGGCGCTTTGCTTAAGGTCTTGATAAGCACTAGCTTCTTCCAGGCTAATTCGGGAATGCAAGCCTTTTCTGAATTTTATCCGTAAGATTTGTCTATGTCCCGGGCCACAGCGTGATCGCGGGTTATGAGAGAGGGGGGCCCAAAAATGATTTGGGACTACCCGCGTCATTGGTTAGGGCTTCCATTGATGTTTGGCCTTCTCGACAACAGGTAGCAGTCATTAAGATGCGCTGGTTTTCCTCCAGACCATCAAGTGTAAGAAGATGTAGGTTGTTACCGGGTAGTGCAGTGCACCAGTTTTTGAGTCTGAGTGTTCCAATGAAACGGAGGTTATGGTGACTGAGTTCTAAAAGGATAGTCACACTTTGTGATACCTCGCGGCTTAACTAACAGTGCAGTGTTAGAAAACCGTCTTCCTTTCAAAATTGACTTTTCGGGCTTATTCTTCATTTACACTGTTCGACTAAAGGCAACTGCTTTCTCCGTAATTTAGGACCAGTTTCAAACATGTCACTATGAATGCAACACTCGTCCAACGTCTTCAGGGATATCTAAGCACAACGCTAGGTTTTCTTCTTGATGACTCTGTTGAAGATGAAGCTGGTTTTGGAACAGTATTGATGCGATCTTGTAGGCAGAAGGTTAGAGTCGGACTGATTCACTAGGTCGACAGAAGACAGAGATCCTAATTTGATCATACGTGACGTTGTTCATATTTTTCGCATTAAGTTGCCTGCACTGGTCTCGGGGAGTTTGAAATTCCCTTGATTTGGAACCTGTACTGACTAGGAGTGACTCTGTCGATCACGCCTCAGCAAAAACGCGGATTATGTCCAACACCGGACACCTTAAGATCGAAGACGGAACTCACATCAGAGTTTCTTAGCTGCCGACTCATTACAATCATCCCTTGACTGTTTGTTTGCAGAGGAGCCAACAGATATCCACTCTCGACCTAAGTACACGCCAGTCATCTAATAGACTGAACTTTAGACCACCCGCTCATCTCATCAGCCGATGCATTTGAAAAACAAAACAAAACCTCAACCACTGCGCTGCTCGCCACACATCTGCCGAGATACATATCCGCCCATTTTTCCCTTCAAATCGCAAACTTTTTTTTTGCTTCCTCCTCCGCCACCCCCGCCCCCGTCTAAACACACGGCACAGCGTATCCATCTTGAGGCCTGGTGGGTGTGTGTGTGTCAGAGTGAGTGAGTGGCGCGCACAAGTTGAGACAGAATTTAGGTTAATAGGTACGAAAGCGGCAGTCAGCAGTGTATCTGCAAATCATGTTAGTGCTTCTTATCTAGCGAATACCGCGGTACGTCCACGCCACCGCCACCGTCACTCCCTCGCATGCGAAGGAATGCGAGAAAAGATGAACCGAAACAGATGAAGAACATCCATCTAAGACGGCTCTAAATATAACCATATGCGCAGCCAAATGCATCTCTGGATGCTGTGCATTTTGCAGGTCACTCGGGCACACCCACACTGAGGCACACTGGCTGCGTCTGCCAGATAGAGAGGGATCCAGTGGCGATCTGCGATCAGCGGGACGACGCGACGCGATGGTGTGAGGTGGTGTGTTGCGAAGCGCGGTGCGCGATTGCAGTTACATAACACGTCCGGATCATTGATTATCCACTGGAGAGAGAGAGCGCAACAAAGAAACGAAGAGGTTCCACTAAATCAAACGGAGAGATTCAAAGCCAGCTTCAAGTGGGCTGACCATCTCCAGACGCGGATGGCGGGGAGAGATGCCGCCAAGTGGCTGATGCTTCTTGAAGCGCGGTGCTGTTTTTTTTTTTTTTGCTGCTCTAATGAGTCTGCGGGGCTAAGAAGAGTGGCAGAAAGTGGCAGCGTATGTGAATTACAAAATAAAAGGCGCCGCTGATTGAATGCATACATGCGAGGGAAGAGGATGGAGCAGAGATCGGTATCCATCCGAACGTCAAACAACCTCCAACCGAACACAGAGGGAATCTGTTTAGAAGTGCCTAACAAATGAATGCGATTGTTGATGTGTGCGCAGGTTTTTTTTTTCTGTATTCTTCTTGCTCAAGGTTGCAGTTAAATCGTCATCAGACCAACCAACCAACAACGACAACGACAACGACGACGACGCACTGATGGACAACAAGCGGCTAATTTACCAAGTATCTATGTGCTTCCCCTTGTGCTCCACCACTCACCCAATGACCCATATGTGCTTGTGTGCCTCTCCCTCAGTCTCGCTCTCGTCTCTCTGACCGAGTGTGTGTATTTGTGGGTGGCAGCAGTGTATGCCTGCGATGAGAACTGAAAAACCGTGCTGTGCTGTGCCGTTCTTTTGTTGGGCAGAAAAAAAAAAGTTAATTTTATCTTTTTGGATGAGCGACAATGGGGGCGGTGGAGGAGCGGGCGCTTTTACGGCACACACACAGCAGACTCGAGGCACGGCCAGGGAAGAATGCACGCCGCCACAAAACACAAAACCACTAGACACTGTGACAATGGACTCCACCGACCATTGACCACTCATTTTTTTTTCAAATTTGCTTCATTTTCATTTTTTTTTTTTTGCTGCTGTTCACTATGATGTCATGCACAGACGGGGGAGATGGCGAAAAAACGAAAAAAAAAAAACGTTCCAGATACTCAATCTCTCCACCACCTGAAGTGGCGTCAGCGCCGAGTTGGCGTTCGTTTGTTCGGTGGCTAATGCATTTCTGTGTTGCGTGATGAAACCCAAGGTCAGAGTGCTGCGATAAATCTGACCGCGCGCTCGAAGCCCGCCAAGTGCTTCACACAACATCACTCTCTGCCGCTCGCATGAAGTCACCTTTGTGTCCACTCGTCCGCAGGCAAGACAAAGGATCATAATTGTCCGCCCCCACGGGTGGTGTGTAGTGAGAGTTTCAAGCAAAAATTAATCACCGCTCGGACCGCTTTGTACACCGCCTTCAGCGGCGGCTACTGTCCTCTGTTCCGTCCGCCGGGGGTGGTGGTGGCAGCTTGGTACCCTCCCCCGCCTGTCATAACTCAGCAGCGCGGTGTGCAATGTCAATGTCATCCGAACATAAAATACGATCGGGTCACCGCCGCCGCCGCCGCCACTGCGTCCAGTGGAATGAGCGATAATTCCCTCGAAATGGAGATAAAACAATTATTCACCAAAAGCCAAACAAAAACACCGCTCAGATAAGCAGCGTTTTCGTGTGATTATACGACGGGTTGGGTATGAGCGCGCGCTTCATATATGGACGCCGCTGGCCATTCAGATGATCTTGCCGATGAAATCCGGACGGGCAGCGCGATCCAAGGAGATCCATGTCAGCTGGCCGCCGACCGAGGGGTAAGCGAGCGGCTGACAATAAATTCTGGTGATGTCTTTCACTTGACTTGACAAAGAGTCAAGTATATGCATGCAATTAAAAGGAATGTGCACAAAATTTTTAAGCGAATTTAAATGCTTTCTTAATTGAGAATGGATAGCAATCGGTCAGGGATGAGCGTGCACAAAAGCGCAATTATGATTCACAAACGGGTTCTCAACATGGAGTTATGGGGGTTCTCGAGAAACGCTCCGTAAATGGGTTTCAGCAGAAGTCATATATTCCACGTATCACGCGTGATGTCACGCGGCTATCACGCCATAATTGGCCAGTGCAGCGAATGTCATTGACTTGTTTGTTTTCTTTTTGAGTAATTAGGTGCTGAGACAGTGGTAGCGATCCGGAGGAATGACATATTTTTGTTTTCGTTGGCAGCTGTCACAGATGTCATCAGTTGCCGATAGGAAGTCTACAGAATCGAGAATGACTGTTTTGGTATTCCCCAAATGCATTTTGTTGTTAAATTGATTGGAATCAAGATGGAGAATCCATTCGGAAGGAGCAACGTCTGACAACAATTTTCGATTTCCTCGTTCCCTTTGATCAACATTTGACCCGGATAGTGGGGAATTTTAACTGTCAGACTGGTCGCTTAAGACGTCACATCTAAAATCGTATGCTACTTGAAATAAAGCGTGACCAAATGGCAATGACAGCCCTTTCTTCCAATTACTACTCTTCTGTAGCTGTCTAAGAGACCATCTGACACCCAGCTGTCAAAATATTCGGTAAAGTTTGCAATTTCATCACGCATCGTCTCACGTTTGCCGAACGTGCGGAAATTATTAAAAAAAATTATCGATATTCCGGCACAGTTGTGCGTACGCAACAAATTTCGACGTGAGGTCAGTCATCACTCGTCTTCAGTGTCGAGGCAATTTGCCTATCCGTGGCAAAGTTTTGAGTGAGAGTACACTTCTTTGGACCTTAAATCACCAGCCCGACAGAAATTGGTGCGAAATGAAGAAAAAATTGACACTGTAGGGGACGAAGACGGCGACTACACAGAAATGTCGATTTGGCGACGATCAGCTGAATTGGACATCGCCGGAATTCATCTCACCTGATAGATTCTCTAGATCCCTGTAGGATTGTGCTGACGGAAGAGCCGAAACGGGGTGACCATAGAAAACACCAAGATGTTTGTCGCAGATCAAGTCTTTTGCCTAAATCTTATCCTTCGGTATATGGCGTCACAGGGGATCGTGTCAGCAGATCATTGCCATCATTCGAGCGAACAGTGTTCCACCGAGCATCAATGCGTTCACAAAGCTTGCCCGTTTGGTGATGTTGTCGGTATCTTCTTTCTTTGTGTGGCGCTACACCCGGGATGGACCTAGGACTAAATCAAACAAGTCTTTCCAGCTAAAGGGACCTCTGGCAGTTTCGTTGCATCATTGGACCTTCTTTCTTTCAAACTGAGGAAGGAGACGCCGTTATCGTCAATGGGCTCAGGTTCGAAGCGATGATAACCAACTTTCTGTGATCAGACGGGATGAACACCGTTATATCCGAGCATTGTTTCCACCAAGAGGGAGCCACTTGTCAAAGAAGCAATGGTCCAAATTGTGTCGCAGAAAATATTGAAAAAGGGTTATCTCAGGCAGACGTTCAGAATTTGAACGCGTCTCTAGTGGTACGTCTAGTCTATAGCCTATCCAAAAAATTTCACCACTTTCGAGAAACTCAAAGACAATGTTCGGATTTTTATTGACGGAATAACAGCAAGCGTATTAGACGGTCTTCGCTCCTGTTTGCGTTGAAGGTTCTTGAAGAAGGATATTCAACCACGAATTGTACGGACTGTACAGCGACATGAGTCTAGTCAGGCGTCTACGAATTCAACGCCTAAGATGGCTAGGCCATGTTGAGCGCATGGGCTGTTTGGCTTCAGGCAGTTCCCCATAAACAGGGTCTTTAAACTGCTGCTGATCCCAAAAAAGGCCTAAGAGAATAAATTCGACAGCCATGGACGCATGTGTATGTCATACAATCTACACCAAGTCGTGCCTAGTGCCTTAATCGTCCACCTAAGCTCTTCACTTCACAGAATTCCGTCCCCCCGATCTAGACGAAGTCAAGAAAGCGATATCGGGACTGAAGTCGAACAAAGCTGCTGAAGCGGACGGATTGTTCGCGGAACTGGAGATGATCTGGCTGGGCGCATGCACCAGCTCATCTATAGGATATGGTCGGAGGAAAGCATGCCCGACGAGTGGAATGTTAGTATCGTTTGCCCGATCCACAAGAAAGGAGACCCCCTTGACTGCGCCAACTATCGGGGGATAAGTCTCCTTAACATCGCCTACAAAATCTTCTCTGGCGTTCTGTGTGAGTGCCTGAAACCATTCGTCAACAACCTGATAGGTCCTTATCAGTGCGGTTTCAGGCCTGGGAAGTCCACTATCGATCAAATTTTCACATTACAACAGATCCTCGAAAAAACCCAAGAGATGCAGATCGACACGTACCACCTATTTGTCGACTTTAAGGCCGCATATGACAGTGTGCATAAAGACGAGCTATACAACACCATGTCTAGTTTTGACATCCCTGCCAGACTCGTCAGATTGTGCAGGATGACGATGGAGAACTCTCGCTGCTCCATCAAGGTCGGTAACGAACTCACCGAGACCTTCAATGTCAAAAAAGGTTTTAGGCAAGGCGACGAGCTGTCATGTGACTTCTTCAACATCGTGTTGGAGAAGATCGTGCGAAACTCACACGCCAACATTAGAGGCACGATCTTCCAGAAGTCCGTTCAACTGCTAGCATACGCGGACGATATTGACGTGATTGGCCGAACTCAGCGAGCCGTCAATGAAGCGTTTGCTTGTATTGAGACGGAGGCGGCAAGTGCGGAGGCAGCTGGCTAAGAAACGTGCCAGCTGGAGAGGATTGTTGACCGAGGCCCAGGTTCACCTCGGACTGTAGCGCCACAAGAAGAAGAAGAAGCTCTTCACTTTGTGTATAAGGACTTTAGAGAATTTTCAACTAGACGTACGTGGCTGCGATGGTGATGGCCGTCCATGAAAGATAGAAGAAGCGCCGCAGTAATTAATGCTGATCGAGTGATGCAGAGTGCCCGCCCTTGGTGAAATGGATCCCCGCCTCGAATCCCAGTGAAAGCAAAGCTAATATGCTTTCATCTGGTTTTCAAACCTGTCTGAGTATGGGTACCGCAATGGCCCAGCATGGTCTAAGTGTGCTGCAGCCCAATCTCAGCTTACCGGGATTAGGACCATTACAACTCTTGCCAGTCTTGGCAACTAAGAGCATAGCCACTGAAGACTACAGGGACATTATCCATGACGTTGATCATCCCAACCCCAGCCAGCCTACAGTGCAGGCACTATTTTAAAAGCGGAGGAAGGAGTCGCTGGTCTCTGAAGCAACAGTTTCCCGTGTGAAGTTTGGTCCAGTTGCGATGATGGCGAATGAGATGAAGAAGATCTATCTACACAAGGCGTTCAACGAAGCAACGACATGACACTCGTCAAGCATCGGTAAAACCAACATCTGAGGTGCCTATGCCAAGTAGAGCGCATGGACATCTTGTCTCTGACCCGAAGTTAGTTCTACTCTGTGCCTGTTAGACAATTTAACAGGGGACGTCTGCGTCGAATAAATGGGGAGGGACATCGACCAACTTGATGTGTAGCTTGACAGACAGAGCTGACCCGAGCTTTACTTTCTAGCTGAGGCTGAGCACACAAAAAAGAAGAAGACTAGTCAAAGTTTTTTCCACTTTTAACGAACCTTTGGGCCAACGCAACAGAGGACACCTGCGTTTAAGGTGGCGCAATGAAGTTCCTTCTCCACTTCATTTCACCAGCTTAAACGTAGGCGTCCTCTGTTGGGTGGGTAGGCGCCCTCATCCATCTTGGCGTCCGAAACTGGAGACAGCTAGCTAGAGATCGCACTACTGCCAGAGTTGGTTGCGGCTCATGTACGCCAATGTCGACAAAACGAAGAAGCTTCTGGCGGTAGACCGAAACTCGATCCGTGTGCTTGTCGGAGTGACAAGCAGGGCTCTTTCCGATCGCAATGCTCCGGAAATGGAACCAGGAATCCAGCGATCTCTGCCGGAACTGTGGCGACGAGGAAGAAACCGAGACTAGGCCACAGATTGTTCACAGAGACACGGAGCGGTTTTAATCACCATGCGACATGACAATTTAGAAGAATTTTGTACTCCACAACTGAGGGAACTCACATTGGGCGCTTTGGTCCTGACACTCCCCTTTCTAAACCAATAATAAGCCATGAGACATTTTGAGGCTCTTCAAGTCCTTAGTACACCGAAAGGGAAACCCTCTTTCACAAATTACTGGAAGAGCAGGCTCCTAATTGGAAAATTCGTCGAACGTATTGCCTTAATTGGACGCCACAACGAGTGCCACATTGCATCACCCCGTCGTTCAATTTACGAAATCTCATTTCAACCCTAGGTACCCCCGAACGCGAATTCCTAGAATCTACCCCAATTCACCATCAACCCATCCTCAAAAGGATCGCAATTTCCTCCCGCGGACCCACACGCAATCCACAGCAGCACTCACCACCCTTTCTACTTCCCAGGTAATCCCTAAATGAAATTTGACGAAGATTGACGGCGTTCCTCGCGAAAATCCCCACGCCACAACCGGCTAACCGGGATGCGTGCGTTATAAATCAGTTTAATCGCCTCAGATACGTTCTGCAGAAGTCATCAATCCGTCATTGCGGTATCTACATCTTAATTGCGATATAAAACCTCCTTCGGATCGCGCTCCAGCAATTACATCTGTACACACAAACTAGAATAGTCAGTCTGACGCAAGCACGCAGCCAGTGCGCGAGTGTATCGTTTGTTGCTAATTCGCCTCATCTTCAGCAGTCGGTTGCGGTGGGAAAGGTGGAGCGACTGAAACGACTTCACTTAATCAGATGTACATAAGCGATGTGTGCTGCTTCTGTTGCTGGAAGGAACCTCGAACCAAGGGTCAGCGCGGCTGTGTCTCATTCAAGAACACGAATCATTTGCGGGCAAAGCAGATCCGAGACGATAAAGAATCGCCACCGAAACGGACTGCTTGTGCATTGCGTTGCCTTTGAACGGCGATAGACGGGTGACAAGAGGAGACACTTTGGAACCGGGAGCGCGGAGCGGCGTGGCAATAGTGCTGCTGCTGGTCGTGACGGTGGTGGCGGTGGTGTTTGCTTTGACGAACGAGAAGTGTGTGCTCCGCTGGCTGTGTCTGGAGTGCCGGTTTAATCTTATCTTGACCCAAAGAGATAAAATGGCTTTGAAATTGTTTGGGTACGCGATAGGAGGCGAGTTGAGAACGAAATCTTACGTAAGATTTGAAGAACCTCAAGACGGAGGTGTTGAGTGGAATTTTATCGTTTCATTGTGCGAGGGAAGCAAATGGGAAGGAGCACCGTGGAGGGAATAAGATCACGTTCTGAAGTGATTTGTTCCCAGAATGGGTTCGGAGTTCGGTGAAATTAGGATCTTTTGCTTCTGATCAAGCGCACGACTGTCTTCAGAGAGGCCCACGATCACCGATGCACCTCCGATCAAGGGCCACGGGGGACGACTGCCTTAAGCTACAGCCGCGATAGTTGATCCTTTCCGATCAAGGGAAGAAGGCCGCGAGCACCGATCCACTTCCGATCAAGGCGAAGGAAGCAACGGAGGACGACTGCCTTGAGAGAAGGCCACGATCGCCGAGCACCTCCGATCAAGGAGCCACGGGCGACGACTGCCTTAAGCTACAGCCGCGATCGTTGATCCTGCCCGATCAAGGGAAGAAGGCCGCGAGCACCGATCCACTTCGGATTAAGACGAAGGAAGCAACGACTGTCTTCAGACAGAGTCGCGATCGCCGATCCACCCTCGACTTCCGATCAAGGCGAAGGAGACCACGAAAGCCGTTCCACTGTTGTTTGTTCTGATCAAAGAATGGAAGTAACGATTGTCTTGAGATAGAGCCGCGATCGTTGATCGGCTTAGGATCAAGCGAAGGAGGCAACAGAGGACGACTGTCTTGAGAGAGGGCCGCGATCGCCGGTCCGCTTACTATCAAGCGAAGGAAGCTACGCAGCAAGACTCGAGATAGGACCGCGATCGCTGATCCACCTCTGATCAAGGGCTGAAAGCAACGAATGGCGACTGTCTTGAGATAGGCTGTCGATCGCCAATGCCTTGAGAGAGGACCTCGAGCACCGACCAAACGGAGGATGATCGCCTTGAGCGATCGCTATAGGCTGTCAACCGACCCAATTCCGATCGTCAGCCACGATCGCTGATGAACCTCTGATCAAGGAACGGAAGCCACGAAGGACGACTGCCTTGAGAGGGGGCAGCCGATTGCCAATTCGCTTACGATCAAGGGAAGAAAGCTACGCAGCAAGTCTTGAGAGAGGCTGTCGATCGTCAATCAAAGGCGCGAGGCCAATGATAGCCACTGCATTGAAAAAGAAGCCGATCAAACGGAGGATGATCGCCTTGTGATAGGGCGGCGATCGCGGACTGCATTGATTTAGGCTGTCGATCGCCGATCCACCAAGGGATGAAAGCAACGACAGCCTTGAGAGAGGGCCACGATTGCCGATGCAACTTCGATCAAGGAACTGAAGCCAAGAAGGACGACTGCCTTGAGGGAGGGCCGCCGATTGCCGATCTAGGGATGGGTGCAACGGATGCCCCTAAGACTGGCTTATGGCTTGTATTTTCCTTCGAAATGGTGTCCGCTACCTTATGATCGCCTCAAGGTCTCACCGCGATCGGTGCTTACACGAGTCTAGCTCCATTAAAAAGAAGACCCCATCGCGCGAAGCGCTTTAGTTCCCATGAACAACGCCACTCAGTTCTCAACTTCCTCCATCGATAAGACGATCCATAAAAACAACGCCGGACCCGTCAAGAAGTCGTCAATGAGCTTCTCGCGAAGCCCAAATTGCCGAACTTCCCGGGAACAAGATTGAATCTTTGCGCTCTGCGCCCATCTATCAGCGTATCGCCTGCCGCAAGTCACCTGATACACTCTCTTTTGCCCAAAATGAAGGTCTTTGGGTCAACTCAGCTAGATCCGCTCTGCTTTTTTTTCCCACAGCCAGATGGTCACTGGCGCACATTATTAAACACCGAACAATCTCCCATCGGATTTATCTCATTTTTAATTGTTGACATGAACCAGTAGCGGCGAGGCATCTGTCCGCGAGAGAGCGACTTAGATCTGCGTTAAGATTATTTTTCAATTAAGAGACTTATGGCCTCCTCGCGTTTCAGGGTAAACTGGCTTAATCATCCCTGCCCTGAGTGTTGCCAGCCACGGGGAAAAACACGGGCGTACGTGTTTCCTTAGAATCGTTCTCTCTCTCGTCCGGACTGGCTGCACAATTTGTCTTGCTGTCGTGACGGTGCCAGCACACGAGGCGAAACAGAAAAGAAAACACTTCAATTAATCCTCAAGGTTATGCTTCTTTTGGTTGCTCAGTGCTCCGTACTCCGTACTCCACGGCCCAACTGACGCGCACAACAACAGCAACACCAACAAACAGCAACAGCGGAATGACAAAATGAAGTCGTTCCGGCTTCAAATGCGACCGCCGCGCCGCTGCTGTCTCGAGACTTCTGTTAAACTGCCGCCGCAGCGTACTTGACGTCTTCATTGGTATTCTTCGACAAAAAAAAAGAAGAAAAACAGAAAAACAACAAGAAACAAACGAGAAACATTTATCGTTGTTCAAACCATTTTCGGGACCGTTGACGTCGCGACTAAGCGGCTAAACGATCAGCGGCGAGCCAGCTAAGTGCTCGGGCTATTTGAGTACGTAGCCGATAAATTGATTACTGTTGCGGTTTCCCACTACAATCGCTTGCGAGCAACAAACAATAAATTATTTGACAGCTCTTGTGGCTCCTTCGGCGGTGAATGGGTGGCCATCAGGGGGAGGACAGGGCCAGCTCGCCCAGGTAATCTGGGAATTGATGAGGGTAACTCTTGGCGCGCGGACGGTGGAGGATGACAGACAGAACAAATCGATATTTAGTGGACGATGGACGATGGTGGAATAGAAAAGAAAAAAAATCAAACCAAAGCAGAAAAACAACACTCGAAGTGGATGACATTGAAATGGTCACCTCTGTGTGCCCGGCGAGTGATTGAGTGTTGAAGAACCTTGAGATACTTTTTATTTTTCTGCTTCTGTTCCTTCGCCGCGTCGCCCTTCTCTTCGGTGTGGTGGCAGAGAGTGTGGACTGACGGGAGCTTCAAGAACGACGGGCAGTTTGAGAGGGAAGACCGGTCGGCGGCCAAGTGCTTGTTGTCATCCAACTTTTGACCCATTTTTCAGATGTTAATTGATTGTCTCCGATGCCGAATCGAATGCAAATTGTGAGACAGATCCATTGCTAGTTGGTCTGGCTGGGTGACAAGGATTCATGAAGCGACGGGCTGTGTGACTATCCTTCATCGAAGTGAAATCCAGGATGGGCCGTTGTGGAATGAATACCAACCTTGCCTTGAGGTTGCTTTAAGTGCACAGATCTTGGGAGAGAACTGCAGTCTCCAAGCCAAATTCAATGGCTGAGACAGCAACAGTAGTACCGCCAGTCGTCACGACAAAGACCAACTAAATGACTGCTCTTGAGAACCTATCAACATGGCATCTCAATCAAGCACCACGAACTTTGAAGCATCAAACCCATACAACCGTAGCAACAGTTCAACGACAAAGCCACACCCCACAAGGAAGCGGCGTCGGTCCCTAAGCCACCGAATCGAAGATGGAAATTTAGAAGAAATGGACTCCAGGAGTGGAGAGCAAGCAGAAATCTAATCTTGTGCCTAACCTCAGCTCGTACCGTTTGTGTCATCGAGGCTTTAAAGTTCTGCAAAGAAAATCGGCTCAAAGGCAACTCAACGACTAGAACAGTGACCAACCGAAAGGCAACAACAGCTCGTCTTCCTATTCAACACCTGATCCTGACAAAAAAGACCTCTACGCCTCGCCCAAATGCTTTAAAATGCTCTGCAGAACATTTTTCACGTCAGTGTCAGCCAATCCTTGGTTCCAAATGTAAATTTACCTGAAAAAATGTGTGATTTTGAGTTCGTAAAATGTGTATACCGCTATACAGCTATACATCGCCAAAGAGTCCTTACATAAAGACTCTAGCAAAATTATGACAGGATTATTTCGGGTGACTTTTCTACTGAAACCGTCCGTCATTTAGGTTTCAGTTGCCAATCAACAACCAACAGCAGTCACCCTAGGGGCAGCGTATTCGACCATATCCCGCAAGCCTTGACAAAGCGATGAAGGTGGCTATTGTTTCTAGAGGTCGTCAAATTTTACTTCTTCCTCTTCGTCATCTATGAACGCCTATGAACATCTTTGTGCATGACAGAGAGGATCTACCATTCATAGCGGCAAGTGATCTGTTTAAGTACAAAAGTGGAATCATCATCTTTTGATGCCATGATTGCAAGTAACGTTATATGAGGATCAAAATGCGACTAGTGCTGCTGCTTAGAGTACTTCTACGCGAGCTAGATCAGACAGCAAGCTTTTCCATCTTTTAGCTTCACCACCTTCACCTCCCTTGCCAAAAAGATGGAAAAGCTTGCTGTCGAAATTAGATCGTGTAAAAGTACTCTTAGTCGTGAAGGAGTAAGCTCTCGATGACTTTTCCCTCAGGTGGAGATGGCGCTGCGATCACTGCGACGATCGTTAGAGATCGGTTAGAGTTCTGATATTCACCATACTTATTCTAACTTGGAGTCGAAGATTCTTTGAGTCGAATTTGAGTTGTCCATGTGTTCTACAAGACCCAGACTCCTTTAGGGTTGTGTCCGTAAATTCCTGTCAAAGATCATCTCGCTATACAACTCCTACTGTTTGTCACCAAGACCGCACGCAGAACTTTTCTCTCGAAGAGACCAAGGACTTCATCATCCGCTTTTGAAATAGCCCAAGCACCTTCTGAGCATCAAAACAACAGTGATTGGCAACGTCGTACTGTTAATTAGAAGCGGAGGTAGGGTTATGAAACGAATCTAATTCAACCTAGAGTTGCTTAGTTTCATCAAGTCCTTAAGGAATAAGGCATCAAGGTGCCTAATGTGGCTAAAGAAGAGAGCAGTGCAGTTTGTATAGTTTTTCTTTTTTCTCTTCATCTCTGCAGCTTCTACAAAAATTATGTGAGGGAATACCTAGTCTAGAGGTGTGAGCATCAGCTGTGTGTTCTGGGAGCTCTGTGGTTCTGTCTGCTCATACTGATCAGTTTGCGTGAGAGTTTTGTACCGAGAGTAGGTCACAATCTTTGTGTAATCAGGAAGCCAGTGCGTATGAGTAAGCGTTTCAAGTTTTTACTTTCGTGACGAGTCTCCTTTCTGGTGAGTTTGTCTGCTTCACCATTCACCCCTTCGTCACCTCTGAAAATTCATCGAGAACCCTCCAGCGTTTGATGTGCAGACTTGCAATAAAATCTGGCGGGGAATTCTTGCGGAGAGGAGAGATCCGATCTCGCCTGTTTGCCAGAAGACTAGAGAGTGTATTTAAGCCTGCAGAGGGGGTTGATCTCAACGCCTGATACATGCACATGGCATTCTTTGTCCAGCAGACGAAGTCCTCCCCCTGTTGTCGGTGTCGCCAGGTCGTCGATGGCGTTTGTGCTTTAAGGAGACAGTGTATATTCCATTCAGGAGGACCATGTTCAAACAGTGATAAGCACACCAGTATTGAAACAAAGAAAGGGTGACTATGCATGGTGACTGCGGCAAGTGCAATGAGAGTTCGCATCCACCGTGGAGTGGATAGTTATTAATCAACGCGAGGATGGGCGAACATTTACGCACATAAATTCAGCCTCATTTGTAGCCCACTGACCTTATGCTTGGAAGGAGTTGTTAGATTTTATGACAACCATTCTGAAAGTCTCTTCAGTAGCCAGTACAAAATTCCCACATCTCGACATTCACAAAGGGACATGGCGATCTCCTGATCAATCAACCATCAATCAGATTGATCACATTGTGATCGACGCAAGGCACTCCTCCAGTATTATAGATGTCCGAACGTTCCGAGGTGCCAACATTGACTCGGACCACCACCTTGTAGTAGCCAAGGTAAGGTTGCGGATATCCCGAACACCGCCAAGACAAAAAAATACTGTGAGGAAGTTCAACGTGGGCCGGCTACAATCGCAAGAGATTGCAAAATCCTTTTCCGATCGTGTCTCCCTCAACCTCTTAAGAAATCCTACGCCGCCAACATCAAGTATTGAAGACCAGTGGCAGCATTGCCAAAAAGCCATCAGAGATGCTCTGAGGGACGGCGCAGTAGAGGAAGACCGTGACTCAGGTGGCGCACTGTGCAACGATGCGTGCGAAACAGGAGACAACTAGCTTGAGATCGAGCTGGCTGGAGACGCTTGTTGGTTGAGGCCCAGGTCCACCCCGGACTGTAGCGCCACCTTAAGTAAGTAAAATTCTGAAAGTCTTCAGTGGGTTATGCCGCCAAAGCTCGGTTTTTTTTATTTTGTTCGCTTGATCAGGCCGTTCCTTGTATTCGCTCTCAGTTGATGTTGAATCGAAACCAGAGCATAATGACGGTTCAGAAACATGCGACAGTTTTTGGCTGCACTTTCTTTGAGCTGAATCGGAAAAGGAAGCCTTCTCGCAAATGATGGGCTTTTGCCACCAATGAGATGAGATGTTTGATCACAAATAAATTCAAATAAGAATTTACTGCAAGCACAGTCTTTCCCGCGGGTTTGAGCTTTCTTGTTCAACTTACGACATCTGTTGTTAGAAGTATTCACCCAACATCTAGACTGTTTGCGTTTACACTCATTTAGCTTGCATCAATCAAAAGATGGAGATGCTCGAAAAGACTCCCAAGAGAGTCGCCTAACATATGCAGCAGCAACAGAGTGTCATGCTTTAGTGAAAGTCTATCATTCAAGCCATCTGCCGCTTAGAACCATCACCAAACCGGGCACAACAAGAATCCCCAAACATCGGAAAAAAAAACTCCAACAAGACACCTCCTTGCCACCAAATCCCCCATGAGACCATTCAATTAGGACAATCAACAAGTATCGCATCCACTCCAGGGACATGACTCAAACTGAAAACCTTTCAGAGCAAGGGCTACTCTTAATTACCGCTGCATCAACAGTGCCATCAATCATCGTCGTCCGGCCAGCTCGAGGAGCGTCACCTCTTCTCGAAATGAAGTCATTTTTCCCTAAGTACCGTCATAACTAAGCTCTGTGTGAAAGCCATCTTCGGCTTTGATCTCGCCTAGTCGCAGATGCCCACACAACAGCCACTCCATCCACCGCTCCGCCATTCATCTCCATTACAACACAAGTTACGACGCAGCGCAGCGCCGGGATGGATACAACTTCGTTTTTCGGCATCCGCCCGGGTCCGGTGTACGTTAAGTGGTATTGATGTGGATATTCCGTGTTAGCGGCGAATTTGCTGCCGCCTCTGTCCTCGTCGATAGACGAGCAATAGCCGCAGCAGCGGCAGCAGCAGCAATTATCCTATTAAACGATCCAAAGAAGTCGACCGCAAATGACAACGATGACGGCGGAGGGGGAGTGAGTGAGTGTGAGTGTGTGTTGTAACTCCGCATCTGACATTGAGATACTTTGCCAGCGCATTCCAGCGCTACAGAGTGTAATGTAAATTTTCTTAATTATTGCACGAAGGCTTCCTCGACGTGATGAGAGTGCCTGGCACGAGGGGGTGGCTGTGGGGTTGTGACGAGAGTACCTCGTGGAATCGAATAGTGGCGTGCATTCATCACGAACCCGATTGCCGGGCGTGGCTGCCAGCACTTCCATTTGCAAGTGCATCGCATTCCGAATGCACATCGTGCTGGCGGCTCCGTATCTGGCGCGTCTTAGAACGCAAAAGATGCACGTGTCATAAACTGCAGCGACTACCATATGTACGGCTTCCTTCCTCCGATTTGGACATTTCTGGAGCAGCTGGAGTTGCGCTGCGGACGCGTGTGTAGAAGCCGTGACAAATTTGTTACGTATACGACCTATTGACTCTGGTCGATCGAGCGGCAACGATACAAAGCCCCAGCACACACACACGCTCGATGATGGATGAAAGGGGACCGGCGACGACATCGGCGACGGTCATTATGGGAACAAGATCGGATCGGATTGAGATAGAAATAGAAATCGGTTTATGGCCGAGGAGTGGTCGTTCTTTGTGCGGCTGTCGCTGGATCGTTGCGAAATTGGGAGCCCATCAACGATGACAACGGTGGGAAAAAAAAAACTGGGAAACAACAGAAAGAAACGTGGCCGGCTCTCGGGTGTGTGTAGGTGGTTGGCTGCGTTGTGTTCCGCTGGCAATTACCGAGCGACATGTGAGGGTGACTTCACTTTGGCCGTGCGGATACCTCACGGCGGCCGTGCAATTTACATTTGTAATGCGGCCTCGGCTTGACAGCACGTCGCACATGTGCCCATAGGCGTCAGGAATTGATCGACAGTTTTGAGCTCATGCCAACTGAAACTGATGTGTGATCTACAACGATGAGTGATTTCTGGAATGAAGTTGGGTATTTGGTGGTGTTCCGCAAGGTTGGTTGGAGGGACCTAGACTTTGTTCAGGTTTTCTAAAAATGTAGCGGAAGGAAAAATAACCTTATCTACAAGCAGAATTGAAGACATGGGCTGCAGTGGTGGTATGGATTTGCTTTTTATTTCGATGTCTTGGAAGGATTCTTCAGAGATGGCGTTACAGTTTTAAATTGGTTCGGAAATTGTGTTAAAGCCGCCTAGTAGGTTAGGTTAGGTTGTAGTGGCTGACTGCTGCAGAGATGTCACACTTAGGCCAGAGTAGGCCCATTGTGATACCACGCGGATTAACTTCTCCTAACGCTGGAACCAGTTGGTACTGCTTATGAACCGATTTAGTTGACCAAAGCCGCCTAGTAAGGCTAGGCGTTCTCTTCCACAAAGACGCTATTTGCGAGAACGTTTAGTTGTGAGCTTTCATTTGAGGTGAAGTGTGGCAGAATGCCATTGAATGATATGAGAGTCTTAGAAGAAAGATGTTTACATGTATCGTTGAAACATGCGCCAACATCGAAACAAAAGCTGGATGTACATGATGGCAATGTGCATGCTCTCTATATGGTGGCACCATTTTGGGCGTTCACTATGAACTGTGTGCGTCATCTCGATCGAAGAAGTCTTCTGCTGCGTTCTGGCAATGACCGTATTCCAAGACTCTTCGGGCCGTGATGTCTCTATGCACTACATGATCTAGCCGTCTTAAGCATTGGATCTGAAGACGCTTAACTACGTTCATGCCGGTGTAAGTGTTCATGGTTGAATCTTCTCCCCCACATGCCATAAACGCAAACAGGACTAGGAACCGCACGCACATTTTTTCTCTCAAAACGACGATCATCCAAAATCATTCAATTTCAATAGGGTACAATACTCTGTGCCATACAGCAGGGCAGAGATTATCAGAGCTGTTGTACGAAGGCAGCTTGGTCTTAGAGAGATGACTCTGCTCCTCAATTGCCTCTTGAGACCAAAGAAACAGCGATTGACAAGAGCAATTTCGCGCTTGATCTCGGCAGTGGTGTTATTGTCCCTTGCCGAGGTAGATCAAGGCCTTGACTACCTCAAAAGTTTCTGCTGCCCATTATGGCGCTTTGTCCGAGACGTTGATGTTGGGCGTCGCTTACTTTGTTTGAGTAGAGCTAAGGCCACAAAGCGAGCAAGGGCACCACAAAGTGGTTTTGGAGCGTGACAATGCTCGGTTACTTGTTTCACAGGCAAACAAACCGTACAGGTTGGGCCATCTAGTGGTGTATTTTTTAATCTAGGTTATTTTGACACTGAGAGCTGTGTCTCGAAATCTTGACAGAAAGTCACTCATAGTGAAACGAAATGTTCAAACGCTTGAACTACCTATGTATATCCAAAATGAGTGCTGTGTTGCCCCATTCGTGCGTTGTTTTGAAAAGACGGCCGAAATGAAGCAGCCACGGAGACTGATGTACTTAAGTTTCGTGCAAAAAGTTAGTTAGACTGACGCTCATTCGTGAAGAACACTGAACACTGAATGATCCCCGTTGTCGTACAGTGAGCACAGATGAGAATATGGCTGCTGTGACCGAGAGTGTGAGACTTAATTCAACTCAACAACGTGTCGGTCAACAGTGGGCGAAGTAGAGCCATGTTAACCCGCCTTTTTTACACTGAACTTGAAGACATGGATCTGGACGGCCGATATTTTGCGCACCAAATTCCCAAGCGGAGTTATTTATTTATTGATTGTCAACCTGGCGATGTCAATTGGTCGTCTGGGAATGATTGGATCGTTTGTACGCCTTTTGAGGCGAACCATGAAAACGACTTAAGCACTTAAGGTCAATAGAAGCCAAGCAATCTGTAAGTTTCTGTTCGAAACCATCAACAACGTCTTCGAAAATTGGGGTGACAGGATGTGCTACTGCGACGCTAGCTGAAGCAGCATCTTAAAAGATGTTCTCATATAATAATATGGATGGCGCTACATCTCATAGAGGCTCTGGACCTAGCTTCTTATCGGCCACTTGTGGTGTGCATGATTTTGTTCCCTCACGAATGGAAAGGACCTACAGTTTTGCACAGACTCCGAACGCCCAAGCTTGAGAAGCTGTTTGTAGAGAATTATACTCTTTGAGCATTGGGAGTGACTCGACAGACTGTGAAAATTATTTGAGTTGCACTAGGATTCGATCTAAACGTACAGGTTTAAGTGAGCAGGAATTTACGCACAGACTCAAAAAGCCACGGCCGCCACAATTTAACGACGTTGAATTTCATAATTAATGGGGATGATTGTTCCTACTAACAAAGCCATAAGACAGTGAACACAACGTAGGTCGAACTGTCATAGTCTTGTCAAATGTCTTTATTCGTCACTACCAATGGGTTCTGTGATAGAGCTGATTGCCTTGGACGGTAGCATTCGTACGTCCAAACAGGTCGAATTGTCATAGGATTTCCAAGTGTGTTCGAGTTAGAGGGAGCTCGAAAATTCGAGTTGGACAACGATCTCCCATCTCCCGGCCTATATCCCAGACTTTCAGCAATATAATAAGTAGAGCGAGATTTGAAGCAGAAAGCAAGTATTGTCTTTACAAAAGTTCATTGCGTGTTTATTTACCGACTAGCATCATAGAATTACAGTTATGAAGGTAATTTGTTTGATTAGTTGCATTTATAAATGTTGCAATGTTACGTTTTATACATTTGCGAAAATCAAGGAGTTGCGTGAGTCAAGGGCTGCGATTACCGAGTTCACACTGTACTTTCAAAAATCTAACAATTTGCAACACTTTGTAAAACTTCGTTTTTTTATACGTAAATGAACCCATTTTCTTTTCACCAACTGTATACACAATTTTCGACGAGAAAGACTGATTGCGTCAAACCACGCCTATGCATCAAGACGTCAAAAAGGCAAACCTAATAAATCCCAGAAATTTTCTGAAGTCAAGTGAGAAGCTCGACCACTGAAACTCCCGCAAAATAATCAAAATCATATTCTTCCGTCCATCTAACTTACCATTTCTATAATTGTATATTCGGCTGGGTTTAGTTTGCTGTTGAAGTCATCAGACACTCCTAGGAATCATGCAGTCACTGGGTTTTAAAGTTTTTATCTGAAAAAGAGAAGAAAAAAATCGTTGTGAATGTGTCAAAGGGAGCACTCCATCAGACCGTCAATATTTGAAATAAAAAAGGGGCGAGGGTTGTCAATCAGGAAGTTTCAATAGTCACTTCAGCGGACAATTTAGAAACGGCCTCCAAATTCAGGCTGACTGACCGGAGGGATGAATGGCTACGAACGACGGACACTTTCAAGTTGCGCTAAAGGCCCGTTCATCCGTGCTCGCCACGAATTGCGACCTTCGCAAGCTCTGACAATTCATTCATATGGAATTTTCTAATTCGCAGAGAACTACGGGTGCATACTGACACTTCACTGCGAATTTCTTGGTCGTGGAGGTTCCGAATTTCGTTTGCTTCTTTCTGTATTACGTACTCAGCTTGACAGTTCGCAGAGAGAATGATTGATTCGCCGAGGAAAGCTTTAAATCATTATTTAGGATACTTTTGTTGAGAATTTTTTCGATGAAAAAACTCGATAATCCGGTTACAATGTTTTTGCATACCAGGCAATATAACTTTTTGGTTGTATTTGCTGAACAAAGGTTGTTTTCGAAAGTTCGCATTCGCAGTTCACAGCTCATATGAACAAATTTCGGATCAGTACAAATTGGCTGTTAAGCTTTCTTGAATTCCATCGTCATCGAAAATTTGTTTCGAACTCCGAAAAATCGATCGTAGAATTTATTCGTAGTAGAATCGTTGTGAAAAATCTGCTACAAATGTTGTGAAGGTTGCTATCACTGAATAGAAATGAAACAGAAATTTTGAAGTTTTTCTACGACGAGTTATTTACGTCGGAGTTTGTGATTCTGTTCGGATTGTGTTATATGTATCATTCGGTCTTAGTTCGTATCGTCACTTCGATTCGTACGTAAATGGGTTCTGTGATAGAGCTGAATGCCTAGGGCGGCAGGATTCGTACTTCGCAGTACATCATGTAGCCAAAAATGCAACTCCACAAGTATTTTCTGATCACAAAAGGAATCGAGTAGTGAACCAACCTTAAAAAAAGTCGTAAGCACGTTTCCAACCTGCGATCCATTCCACCCCAAGGCCTTGACCGTGATTCACGTAACCCCTGTCCTCGCTTCACACCGCAGATTTCGCACCGCATTCATTCTCGGAAAAAAACCAGTCCCAACAAACCCGTCAGCTCTGCATCGCATCTAGCCCTTCATCAACCCCCACACACAACCTCAATTTATTGCCCACTTCCTCTATGCATCTAATAACTCAGTTTACCTGTCACCCTGTGGCACCGTGAAGCTGTAGAGCTTTGAGCTTTGAGCTGTGAGCTGTACACCTCTGTGCAGTCAATCTATTCGATGCAGCGTTAATAAAAGAAAAACAAACCCCCAAAGAAACCCCTCTTAACCACCTGTCGCATGCATCATTGTCAGAGATGTCATCCAGCCGAGTAAACACCACTTCGACGCCCCACCCTATCCACCGCCACTGACGGCGGCGGTGGCGGCGTTCAAGTGTCAACCACAAGACTTCAACACAATTTCCAAGCCACCAAAGTGCACTTAGAATTCAACAATTTCAACTCCACCCCTCTCTACAACCCCCACCGACAACGACGACCAATTCAAAGCAATCGCAGTCATAAGCCAATGACAACCACAAAAAGGTTCAGCGGTGTCATTACCAAAAGACTGCACACAACACACGGTCGCCAGCAACGTCAATGTGACACTTGCTGGCTGGCTGACTGTCTGTCATTAGGCGCGCGCGTACACACAACTCACTCAAACCAAGTTCAAGTGCCAATTTCTCAAGGCACAAGGAAAAATCGTCTTAAGAATAATTATTATTATTTTTACTGCACTTGCGCCGTGCGCACACCGTCCACCGCACACCGCACACCGCAAGTCGCGCAAAAACCAAAACGAACAAGAATTCAAATGGAATAATGAAAAACACGAATATTGGCAACCTTGCATGGGTAATGAAGGAAAACTCTCCATAAGCCGGCAGTGGCGCGGTGCGCAGTGCGGCCGGGTGCAGCAGTGGAACACACGGTGGGGTTGCCTCTGTGTGTGGAATGTAACGCATAAACACGGCCGCAGCAGCCCCGGATCGCGCGGCTCGGGGAGCCATTCGCTGCGCGCGAATAAGAATTGCGATTGTGAATAATTTTGTCGTTGTTTTGATGTATTTTTTTCGCTGTTTTTCTTCCGCCAGGCCAGTGCTGGACGGTGACTGTTTGTTTTCAATCGAAAGAGAATCGCCCCGTGCGTCTGGAGAGGCTGCTGGGCGTGCTGACTGGAAGCAGTTTTTTCGGGGACCGCATCCAACTACGCAGACGATTGGGGCTGCTAATTGGGTCGGGCAGGTAAATCCGCGGGTATTGCGCAGAGGCTGGCTGGGTGTGGAATGTGGATTGTGTTTGGACATCTTGTTTTGACGTTTCGACTATTGATGGCTGTGATTAGAGAGATGTTTGCGGTTTGTTGTTCTTCGAAGCTGAGTTAGTAATTGTTTTGATTTTCAGCTTGTTTATAAGCTGTGTCACGGATGGAAGATGTGACAGTTGTGGTCACTTTAATCCGATCTCCGAGGTGGTTAGTCATCGCCTCTGAGGCGGTGGGCAGAGCCAGAGGACGTTTGACGGACGCGCGCAAGTGGAAAATGACCTCAAATAGAGTGGATAATTGACAGCAAGTTGGACAAAAAAGGGATAAGTAGATGAGTGTGTTGCTTAGGCACCAGTGCAAGCTATGAAGATCCATGTCCACCCCGAACTGTGGCGTTGTACAAGGAAGACGAAGAAGGTGTTAGTTAGACAGATGGTCAGAGCCGGCAGAGTTATTTTTCTAAGAAATCTGGCCACCACCAGACTATCGACAGTCAAGCAAGTCAGTAACAGCGACTTCGGTGACAGTTGAAAGCTGCCACTCAGCCCACAGGCAAGCGCAAGTGTCCTACACAACCAAACGTTTTTGTCTGCACCCCTAACAGAGTAAAGTGTGAGAAGTAAACCGATGCAAATTTACCTGATTAGGTGCACAGACTAATGTCGTCGCCCTACACGAACACACCAGCGACCCTTCCTTATTTTGCCAGCCATCCGACTACATTCCCTTTTTTGTTCTTCAAAAAATGAGTCAAATCTAAAAATTATAAGTCCTCGAATCACTCGGGGTGACTCTATAGAGTCCCTGTGGTAACACTGGTGGCCAGTTCCCATCACCTCCTGGGATGACCATGTCCTCGAATCGCTCCAGTGTGACGTGAGATGTGCGGCACGTAGCCCCGCGTCGGGCCTTCCTGTTGTAATGTGCAGAGCAGCTGCATCAGTCCAGAGAGACGGGATTCTAGCACACTGGCGGTTGAAAAATGTACCCAGACCCAAACTGTACACACATCGGTAAGACCCTGGCGCTAAGAGACACATCGATTATCTGTAAAGGCCACCAACATCGGCCATTCTGCCAACGAATCCGTTCGGTTTATGCACCTAGGACTCTGTGGCCGATGCTGAGCAAGAAGAGACCGTCGACATTGATCAGTTTTGGCGCCAGCAAGTGTGAATAACACATCCAATATAGGCGATGATGGACAAGAATTCCGCCGTCCCGACCTGAATGAAGTGACGGCAGCAATCGCCAAACTGAAGTCCAATAAGGCAGTTGGTGCCGATGGACTGGTTGCCGAACTCTTTAAAGCAGATGGTGATGATCTGTAAAATCTGGTCGGATGAAAGTATGCCCGAGGGATGGAATCTCAGCATCTATTGCCCGATCCTAGAGAAAGGAGACCCTCTAAACTGAGCCAGTTATAGAGGGATAAGTCTGTTAAACGCCTGAAACCTTACGCTAACATCCTGATTGGTCGACATTAGTGCGGGTTCAGACCAGCGAAATCCACTATTGACCAAATCTTCAAATTACGGCAGATCTTGGAAAAGACCCAGGAGTTTCAAGTTGATACCCACCACCTATTCATCGACTTTAAGGCAGTATAGAGACGAGTTATACAGTGCCTTGTCTAGGTTTGGCATCCCTGCAAAACTTGTCCGTCTTAGCAGAATGACAATGGAAGACGTACGATGCTCTGTCAAGGATTGTACCGAGACCTTTGATGTCAGAAAAAGATTTAGACAAGACGACGCACTGTCATGCAACTTTTTTAATATCATTCTCGAGAAGATCGTGCGGAACTCAAATGTCCAGAGGCACGATCTTCCACAAATCTGTGCAACTGCTTGCATATGCCGATGACATTCACTTTAATTATTACTTTAACACAAACACCGCGGAGGTAAAACGGAGGATCATGCTCGCTTCGAGAGAAAAGTCCTTCGAATTATCTATGTACGGATGGTGTTTGGAGGAGGATACTGAATAGTTGAACGTGCGCCGCTGGAAGCAACTAGTACAACACTGTGCTAGATGGAGAGGCATGTTGGCTGATGCTCTGGCGGAAACCGGACTGTTGCGTCAGCCAAAGAAGAAGGTTAATGTTGTTGTGCAGCTCGTAAGATTCTTCGTTTAATCTTCCCCTCCAAACTCCTTCTAAAAAATCATGACGCAATATGTACTGAAGGATTTTTGCCTGGAAGCGACGAAGAATCTCTTCGTCTGCATTTTACATATACCGCTCGTGATTCTGTGCCGGTTAGCTAAGAGATGGCGTAACTTGTATCATTCCATTGGAACATGCATTGGAAAGCTTCTGTCATTGTAAAAAGTTGTCATTGAAAAAGTCATAGCTTCAGAGGGGCAATACCTTGAATAATACTATTGTACATGTTTTTCTTAAATTAATGTTCAAATTTTAAAGAAAAAAAAGAGAAGTCAAAAACCCAATGGCTGGACTGGAACTTAAGATCTTGTTTAGCAATTGACGTCAAAGCTGTAAGACACAGGGATTGGCCAGAGTACTTTGCTCCAGATTATGAATCATTGTAGTCGATAAAAGCTAGTCCTGACCGCCGTCGAGTTAAACGTCGTTCCATGACGCTTTTCTCAATCATATAACCTTTGAGTGTTCCGCCGTCATTTTGTTGTTGATGCTCATTGATCTGAAATAAGCCGTCTCGGTTAAAGCTCATTGAGAATAATTCTATCATCATGGAGAGTGGCTATTTTCGATGCCGTCAGTCGGTTCTCTGACCATTATCCTTTCTGTTCATCTTTCTACTCCCGTGCTAGTATTGACGTCGATCTATCATCCTAGGAGAAATCTGGGCAGCTTCTGTTGTTCCTGGGAACTTGCCTCTTTACAGAGGATTTCTAGCACATTTGTCAGGTCTTATTTTAGGTAGCGCTTTCGTTCGATGTGGACCCACGGCTCAGCCAACATGCATCTCCAGCCAGCTCATCGAAAGCCAACCAGCTCAGCTTATCGGAGGTGGTGTCGTGCAGGCTGTACTTCCTGACCATACGGCCTTAACCAGATTAAGCCCCTGGACAAGGGGCCGCTGCATGCATTGGTTCACCTCGAAGCGGTTGCTGCAGAGGCTATCCACAGGGCGCCACTAGGACGCTGTATGTCAACTTGACCTGCGCATATACAGGGGTCGCTGTTGGCATCTCGCCAAGTTGAGAGCAATCAACAAACTTTGCCCTGTATGCGCAGGCCCATGCCCTACTCTGTCTCTTTCTAACTTTGCGTTAAGATCGCCAAGGACAGCTTTAATTTCATAGCTAGAGCATTGCTCGTACGTTTTTGTTCAAGAGCTGATAGGAGCCGTCGTTGGTATCGTCGTCATTCGCCTCCGTGGGGACATGTCCGCATAAATTGCTTATGTTGGCGAATGTAGCCTTGATGCTAATCGTCGTGAGGAGATAGTTCGCCGAGCTTAAGGATAAGACTTCTTGTCTTAGGCTGCCTTGAATATAAGCCCTGCTTTTGTTGCTTGTAATGATTTCCGTAGTTTGTCACAGTTTGTCATCCTCTTCTTGCCCGGTTCATCCCATCGCACTTCTTGGTTGGCGGTTACATTTGCTTTGTAGCAGTCCAGGGCATAATTGATGTGTCCCAGAAGATACAACAATGGGCACCGCCAGGTTGTTGTCAGTCAGTTCTGACCGATCCCCACAGCGCCATCCATCGTCTTTGCAGGTCTACAGGACAATTTTCTCGATTTCCTGTGCACCTTCTATGAGAACCCTGTGAGCGTTGAGTAGAAATGAATTTTCAGTTGATGCTGCTGGTCAGTCATTGGAGAGCACGTTCGTGCATTGATTTCCAGAGACTAGTTGCTTCTTAACCACACATCCCACTCGGAGACCGTGAAAAAAGTTCTGTAAATCGTCTGGCATCGTCTTCACATTTATCTCCTGGGATCTGTTCACAAATGGCGCCACCCGCCAAAAGAGATAAACCATCAACCGAGGCCCGTCAAAACACTGAACATCCACAGACCAGAGGCCAAATTCCGACCGCTATTTGTGTGGAAAAAAAAACGAAAGCCTATCTCTTCTCAAACGAAACACGTACGACCCTTCCACCTCGGAGATGTTCTCGAAAACCCTTAGCCGCTCACCCATCCGGGCCACTGAGCCCCAGTGCGCGGCGGCATTCAAAATCAAATAAATATTCAAGATCCCATCTGAAAAAGTGCCACCACCCGATCGATAGCAACTTGTAACCTAGAAACCTCTTCGACCAGTCTCCACAGGCCCCCCCCCGCCCAGTGTGTGCAAACAACACCCAATAACCCTTTGAAATTTATTAATTTATACGCATTGACATTCATCCGAAACTACACTGCGGCAAGGGACAACGCACAGCCGGCGGTGTGGAGTGAATTGAATTCCTAGGTCATTGGGTCAACTACTGGCAAACTATGCACATCACTCATTGAATCAACAATCGGTTCTTGCTCTCATTTGCGCACCCCGCCCAGCGGAAGGAGGCCATGAAGAGGACAAAAGCCGAAAACAAAAAGTCCCCAATAGCAGTTAACCACCACCGTCGCTGAGCCGACGCCATCGCCGCCGTCGCTGCCAGCCGCATCACAGGGGGTGGTGGAGGAGGTGAAGGCGGCGGCACATTTAAATATTCAAATTGCCCTTCGGTGTGTGGTATTTGCTGTGCTCCTCGTCGTCCCAGTGGTGCCTCTTTAACATTCTTTTCTACAATTTGACACTACACCACTGCTGGCTGCTGGCTGTGCCTCGACGTGATGTTTAAACCATGACCACCTCGGTAGCGCCAGCATCAGGGGAGGGTGTGACGAACCACCACGGTTTCGGTTTTTTTTGTCATTTTCCCGGCTCTCCTCGGTGCCAAAAGGAATTCGTTAGAGATTGCATATCTGAGCTCGGAAGCCACGAGCATAAAATATTCACTGAGCGTCTCTTTGACGCTTGGTCCGAGCGCACGGAGGGGCCTTCGCGCTCGACTATCGCCTGACGGTGAGTCTTTGAATTTTTCAAAAGATTTTTTTTCTGTTTGTCTCACAACTGATCGCGGCGACTGTGTGCGTGCGTGCGAGTGTCAAAGCGAAATAGAGGTCATCTTCTGATTGACACCAATCCCACGAGTGTTTGTCCAGCTCGGAGCATCCGTGTGCTGGGGATGGTGGCAGTAAATCAAGGAAAGGAGCCAACACCCAGCGAGGAGCGCTGGCAACCGGAATCAAGGTCGTGTCATGTCAAAGTGGTTGCTTAAACCGATTTGATGAGGTGGCGTCGGCGGGTGGGGGTGGACTCCTAAAGGTTGATGGAGACAACAGGGCGGGCGCTTGAAGATGGATAGATGAAAAGATAGAGATGAATGAATGGATGGAGGGTGTCCTTGGATATTTCTCATTGTGTTCCGTGTCAGGAAGGAAGTCGTCCTTTCAATAATCTCTGCGAGGAAATTTTCTTTCGCTTTTCTTTTGTTTCGTTTTGTTTTTGTTTTTTTTTTGTTCCTCGGTGATGAAATTTGTTCTCCCTATCGCCTCCTCTCGACGAGATGCATTTGCTTCGTGCTGTGAAGTTCAAGCTGGAGGTGGCTGCGGTGGGATAAATTGGAACAAATGTAATCCGTCCAGGGTTACTCCAGATACGGGTGTAATTTCGACAAATGAGGATCCATTTGTCAAAAGTTGAGCTGAGACATTGATCAGAGGCTGGGCTGGGCTGGGTGATGACGCAAGGATGCTGACGTGCCAACAGGAGCTGTGTTCAATTTATTGAACATCACTCATCAGCTGCAAGGTGGCGGCTGGGCTGATGAGTGTTGCTTATCTTGGGCGTTGCTTCAGGTCGTTGGGGATTTGGTGGCTGATTTCCAATTCGAAGGAAGTACATTTTTTTGCTTCAGGAAGTTGCGGCAAACAGTCACGTCACATTCAAATTTGAAGGGCAACCAGGACCCAATTGGGCGTTTTCAAAAAGTGAGGAGGACTGGCTTCGTAGTCAAGTGGCTTCCTCAGAAGGATCGTTGCTCTAGCAAATGTTGTATGGTATGTCAATGGATGACCCGACGCCCTGACGTCCGTGACTCACTCAGACAAAAGTGTTACAACCATTGTGCCCTCAAATGGGATGTTTTTTTTCCACGGGACGTCTTCTTTTGAAATTAATCCAAGGTTGGTTCTTCACTTCACTTCTTCACCGCTGAAGTCCTGCAGCTCTACGAAGGAGGTTCCACTTCTTCCTCGTCTCCTTAGCTTCTACAAAAAGTGGTGTAAGATCTTAAGAGCACTTGGTCTCTTCGAGAGAAAAGTTCTGCGTTCAAACTTTGGTCCTGTTTGCGTTGAAGGTTCCTGGAGAAGAAGATTCAACCACGAATTGTACGGGTTTTACAGCGACATGAGTCTAGCCAGGCGTCTACGGATTCAACGCCTAAGATGGCTAGGCCATGTTGAGCGCATGGACAACACTGCTCCAGCCCGAAGAGTCTTCGACTCCGAACCAGTGGGACAACGCAATAGAGGTCGACAACGAACCCGATGGCGCACTCAAGTGGAGAAGGACCTCAACCAACTTGGAGTGCGAAATTGAAGGCAGCTGGCTAAAGATCGTGCCAGCTGGAGAGAATTGTTGACCGAGGCCCAGGTTCACCCCGGACTGTAGCGCCACAAGAAGAAGAAGAAGAAGATCTTAAGAGGTCTACTTAAAATGCACACTTCTTTTTCTTCTTTGGCAACATGCTCAATGCTCAGCCAACATGCCTCTCCATCTAGCCCGGTCTTGTGCTAATTGCTTCCAGCCACGCATGTTCAACGTCAAGCTGATTACCAACAAACAATGGCTGCATTTCTGACAATGGCTGCATTTGAGCCACTTGGCTTATTCCGCCACGCGTCGCCAATGATCAAACACACACCACACCGAACAGGAGCGAAGATCATTTCTTTGCACAACGAACACAGGAACAGGGCCACAGAATGAAACAACACTTGACCGCTGCCCCATTGTCCACAACATCTGCGCACACACAATACTCTGCCATTCCTGACCCAGTTTGTCGCCTCCTCTCGTTGAACAGCCAAGTGCGTAACCTCATTCCGACGACACCTGCCGTCTCTGTCGCTTCAGATCTCTCCTGACATCTTCACGCTCCAGTTCAACACTCGCCGCCCCTCAAGCACGATCGTAACCGCCATCAACCACATCCACTATCCATCCGTCACCCGGTGTATAAACATTATTGGCCCAATTAGGATCACCTGTGTCACCTCAACTTGCTGGTGTGTCCAATAAAACCGACCGCCTCCGCGTCGCATCACTGCGCGAGTGACTTTTATTTTCATCTCACGGCCGCCACAAGGAGCGTCCCTCTGCGACAACCAACGCGCGCTTTTGTTGTCGCAACGCGTTCTCGACTCGTGCATCTCCGCAGCAGCTGCGTCTTACAGCCAGTCAGACAATCAGACCGTCTCAGCCGGTCGCACCAAAAAGGTGATAATAATAAATAAATAACAATAAAACAGAAAAAAAAACATTTTATTGTTAACCGAAAAGTTTTCACTTTTGACTTCTGACTCTGCGGGCGGGGAGGGGCCGGACGGGCGAACGGGCCGAAGACGCAACAGCGCAGCTTTCAAGTGAAAATTCTTGTAAAGACCTTCTGTGTACACACAATTGACATTTCTTCGAGTCGAGAGTCGAGAGTCGCGTTTCTCGCCCCGTGCGTCTGTCATCACAATTGGCAGCGCTGTTGACATTACCAAACGAGCGAGAGTCGTAAAAGTCGGCCGGGACGTGTGCAAAGACCGCTGCGCCGCTCCGCGAGAAAGAAAGTCTGTCGCGCTGGCTGACAAGGATCTACGCGGCGGCCGCGACGGGATGGCTCTTCAGCGCCCCGCCGGATGTGGGCGAGGATGCCACAAGATAAAAACCAACAATGGGAGCGGAGCGTTCGGCGTTTTGATGCGCCATCGCCGCGCCGTCAGTACTTAAAAATCCAAGGTGGAATTCGTCCGAAAAAAAAAAAAGAATTGCCGCGAAAAACAACAAAAAACCATCCGAACAGCACTTGAAGAGGTGACGAGACCAGACGCACAACGACGAGGCGGTGATGCGGCGGGCTCTACGTTTTTGGGGTCACCGTCAATGGTGGCTTAACATAATTCCATTTCATCCGCGAGAGGCCAACTGGGAGTGGTGCGCGGCTATGCGCCGCCGCTGATGGTCTCCGCGTGTGGTGATGACAAAAGTCGTGACACCGTAATTGAATTATTGTGATTTTCTTTTTATACGCCCGTACCCTCGTATCTGTTTTTTTGTTTTTGGGCGCGAGATGAATGAGGGCAGCACCCAAACCATCTCAGGATTTCTGCTCTCATCCACCGCCACCGCTGATGATGATGATGACAGGCGGACGTGCGTACCGAGCCTAGTGTCTCACTGTTTCGCCGTGCAACTGGGTGTAGAAAGCGCTTCGGCACTTTTACTTTCCACGCCCCGCCGAAGGCTGGGGAATCTCTTTTTAATTCGGGGATTCTGCGGAACATGACGGGATTACGATTGCTGCCGCGTTCAGAGATAGGGCTGGAGACTATCGCATTTCGGGGACGGATTGATTGATGGAAGGGACTTAGCGAGGAGAGGCCTCTGCCTGGTCTGTCGACGCACTTGGACGGATGTCAATCAGTGGCGACGGCGGCACAGATTGCACAGTTTCGGTGGCTTAGGCGAAGAGGTTTTGCGCCGCCAGAAATGACCATCCGTCGATGACAGCTTAAGCCGCCGATGAGAGGAAAGTCATTAAATGGGAGACGCCCAGAGGGGCACATGTGGTTTGCGTCATCTGGCCCATCTGTCGATTGTGCAATTGAGGAGGCATGATTCAGATTTCAGGCATGATCTCTTCCACAGCCTGCCTGGATGTGGGTGAGAATGCCACGGGACAACGATCAAGTATTGGAGCGTTCAGATAGACATTCAAAGCGCGAAAGTGATTCAAAAAGTGACCTGGGATCGATATGGGCGCTCCGTTTTTCACTGAAGAACAGGCGGGTACTGTAATAATGGATGCTTGTGAGAAATGGGAACAGACATAATATGGTTGGCGTTACAGCCAACCAGGACAGGAAATACTCCTGGAGCATTGTCAGTGACTCGAAAGAGGTGGGGTCGTGAAAATTGTTTCGTCGCACAGAGCAGGAATCGAACCTACGACGTCGAGGTTGGGGTTGACGCACATACCCGCAACGCCACGGTTCACAGCAAAATGGGAACAGACATTCGGTCGAATAAAGTTCAGAGATTTGGTTCAGCTCTGTAGAGTTACACGATCAAAGCCCTCCAACATGTGTCAAAAATCCCGACTCCTTTTTGACAAACAGACAAAGGAACAACCATTTGCAGAATACTTTCCCAGAAGTCGCGCCGAAAAGCAGTTCGAAATGGCGCCCAATGGAAGACTCAAAGCAGACGAATAAATCAAAACTAGAAGCATCTGAATTCGTCATCATCGATGCAGAATAATATAAAAGCGCTACAGTCCGTAGAGGACCAGGGCCTAGCTCCTCAGTAACCACTTGTGTTGTTCGGTCTAAAGTTCTCCCACAAGTGGAAGGCCCCAAAGGTTGTTATGCCAACTCCGAAAGGGCAAGATGGAGAAGCTGTTTGTAGGCAGTTATACTTTTCCAGCACCAGTCACTGACAGTGACGAAAGTGTTTCCAAAAAAGCGCAGAAATTGATTAAGAACGTATGTCAGCACGTTTAGTTTCTCGGTGGTTTCTAGGTGCTAACTAAACTGAAAACTAGATTCAGCCGAAGAGAGCCTTCTGGTACCAACCCACTAAGCCACAAGCGCATTGGGGTTTCAAGAATAGGACCTCTCCAATCGACGTGTTTTCACAACGTATCGAGTTGGGTCTAAGCTTGTCAACTCGTACCTAAACTCAGACCTCGCGGTTACAGTGTAACTTGGTACTTCTTTTGTGTCTACTTTGAATGACATGGTTGAAGGAAAGGCGAGGAATGAGATGACAGTCGCTTGCGAAGAATAAGAACAGACTGTCGAATTAGGCGCAGAAATTGTGACCACATTTATCCTACCAAATTGTGACACAACACGACGGCTTGTTGATTAGCAGACAAAAGAGCAATCATTCCGACCATGCCGTAAAGTTGTTCGAAATGGCGCCCACTGAAAGGTTTAAGGTAGAGGATTGAGGCAAGTCAAGAAGCAACCAAACCTAGGCAACCAACCTCTGAATGCGTCACCATCGATGCAGAATAATAAATTGGCGCAAAAGTGCGTAGAGGACCAGAGCCTAGCTTCTCAGCAACTACTCGTGTTGTGCGTGCTATTGTTCATTCACGAGTGGAAGGGACCTACAACATTTACGTCTCCTAAGGGCGGGCGAGTCCAAAAATCGAACCTATGTGGGGTCGACGCACATACCCACAACACCACGGGCCATCTGTGGAGGACCAAATCCAAACAAGTGGCCTATTACGCAAGGAAATCAAATCCTTATCGGAACTTGAATGGTTTGACCCTGATTGTTGCGAGTCGCTGTCGATACTCTGTGTAATGATTAATGCTACCTTCACTCGGAGCCAACCTCCACCAGCCTACCAAAGCGCGACCTGCTCTTCTTGAATACAGATCTTCTTTGTATTAAGCGCAGCTCGCCGCAAAGGAGGCACATTAAAGCCGCATTAAATTTGAGGCGTTTCCCATGGTCCACATAAGTGCCATAAGGCGAGAGCAACGGATAGAAGTGTGCACAATACAAAATTCATAAGCTCCTCTACGTAGCATAAATCGGAGTCCATACCGATCGAATGCCACTTGACACTTGTGAGCGTCTGATACGATACAATAATACGCAATGGTTTTCCGTACTGAGCGATTGTATTGGGTCACACTACACTCCGAGACAACACTCAGACTGGATACGCAATAGACACCTAGCCAGAGAGGGTTTTTAACAAAAACTGGGGTTTAAGCCGGACCGCAGTGCCACACAAAAGAGACAGGTAAGAAATTGCAGCCAAAAGCAGCAGCAGTAGACAGAACAAAAGATAGGCAATCATCAAGACAAGACAAATTGCCAGAAGTATTGCCTGAGTTGCTTAATCACTAACCAACCACCGGCCTCAAAGACCGGTACACTGCATGTTGTAAATTTCATAGAACGTTGCTTATGTTTGAGACTTGAAAATAAAATTTAAGAACGTTAGGAATAATATTGTTTCTTTGGTCGTTCTTAGTCTATTCCGAAAATGCAAATTTGGTCATAATCTTTGGGCGGTCTACGGACTGAGGTCCACAGTTCAGTATTCCGCCCCAATTAATGCAAACCAATTCGTGGCCCGATGGTCACATTCAATTGTGCTTCTCATTGGATTTGGATGGATGGATTTTTTGGCAGACGAGAGTCCCCTTTCCAGAACTTGATGAGGGTGGACGAGGTGTGCTACACGTAGGAAGGAACAACGTGCCATACAGCAAACGAAGGAAATTGAAGAAAAATTCCATGAACTTCTTTAGGAACACGTTAAATTGCTAGTCCACGCTGACAAACCAACGACAATCGTTACAGTCGAAGCCAAGCTTACTCGTGTAACTGACGACACACACGGTGCACCGGTGCTGTTCAATTCAGGGACCTCCGCGCCGGACCGTTTCGAACCCACACTGGGCGTTGCAGAGGAGATTTACTGTCGTGTGGTTTCTTCAATCTAGTTCGGGAGACAAAGGAGCCCACGCAGAGCAAGGAAGCACGCTGATAGTCTCAAAAGTCTCAGTGAATTCGTTCCCGGCCTTGATGGAATAGAGGGGAACTCTCACTCGTCGTCGAGCGCAATGCACGATTTTCGCAGGAATGTCAAAAGTGGATATGGCGTTGTATGCACGAGTCTGCAAGCCTAGGGATTTTTTCCCCAGGACTTGCTGTTGTGGTGGAGATTTAGTCGATGTTGGACTTCTCCAACTTGAACGAATGGTTTCAGTTGTCACACAAAAACGGCGGAGGCGTTAATTTACGTATTTCTCTTTGATTGAGCCAGTTGAAGAGATTACCTTTCTGGCATTTGCCTTCCTGTGCCACGACCGGCAAGGGCAGAAGATTTCACAGCGATTCAAGAGTAAGTGGGATGAGGACAACATATGGAGTCAAACAAATGTATCCAGACGAGAAAGAGACGATACGACGGTCACCAAATAGAGAAAAATGCAGTCGAGCCGTTGTTTGTTTATCTCGGAGCGAGTGTGAACTCAACAAAAGACGTGTTAGTGAAGATCAGATCCGACTAGCCGACCGTGGCAATAGTTGCCACTACAGTGGAACCAAACAACTTGGATTCAGACGCCTTGACTTAAAGGATTCCAATCACTTTTGCACAAAACACTTCTAGAGCCAATCCCGGTGTACACAGACACGAGTTGGCAAACGCAATATATATTGATCTTGAAGACTGGAAGCAGTGCGCCCGGACAGTGGACACTCCATCTGGAAGAGAAGAACATTTAAGCCAAAAGCAGCAGCAATAGACAGAAGGAAAAATTATATTTCGGATATACGGTCCCGCCTGCGAGGAAGGCGAATGGAGGGGAAGACACAACCATGAACTCTACCAGCTGGAGGAGGATGTAGTCCGGAAGGCAAACCTCCGTCGACTATACTGACTCGACCACATCGAGCGAATGGACAACAACGCTCCAGCACAGTGAGTCTCCGAATGCGAGTCTCCTAACACGAGAAGGAGAGGAAGACCGAGCCTCCGGTACAGAGACCAAGTCATCGCGGATGTAAGAAAACTTGGCCTTGATGACTGAAAGCAGAGCGCCAAGGACTGTCACCGATCGATGGCAGCAATTGCTCAGGCTCTGAGGCTTCATAGGTCGTCGGCCTGATAAGTAAGTAAGTAAGTCATGAAACCAAACAACTCCTTAGATTCAGACTCCTCGACTTGAAGGACTCTCACTTTTGCACAAAACACTTCTTCAGCCAATCCCGGTGTATACAGCCACGAGCTGGCAACTTGAAGACTGAAAGCAGTGGTCCCGGACAGCGGACACTCCATCTGCCATGTAGGTTTGCTTGAAATAGAGTGCATCGTGCCTTGCAGCTTGTCTTTGACTAAATCCCGCTTCCCGACTCAGTTCAAATCCGTGTCAAGGTGCCAGTTTTTGGGGAATAATCCACAAGAGGTGTGCACTTGCGCAGAGTTAGCAGTCTCTGCTTGGATGCGATGGCCGAGGATCCAATGGCTTGGAGATCTCTAGGACGTGCTCTACCCCTGAAGCTGGTCTGAACATGATGATGATATCAGTCTCCGCCATTCCTGTGCTCAAAATACTTGAGAAACGAATTTGAGACATCCTGGCGGTGAACCTAAAGTAGAGTCGCACTTCCCTCCCCTGTCTCCTCCCCCACCCCATATTCACCCCCCCATTTGTACCCTTCAATCAAACGAGCAGTTTGCTTTTAACGACTCCGTCCAGCACTTATCGCATGCCGGCAGTTACCAACTGCCCCACTTCCCCTTCGCGCACACATTCAGAGAATTGCCCAATTTTCCTGACAATTTCCACCACAACACAGCCGTAGCACTCCCTCCCAGCGCCATCCAAAGACTCACAGCCCATCACGAGTTGCGTCCATTTCACTGCCGCTCATTAATGAAGTCGTTATAATTTATTTGACCATGAAACTGCATATGCGACTGACTGAAGACCGCCAGACTGCCAAGTGTCACCCATCGCCACCGACCACCGACCACCACCCACTCGCGCCGGGGCGGGTGTGCGCAGGAACGACGAAAAAAAATTAACAAGCGAATTACAATATCTGCTCTCGTGATGTTAATTAAAATATGCGCCAACAGCAGTGGCTACGATAACACAGCCATATTGTGGACTCGAGCACCAGTACGAGACGCGAGTACAATGCCATTACCAGGAGGGACTCACACCCACTCTGCTCTGCTCCTCCGCGCGCTGGAAGCTCTAAACGATTTCGTGTCTCACTGTCGTTGCCACCGTCGTCGTCGTCGATATGCAGCGGCAACAGTTTGCTGTGCAAACAGACGCGCGTGTAATTGATATTCATAGCGAGAGTCGGACCCACACAACCCTGCCTGTGTCTGTGTCTCTGGAGCTGTCATGTGAAGTATCTGAGCGCTTCAACGACATCGACATGCGAGTGGCAGAATATTTGCTGTGTCGTCTTCATCGGTCGGGTGTCTCTTTCGTAACACATAACCCACGAGACACGTCGAAAAACCACAAGATTGAGTGCGCGGCCGATGTCTGAGATACACTTTTGCGTTGTTTTTTCCTCCTCGTCTTTGACCTGATGCAACGCAGGGTGTGGTGTGCCGGGGGTGGCCTTCTTCTCCTTTGAGGAAGCGGCTGGTTGCTCGCTCCTGGCACCGTCACCGCCACACACCACCCCGGGGGGGAGAGAGATTCAACCGATTTTCACCCGAATTTGGGTTTTCCTTTGTTTTGTCAGACACAAGCAATTCGCTGTTGTCGAACGGTGCTGACACACGGCGCTGTTTGCCGACGCATTGTCATGGCTGCTGCCTCGTTGGCGGTGTGCGACTCTCTGTCGGATGTTTACCTTTCGAAGGAACCCGTGCTGGTAACCCGTGAATCATATTTTGGAACAGTTTTTCGTTTTGACAAGTGTTTTCGGCAATCAACCGAAACGAATTGAGGTTGATTGTTCTGCAACCGATGCGAGGCGCGGTGCAGGGGAGGGTGTGCTTTCTTTTGTCTTCATTTCCTGCCTCGGCGGCTGCCGCAAGAGAAGCTGAATGGTGGTACGTGCTTCGATGGAGGGGAACGTCGCGGAGGCCTTCCCTCGCGTTCCCTGGAAGACGACAAGACTCATTCCACACACATCACAGAAATTCAACAGAAGCCCATCATCGGGCGATATGCATCCGAGACTTAAGACTCAATTAGCAGTCGCTTTTAATGTCGCACTTAATCGAAATCAGCAGCGCCTCCACCAGTTGAGCTTCCACCGGAGGAGGACCACTTGCGGCTGCTTAGTGCCCGCTTCCACTCGAGCATTGTCTCGACGTCAGCTTCCTTGGCTAAGCGTTCGGGCGTAGGTGCACCCGGTCGTTCGTTCTGTCGCATAAATTAAGTTTACGAGTCGTTAATGTCGGCATGTTTTATTAACCGAATTCCGACTGGCAATTATTTCCCGCAAAGAAATTCCCTTAAAATTTATGTGTGACCAGCTTAATGGTGTCAATTGCAGTCCTTTTGGTTTTTTTTTTGCTCAATCAGTTTGCGGTTGACGACTGCGGCGAGGCGGAAGGAAGTCCTGATCCGGGGTTCCCTCGGACTGCTGTGTGCCCGGGACTACGTGATGGATGGGGCGTCGGATAAAGGTGATTGACAGGCGATTCGGAAGTTGCAGGCACTTTGACTCGATCGAGATTGTCGAGGTGGCAGCTGTTAATTTGGAAGTGGAAAGGCATGTTGAAGTACTGGGCGGTGCGCATAATAAATCGTGTCTTGAGGGCATTGGAACTTGGGTTGGGGGCAGTGTTCTAGTGACGAGAGAATGCAGTCTCACGGAACTCGATCACTTCAGAATTGTCAGAAGGAATCTTGGGACTTTAACCCTGTCTGTCAGCACTGTTTAAGAGGTTTCTCCGTGGCACACGGTCGTCTTAAGCCTCATTGCAACGAAATAGGAACTACCGAACTTTGGCTGGATCAAAGATGGGAAAAGGTAACGGCTATCGCATCTAGGGACTCCCTGACTTCGGCGTTGTTTTTCAAGAGGGGCTCTTGGCAGTCAAAGAAGCGCCCAGAATGATGTCAATGTTGGAACTACCTTCGGCTGAGGCAAACAGGAACCAAGTCCAAGCTGGTAGCATGAAGCCACGAAGGAGTACTCGATAAAGTCATGCTGGGTTTCAGGCGATAGGGACATAGCCGGCATCGAATGATCTTATCACGAAATGGCCGAAATCGACGGATCCCGTGCAATCCCATGGAACAATCCAGCTCTTGTGGATGACAAGAAAGTGGCCCGTGGCGTTGTGGGTATGTGCGTCGACCCCAACCTCGATTCGATTCCTGCTCTGTGCGGCAAAATAATTTTCATGGCCCACGTCTTTCGAGTCACTGACAATGCTCAAAGTGTATTTCCTGTCTAGAAAAAGCTTCTCAAACTTGGCCGTTCGGAGTCGGCATAAAACCGTAAGTCCCTTCCACTCGTGAGAGAACGATAGCACGTACAACACGGGTGGTTGCTGAGAAGCTAGGCCTTGGTCCTCTACGTGCTGTAGCGACAAGAACAAAAGTGCGACACGATTATAGGGCCAAGAACTAAAGAATGGAACTTTCTAACCATCTAGGAAACCACTTGGATGGTTTGGCTCATATTGACGAGTGCAAAAACCCTTCAGTGCGGCCAGGAGTTGCTAACGATGGTAGTGGGAGCACTAACTGTCTATGATCATCTGGAGTACGCCGAAAACGAAAAGGGGACTAGACAATGCCAAGGCTGCGACGACGAAGGTAAGGATAGGATGAGCGTACTGCCAACTATCCTTGCCACTGCCACAGTCTCTGGCACTTGAGACATCGAACACTGGGTGAATGGTTTTTGCAAGAGCTCCAGGATCTTACAAAGATCTCTTTTTAGATATACCATATAGGGGCATTAGTGTAGCTGAAGGAGACAAAACGATGTTTAGCAAACCTTTCTATCCGCCAAAGGGCATCGCGTGGTTAATATACCTGTCCACCCATCAAACTAACCTACATAGATATGTAGGTACGCACACTCCACACAGAAGCTACCCAAAAAAATTCAGTTAGACCTCAAGATCATTGCAATAGCCGACTAGGCTTGGTTTTCTTTCAAAACAGTATGCATTCTTGTTTTTTCCTGACGTTCCCTTCAGATATAGAAATGTAATGTGGTTGGTACCACAAACCCGGGACGAGCCTGCTGCTAATCATGCCCAACCAACAGGATTCTTGTGTCGATCAGACTTAAGGTCATCCGGAGAGTCTGAAATGGGGAAGGAGAGACTACGTACTGAACTAGAGGCTAATGCCTTTGCCCCGCAGATAATGTTTGCCAGTTTCGTGACATAGCTGAACCTTCGAACTTAAGATCACCTAAAATTCTTCATGAACTCAACACGATATTTCGGAACGCTGTCCAGTGATTCAAAAGCAAGTTACGACTGGTCAGAGTACACATTTTCCCGCATTTCGCTTAATTCCTTGACTCAATGGAACGAAAGAACTATGCATCGATGATTTGGACAAGTTACACGAATGTCACCATCATCACGTCTTCCGAGACGTGCCTTAAATGCGACTCCATCAGGCAGACGTCCTAATGGAGTACCCAGGACGAGGTGGTCGGACCAAGTCGAAAAAATCACTTGGTTGCGCCTAGGCATAAATCCTGAGGAGGTAGAGTCGATGGCGGGGGATCTAGTGGCCTGGAGACCTTTGGTGCATGCTTTACCCCCGGGACCTCTTTAGTGGATCATGAGGGTCCGAAAATGATGATGATAGATGATGAATTTGTGCCGGTAGACTTGACGCTGTCTAGGTGAAGTTGGTTCAAAGAGAATTTGCACAAAAGACAGTGAGGAGTTACTTATTTCGTTTATGGGAGCACTGTTAACGTGGTATGTGAAATTTGTTAGAAATGATCGACCTACCACCCATTTTTCAAAACTTTAAAGTCCCACTCCACACTGGATACAATTTCAATTCGATAACAACAATAATAACATAGGTGGCGCCACATTCAAAGATGGACCCAAAGATTCCACGGCACCCACCAGAGTGGTGGGTTCTATTCTTCTGCCATTGACGTATGGCGATTCCGAACGGCAAAGTTTGAGAAGCAGTTTTCTAGACAGAAATACTCTTTGAGCAATGTCAGTGGTGAAGTTGAATAGAAAACAAAAGCAGACCATAATGTTAGGTTAATTTATAGTGGCTGACTGCTAAGGGCAGTCACACTTAGGCCAGAGTAGGCCCATTGCGACGCGGATTGACTTCTCCTAACATTGGAACCAGTTGGTGCTTCTAGTGGAGCGATTTAGCTGACCTATGCTGGAGCTGTTTAGCTCATTGAGCCCACTGAAGTAGTAGGCCCCTAGGTGTATGAACCTACGACTAGCCACAGCACTACAGAAGCAGAGTAGTTGATGAGTGTTTTCTTCTCCTCTTCATCCATGCAGCTTCTGCAGAAATCATTGTATGGGGCACCCATTCTGCGAGCATGAGTGCCAATTGCACGGTGCCCGGTTATGACTCCTATGAGAGTCCTTAATGAGTGCTGACTGAGTAGACTGAGTGACCATTTTAGGCTAAGTGATGGGCAGATTTCTTTTGCTTTGAGGCAGGCGGTGCCTTCTAGCCATTTGCCATTGGTGGTATGATTGCGTGAATCTTTAGAAGATGGTAGGCTGTAGCGATCGGCATAGAAGGTGGTACCTCTGCTATCGATAGGGATGAGGTTGTGCCACACCTGGCGAGTTCATCGGCTTTGCAGTTTCCTGGTATGTTACGGTGTCCCGGCAGGGATGTCAATCAGTCATCTCGTTAAGAGACAGCCTTCAAATTAAGGGACGTTTTTAAAAAAATCATGACATTGTCGAGAGATGGTGATATCCCTTTTTGATATCACGTTGTTTTTGCGCCATGACAACGCTTCTTTAATCGCTCTGGTTTCTGCCTGAGAAACGCTACAGTGATTTGGGAGCTTGGAAGAGATAGCAATGTTGATGCTGATCGAAAATCTCTTCTCGAAAGGAAAACAGACCATGAACGATGTAGAAGTATTTTTTTTCTTTTGAATTTCCTCTTGTCGATGTCATCCAAAGTGGGCCCTCCACTAAAAGACGGGACAACAAAATTAACAAAGGTCTAGGAGTGGAGGGCAGGAAAGAGGCTTCAACATAGAACAGACAATTATGAGATCAATGAATAAATGCATTGCCTTAGAATCTCTCAGGAGGCCATTTAAAAATGTAGAAAAATAATTGGACCCAAACTGGAGCCCTGCGAGTCACCAGAGTCTGTAAAGTGAGCCGTCATTAGCATGACATGTAGGTGACGTATTTTCTTGTACATAAGACAAGACCAACAAACTACATCTTACTCATGGCCAATCATGTGACTCCAAAGACTCCCATCACTACTTCAATCGTTTCCTTCACGGAAGCACAGATCTTTGATCTATTCTATGAGTTCATGACTTATTGAAGACTAATTGAAGACTTATTCAAGTCTCTGTCCTTGGAGATGGGCCCTAAATTGTGAATGCCTGCCGTCAGAAGCTATATTTTCTATGAGGAATGTCTCAAGCCTGCGGTCAGATGGAGATAGCTCAGTGTTCCCTTAATGGAACAGTTGTTGCAACATTTTCATTTGAGTGTCCCCAACGAGTTGATTGAAACAATGTCTGTCCTTTCTCAGCCGGGGACAAAGGACAAGACCTCAAAATTCCACAGCATCCATTCTCCACCCCACCATCACCCGATCAAGAAAAGTTACCATCTCAGAAAACACACGTCACAGCACTTCTTCCAACTTCCTCCTCAGACCCCAGAGACAGTTTCCAATTGCCCGCCTTTCAGCTTGTCAATCACTCACTCAAACTGAGAAAAGAAAACCGATCAACAAAAGAGTATCTGTTCCCATTGTTCGCCCGTGCTTTGTGACCACCACCAGCCGACTAGAACAATGGTGTCGTCTTAATTACTTAGAAACATGACAAATGCGTAGCACACCAAAGCTTGCCATTCCGTATCTCAAGCCCGTCGCGGTGCATCAAGACTGCGGACCGCAACCGTCGAATAGTCACGTTCGCGAATCTTTATCACAAGCCTGTGCCGCAACAATAGATCGAAAAGCGAATTCCATCGCTTATCGAATTCTGTAAGTTTCCATGCGATCTCTCGGACGCGGTGCGCACTTTATGGACACGCTCCATGAGTCACTGCATGGCGGGGGGGGCCTTTACTTTTTGCGAAACATAATTTTGGGTGCACTCCTACGTGGTGAGCTCATGGACATGCTTTGGGACATCACCTTTTTGCGACTAATTACGAATTCCAGGCACTTGGCGCCTGATTCACCGGCGTATCGATTGCCGATCGAGGGAGAAGAACTGAAGAGGAGGCCCCCCATTCGCGGGAAGACCGACCTGTGATACGATTGTTTTTCTCTTTAAACAGAGCGCGCCCAGCTAACGCTTGGGGTTTCTCCAACTCGACATAAGCGTCGACTCTTTGATCGTCGACGACGGCCGCGACGTGATGATTGACAATTTTGTGGTCGCCAGTGGCGAAATGCAAGCTAAGCCATTTCCAGGCGGTTAGTCACACTCGAAGAGATTATCCAACTCTTCCGGGAAATGATTTGCGGCTGTGGCCATCAGAGAAGATGTTTTTTTTTTCCTATTTGCCACGTGATGGGTGGATGATGCGTGTGAGCATTTCTATTCGGGGAATGGGCATGGTTTTGAAGACTTCGCGGCACGAGCTTAGTTTTCTGAAGCTGTTTGTGAGCCAAATTTTAGCGAGTTTCAGACCAGCTTCCATAGGAGGGAGTCTGACAATTCCACTGAAACCTAGATCAATGGGACTAACAACACAATAAACGATAGTCAGCTAGCTAAGACGAACATTTTTCACAATATTCTCGCACTTTCTTTCGCAAGCAAAAGTAATGAGAATACGATTCAATGTAAGTGTCTGGAAGATTTGTATTCTGTTGCACCCCTAGTCAGCTAAGGGGTAAAGATTTGGCGTTCAAAAAGGCAGAGTTTGTGGAATGTGACGGCAGAGTTCTAACACTTCTCTGACACACATCTGCTCGATGTGCGAATCAGGCTGTGACACTAGATGGAGCTGGCCTTTGAGTAGTGCGTCACGAAGATAATTAAACTAACAGCGTCACAAGCGTCAGAACATAAATCAAACGCAAGACTCCTTCATCAGGACGTCGTAAAATTGTCACACTTCTGATGAATAAATCTTGCGTTTGATTTACGTTCTGACGCTTGTGACGCTGTTAGTTTTAAAACGTTCGTGACGCACTCAGTATTCACAGGGCCTCGCAGTCAGCTCCATCTAGTGTCTGTAATAGTTCGTTCATCACAAGAGAAGGACGATGCACCGCCTTGTGGTGTACTGCATAACGTGGTTTCACATGCACCTCTATCGTGGAAAACGCTGGGAGGTATGTTTCACTAAAATTCACAACTTTGGATCAATGATTGACTTGAATTGTTCACTTGTCGGTAAGGAGAATTCGTTTTGAGGCCATCGTGGATAACGTTCGAATTAAAACCCATCCCATACAAACTTGGACATTTCTCAAACGCAGCAAATTCATTGCGTATATGGGCGTTTGTTGCGAGTTCGAAATAGTCATCGGTAAAGTAGTCTGACTGCCGTTTTCACGATCCATTTAGCAAATGAAAGTGAATCGAGTGGGAGAAGTGAATCGCCTCCACGGTAGGGGTGATAGCTTCGAGTTTAAAGTCATTTTACTAAGAAGCTAGTGATTTCTAGCCTGTTGAGTTCTGAGATTATTTTTATTGGTCCGCCTACGAACCAAACTAGACTTGCCGACGATGCCGACGGACTCAGCTAGGGTTAACTTTTTGTCAACACGTGAAGTGCTGTTCCGACAGATCTACCCGTGATATGAGCATGGTAAGAGAGTGATTATTTCTTTGCGACTGCATGTCTAATGAATACGTCAACTAGTTTTTCTAATGTTTTGAGAAGAAAAGATGATCAATTTAAAGGTCTTAGATCCTTCATTTCGATGTGAACGTATTTCCCTGCCCAGTGTACATGACCGAGAGGCAAATACTTCTAGAAGATGATGACCACCCAACATTTTCAAGCTCTCCAGTCTTCCCATTTTATGCATTTTGAGGGAGTTAATGGCCCATATGAGAGTATTGTTGGTCACCCTAAGGGAACTGCTATTGGAGTGCGATTGAGGTTCTCCTTACAGCAGTTACCTAGGAAGTAGGAATCACATTTACAGTTTTCTTTGCCAGTCTTTGCATGTAGCAAAGACTATTTGAGTCTCACAAGGCTTGAAGAGAAGCATAGCGTTGCCAAGCAAAATTGACGTCTAGTTGGAAAACAGCACAGGGAACTGAACTTGCTGTCAAAAATTCGACTCTCCCTATTGAACACATAAAATATGGTTCTGACTAGAGATGGGTCAACTCGAGTTGATAAATCGAGTCAACCCGAGTTACGTCCAAAACGAGTTGCTGAAACTATAACGCAACAAATAAATGGACATCAACTCGGCTCACTCGCTTTTTAGACTCTCGTTGGCCATTTCTAAATTAAATATCAAACTACAAACGTTAACTCGGTGTGATGTGAACACACAATACGCTTTGGCTGGTTAAGACACAGGGACCGAGTTGTACAGACTTCCGTTTCTTATGAGACCCGTGGAAACACTGATCTCAAACCTATTGAATTGAGGTAGTATAGAGTATACATTGCGTTATAAAATGTATTACGATGATACATAGTGTTCCAAGCTAGATCGAGTTTGGTGAATTAGGTGACACCGAGATAGTCAGCTCGAGTTGCAACTTGGGTCTTTCAGTTCCAATTCGGGTCAACTCGTTTCGGGTTGGCACATATCTAGTTGGCACCAACTTTAAATGGCAAGCTTCGAAGTGTAAACTCAATTAAAAATTGTGAATAATTTTGTAATTTTTTGTCTCTTGATCGAGAGTTAGTTTGGGTTGGATTACTGGCCTATCAGTGAAATCACCAGCACATAGGATACCAACGGCATCACTGGACCAGATTTGAAAACCAAATAATCATGTTAACCGTGCTTTCACTGAGATTCAATCCGGAGACCACTATAACCAAGAGCTCAGCCAACTGGTCATCCATCCGTTTCATTGAGAGTTTAAAACCAAAAGCTTAAAAAATTATATATCATGGACAATTTTTGTTCGACTAGAGTCTCAGATTTTAGGCAGTCAGGTGTGCATAAAGCCGTAGTCACAGGCGGATGCACAGTCCCAATTCCAGGCTCTAGTTTCGATGGCAAACGGCACAGGTCACGGCGGTGTTTTTAGTCGATCCACAAAGGTCCTTGGTGTTGTGGGTTATATCCTTGTTCAGAAGATAACCTCACCTAACTCCGACATGTCCTTCACATGAATAACCAGAGCTACGCACGGCACACACATTGAAGCACTCAAAATAATGCAGTCAAATTAGTTGCAAATCACGATTGACTGCCGGGGATAAGTGAATTTAGAGTTGGAGGCACTTTGTTCGATCACGACTTCGTTGGTCATTGACAAAGTTCTGAATCTGAATCTTGTTGATGGTTTAAAAAGGTGAGTCCTCTTCAACAATAGGAGGAGGAGTTGCCGCAAAAAAAAACTTAGTGAGACCAAAACACAAAGTTTTCAGTCACCAAAGGACAGAATTTCATTCAGTGTTTGTCTCTGCAGTATGTGCTTAGTCAGCCCTTCATTTTCATTTATATTTAATTTTTATTGCTGTACCTTACGAATATTTTGTACTTGTACTTGTACTATTGACACTACTATTGACTCCCAGCTCAAGGATATCGAGAAGTCTAGGGACAAGCAAAAAATACGGGCCTTTTACAAAAAAAGCCAAAAGCCTGGACACAGGCTTTAGGAAAGGCACCCAGGCTCTTCGAAATTGCGAGGGTAACCTAGTTACGGACCCACAGGGAATAGTGGATGTGTTTAAGCAGCACTTCCAACAGCTGCTTAGCGGGCCTGACCAGGAGAGAGTGATAGGGAACCAGGAAATCCCAACTCCAGTCTACGAAGAAGTCCTCCCATCTAGGTCGGTACAGCCATTAAAAGGCTGAAGAACAACACAGCCGCAGGCTCAGATGGCTTACCATCAGAGCTTTTCAAAGCTGGGGGCAATGTAATGGTAGGGAGCATGCACCAAATCATTTGCCGAATTTGGGAAGATGTGAGCATGCCCGACGACTGGAATATCAGCTCCATATGCCCCATCCACAAAAAAGGCGTTCCTACCTCCTGCAAGAACTACAGAGGTATATACCTGCTCAATGTCGCCTACAAGATCCTATCCAGCGTACTGTGTGAACGTCTAAGGCCGTTTTGCACCGCACTAATCGGCACGTACCAGTGCGGCTTCCGGCCCGGCAAATCGACTTTAGACCAAATCTTCACAATAAGGCAGATCCTGGAGAAGACCAGCGAGTTTCAAATCGATACTCACCATCTGTTCATCTATAAAGCCGCATACGACAGCATTCATCGCAAGGAGCTATTCGAAGCGATGGCCGAATTCGGGATCCCCGGAAAACTGATCCGGTTGTGTCGCACCACGCTAACACATACGCGATGCACCGTGCAGTTCGGTTCAAAAACCTCTGAACCGTTCGAAACCTGCACCGGATTTCGGCAAGGAGATGCGCTGTCCTGTGATTTCTTCAATCTGGTACTGGAGAAGATAGTGCGGCGGGCAAAAGTCAACACGGAAGGCACTATCTTCTACAAGTCAGTCCAGCTGTTGGATACGCTGATGACATCGACATTGTCGCGCGGTCCCAACGTGCCATAGTGGAAGCTTTCACGGCAATTGAGGAACAGGCGAAACGAGCTGGTCTTAAGGTCAACGAGGACAAAACAAAATATATGCCGCACGCCGCACACCACCTCGGCCAAAACGTCACAATCGACAGCTACAATTTCGAGGTAGTAAAGGTGCTTGTCTACCTCGGGGCAAATGTAAACTCCACGAATGACATCGTCGTGGAGATCCGACGTAGAATCGCCCTTGGCAACCGATGCTACTTCGGTCTGTCAAGACAACTGGTCTCGAAACACCTGACTCGAAGGACCAAAGTCGTGCTTATCCTGCCAGTCCTACTTTATGGAGCCGAAAGCTGGACATTAAGTAAGGCTGCAGAGCTGGTTCTTGGTGCCTTCGAAAGAAAAATTCTACGTCGGATATATGGTCCTGTCTGCGAGGAAGGCGAATGGAGAAGACACAACCGCGCACTCTACCAGCTGTACAAGGATGCGGATGTAGTCCGGAAGGCAAAAATCCGTCGACTACACTGGCTCGGCCACATCCAGCAAAGAGGGTCTTCGAATCCGAGCCTCGAGAAGGAGAGGAAGACCGTACGTCCGGTACAAAGACCAAGTCATCTCGGATGCAAGACAGCTTGGCCTTGATGACGGGAAGCAGCGTGCCCAGCACCGTCACCGATGGAAGGCAGCAATTGCTCAGGCTCAGACCCTTCATGGTTCGTCTGTCTGATAAGTAAGTAAGTAATCATCAACAGGGGACGCGTTTCAAGGGTTTCTTTAAAATTCTCAGCTAATTGTCACGGAGTTCATAAGTGTTCCGCATCTGTAACAAATCGTAAGTACCTCAAGAAGACAAAGCCGCACAGTAGTTAATGAAAACAAAATTCTCCCAGAAAGCCCCTGATCACGCTCCTCATCTGGTCACCGCATCTTATCTCCCCCAAGGCATCGGTTAAGCGCAGCACTCTTACGCAACACGTCACAAGATTTCCCAATGACCTAAGCGCACTGAAGCACAACAATGCGCCCTGCACTTGTTCGATGGCGTTTTTTTTTTGTTCATTTTGTTCCCATAAAAAAAGGGAAACTCTCGCGAAAAATTAATGCAAACCCACGTGCGCGTCATTAAAGCCGAAAATATTAAACGCCGTCATCCCATGGAGCGGCACCAATATCGTGGTCAGATGCACATGAACATCCATCTCAAGGAATGCATAAATTCGCTTTCGCCATTTGTCGCCAGACAATAAAAAAAACAAAACGAAAGCGAAACATTCAACAGAATGCAAGGAGAGAACGTACCGTACGTGTGAATGCACATTTTGAGGTGTGTTTCCGCGCGCGGGGCTATGTGTTACATGCTCGTTCATTAATCAGCACACAAAAAGGCAGATGCAGCTTTGCAGAGTGAAAACAGACCACTGGCTTGGGCGGGAAAGGGAGAGTGACACTCGAAGCACCATCGATGCATCCCGAGCAATGAGGAAGTGCGGCTAAGCATCGGGCGCGGGACCACACATGCAGAACTGCATCGATATGCAAAGTTGCAAAGTTTTTAATTAATTTATTGAAAATGCAACACTTGACGTGACTGTCACGACACGGCACCGCGAACACCGTGCCGAGCGATGGGAGATTTTTTTTGTTTCCCTTCTTTAGAGTTAATTATTTAAAATATGATTGACACGCCACCCGCGCCACCACTAGGTGTGAGAACAAAAGCCAGAACAGCTCTCCCCCTAAACATCCATTTCCTTCCCGTACGACGACGATCACAAGTGCGCGAGCAAAAAGACGGACGGAAAGAAGAAAACAGGAAAAAATCATGGAAAAACTCCCATGAAACAAGTGACAATGCATGAAATGAACACTTTTCTCTCCACTTGCTTGGCGGCGAGTGTGTGCGTGAGAGGCGAGCAACCACAACCCTTAACAGCCTCGACCTCATTCTCTAGATGCGCATCTGACAGAGTATAGGAAGCAAATTTACTAGATTACTGCAGAAACAAAAAAAAACGTAGAAAAAACATAGAAAATCTAGTGTGGACCACATGCTGCCGCTGCAAATGGATCTTTTGTTCATTTTGGTTTTTGCAATTCAAATTTCGGCTGACGATGGTGGGTGGAAGGTGGGGGGCTAGATTCTTGAAGAAAATCTATTCCATTGCATTTGGATGCAAAACAAGCTCGATCTCCTTCACTCTCGCCGCACATTCACTCACTCACTCAGTCCCACCCCCGAGCGCTCTTTTGAGATAAATACATAAGCCCAAAAGTAGGTGATGACGACGACGACGACGACGTTGACGACGACCACGACGACGTTAGTGGTTTGCTGGCTTGATTGGTTCGTTTCGGTGGATTGCCTGTGCGCGGAGGGGGCGTCGGGTGCAGGGGGAGAATTCGCCACTGATGATAGCAATCCACTTGCAAACTACTGTGGAAACGAACAAAAAAAAATGTGTTTCTTCTCGTACGTGATGGCATGTATTTGTATTTTCATCATCTTCATTTGGTTGCATTTTTACACCCCTTTTGGAATGAAGCACACACACACAGGCACACCCGGACGCACACGCTCGAACACAGCCGCACACCGAAGCGTTGTGTAGAGGGATACACGTAAAGTTCTAGTCACATTTTTCGAGGTCACGTCGCGTCGTCAGTTGTTGCGCCGATGTTTGTGTGCGGCCTGTGTGTGGAGTGTTCGCACTTGGAGAAGTGAAGCTTTTGTCTCTCGTGTGTGTGTGTGCTCACCCCCTTCGGGTGGTTGGTCAGAGGGTGGTGACGGACCGGGGGACAATGGTGTAGTTGGTCAAAGAGACAAAGCAAAAAAAAATAAATAAAAAATAATTACTTACAATTCCAAGCCGCCCCACGGGGGTGGGTGGGTGAGGTCTCGTCTGAAGAAGCTTTCACGCGGAAAAACGAAAAAATGATTTTTTTTTAAAAAAAAACACACTTCCACACACGATCGCGACGACAACGAGGGGGTTGGTCATCCAACTTGGGACAAGACTCCGGGTGCTGCGCTGCTGATCGAGCTGCACTGCTATTCTGCTGCTTCGCTCTGAGGTCTCTCGCTCTTCGCGTTGCACTTGTGAATGTGGCAGCGATCCAACTAAAAAGGAAGTCTGCGATCGCACTGATGGCTGGCTCGCTGGCTGGCTGGTTGGTTCGTTGGTTGGTTTGCTGGCTGGCTGGCTGACTGGCCCATCGGTCTGCTGCCACCCGAGAACTGCTGCTGCTGCTGTTGGTGATCGTGGTAGAAAATCAAAAGAAAATTCACATAGACCCGCACACACACACGGGCTGTATTTTGCATAGGCAAACAAGCAAACACACACACAGACCTGAGAGACGAGTACTCGTCGCAGAGAAGACGACGACGACGAAGAGAAGTAATGCAAGTTTTCCTTCTCTTCTTCCATCGCTTCTTCGTCCACGTCTTCGTCTTGTGCGCTGTGTGTGCTGCACTTGGACAGTGCTGTTGTTTGTTGAGAGCAACAACAACGACTGCAACCCCCAAAAAGCGGAAGGCGCAGCTTTCTGTTCGCAGTTTTTGGTGGGCCCTGAAGCCGAAGACACCCACAGGCGCACACGCTCGCCCACACACGCTCGTTTGAGGGTGCTTGGATACAACAACACAGAAAAAAACAACAACACCCAGTCCGGAGCGACGACGCTGACCTTGAAGCAATATCAGCACAGTCCGTGCGCGATACTGATGATGTTAGATGCAACGAATTTGTGCATTTGTATGTAACCCACGACGGCGACGAGCAGAACCGAACCGATACCGAGCTGCCGTCGCCGTTCGGTAGGCTCTTAGAGCTTAGAGAACACACATTTCCTTTGGCAGCACACCCGCCTTTCGCCTTTCGCCTCCCGCCAGCCCCTTCCACTCATTCACTTGGGGTTTTGTTTTCTTTTTGGAGAGCGAGATAGACTTTTCCTCTGATGTGATGTGTGTGGTTCGGTTTGGTGGTGTAAAACGACGGCGACAGGCCGACGCCAGTCGGGGGGTTGGTCGGCGGCGCACTGCTTCTTGACTGGGCGGCTGGCTGCTTTCGGTGTTAGATGAATCTTTGTGTGCTGTTTTTCGTTTTTGATTTGCACTTCTGGGGTGCATGCAAGGCAAATGCAAAATGAAATTGTTTGCTAAAGTTTTTTTCCTAGGCGGGAGGGGGAGGGTGGGGGTAGAGGTCTTGGTGTATGTGCATGGAATGCATGGTCCGACATGATCGTATGTGGAACGACTTTCAGAAATGCAACACCACACACACATTTACTGCGTTATCAATTGAAACGAACCTTGACAGTAAACAAATTGTTTTCGATAAGCACCAAGCGAGGGGTCTTTGACGGATGATGTCAGTGGATTTGAAGTTAAATATGAACTTGACTGATTGAGGGAAGACAACACGCAGCCGTCTGGACATTCGGAGAGCATGTGATTTGTGAGAGGTTTTCCATGGAAATTCGTAAGGTTACGAAGGGCAGTAGCATAGCCAGTTCTGTAATGCTCGACTTTGGAGCCTGTGCGGACCACAGCAACGAATTTATCCATCGGCGGTCCCAACATATATTTGATAATAAGCACGTTTGTTTTTATTGCAAAGCTGTCGCGGACTCCCGCCAGTCCACAGAGTGATAATGGCTGCTCTAGGGGATTCGGTAAAGAGGATGTCTGAAAGTTGTACTCAGTCTGAACAAATACCAGGTTTTACTTGAACTCTAGGTAGTATTGCTTGTTTCGAACTGAGTGATATTTGAGCTTCGTTGTAAGCGACGTGAAGGGAAGGCATTTTGATGAAACGGAAACGTTGAAAAAAAGAGCACACTCAACTGTGGTAACCCCCTGTAGTCTCACACACTCATCCGACTTAAGATTTGGACCAGCGTTTGATCTACTTCTCAAAGAGTAGAAAAAGTTCGCTTCCGTTGAACGAGAACTAACCCAGTTCTGAGAGACGGATGCTTGGTGGGAAGGAAAAATAAAACTGTTAGTAGCGTAGCAAAGCACTTGGGCACAACGAACGACATCGAGGACCCGAATCAGGCACAATTTTCGATTCAATCAGTAGGGCTGTAGGGCTAAGACGAGGTGAAGATGTTGAAGCGAAAGTGGTGAGGACGTGGAAATAAAACCTTATGTGCATAAGTAGGTCGAAAGTGGTAGGGCCTTGTGGGTATTTCAAATAAAGAGGGTTTATTATGTGGTGGCCCGTGGCATTGTGGGTATGTGTGTCGACCCTAACCTCGACGTCGTAGGTTCGAATCCTGCTCTGTGCAACAACAAATGATTTTCACGGCCCCACCTCTTTCGAGTCACTGACAATGCTCAAAGAGTATTTCCTGTCTGGCAAAAGCTTCTCAAACGTGGCCGTTCAGAGTCGGCAAAAAATTGTAGGTCCCCCTTCCACTCGTGAGAGAACAATAGTAAAGTGGTTGCTGAGAAGCTAGGCCTCTGGCTCTTTATGCGCTGTAGCGCCACCCATTATTCTTCTTCTTCTTCTTTGTGTGGCGCTACAGTCCGGGTTGGACCTGGGCCTCAACCAACTAGCGCGATCTCTAGCTAGCTGTCTCCAGTTTCGCACACCAAGTTGGTTGAGGTCCTTCTCCACTTGGGTGCGCCACCTTAAACGCGGGCGTCCTCTGTTGCGTTTTCCGACAGGTTCGGATTCGAAGATTCTTCGGGCCGGAGCTGTGGTGTCCATACGCTCTACATGACCTAGCCACCGTAGGCGTTGGATCCGTAGACGCCTAACTAGGCTCATGTTGCTGTACAGCCCGTACAGTTCGTGATTGAATCTTCTCCTCCAGAACCCGTCAACACAAACAGGACCAAAGATCGTGCGTAGAACTTTTCTCTCAAAGAGACCAAGGACTTCTTCATCCGCTTTCGAGATTGTCCATGCCTCCGCGCCGTATAGCAGGACTGGGATGATCAGGGTCTTATATAGAGTCAACTTGGTTCTTCGAGAGAGGGATCTCTATTACAAAATTGCCTCTTGAGCCCGAAGAAACAGCGGTTGGCAAGAGTTATCCTACGCTTGATCTCGGTACTGATGTTATTAGTACAGTTTACTCCGGAGCCGAGGTAAGTGAAGTCCTTGACTACCTCGAAGTTATAGCTGCCCATTGTGACGCTCTGTCCAAGACGTCGATGTTGTATGTCCTTTTTTGAGGACAGCATATACTTCGTTTTGCCCTCATTCACCGCCAGACCCATTTTAGCCGCTTCCGTCTCAATGTTAGCAAAAGCCTCACTGACGGCTCGCTGAGTTCTGCCAATCACGTCAATGTCACCGGCGCATGCTAACAATTGCACGGACTTCTGGAAGATCGTGCCTCTAGTGTTGGCGTGTGAGTTTCGCACGATCTTCTCCAGGACGATGTTAAAGAAATCACATTTTTACTTTATTATTATGACAGCCAGTCAGTTTTGTCAACAAATTTTACCCGTGTGCTGACTGGTGTATTGCTGAAACGATTAAGGCTGTCACAGAAGTATGAGCCTATAGTGGCTTACTTAGATCAGGCGCGCGCGAGAACAGTCGCAAAAAAGATGCTGTTTGCTTTCCTCCTCATCATCAACTAAACAAGCACCTTTTACAGAAATCATTGGAACTGGACTAGGTCTGTTGTCTTTTCTGTAAAAGGCGCTTGATTTGTTGATATTGAGGACGAAAGCAGCCAGCATATTCTCTGCGAGTGTCCTGCGCTCGGCTGAAGGCCTAATAGGCAGTGTTCGGCGATTACTCCCATTGAAGTGCTACCTTTTGATCGTTTTAGAGAGATCAGGCCAGTTGATCATTTTCGATCAAGATGAGGCCAAATTTGATTAGTTCTTCAAAAGATGCTGCTTGTCATACTTTACTGATCTGGAACTTAAAGGAAGTCAAAGCGGTAGGTACCCCTTGTTACAAGAAATTCCATCGATCGGTAGTCTAGTAGAGTATTTAGTGAGTTCTTCAGCTCTATAGTTTCCTGGAATGTCTCTATGGTCTGGCACCCAGCACAGGCAAAGTTTTAACTGCTAGGACAAGTCGTGATGAGTTGCGCACTACTCGATTACTATTTTTGAGTTTAAAGAGATCGATACCAGGGATTAATTTGCTGGCTGGCTATCCGGAAAGAGCCCGAATATCTCGGACGGGAATCACGTTCCACCTTAGCCAAGACAGGGCATCGCTAACCGCCATTACTTCCTCTTGGAAGACGCTGCAATGATCGGGAAGAAGAACAGATTTACACACTCCGAAAACGACACTTCCTATGCCATCTTCCGTCTTCCGTCTGTCTAGAAATGAAAGGCATTACCAAAGGGTATGGTGCCACCGTACAACAAGTCCCTCTCTCTCAGAGTTTCCAAGTTGCTATTTTCTCATATTCATCACGGAGGTACACAAAACACGTTCTCTAAATGTTAACTCACAATATCGCTTTACACAGCAGACATTTACTGCGCGACTAAGGATCATCTATCGTCTTACAGATTCCTTCAAATAAGCTATATTAATCAAAAAGGTTTTTGAAAAGCTTCCACTCGTGAGAGAACAATAGCGCGCACAACACGAATGGCTGCTGAGAAGCTAGGCCCTGACCCTCTACGGGCTGTAGACGCCAACTATATTATTATATTAATCAAAAAGCTATGTAAAACCTAATTTTTTAAACTCTATTCGTGAGAAACCGAAATCAATTTCATTGCAAAGATCATTGCCTTATGCCTGAAGCTTAAGAATTGCAAGCCAATTATTTTACATCTTTCGTCATAGTTAGGAAGCTCTTCAAAAGAATATAACATTCGGAAAGCATATCTCGTAAAATTCTTTTGAACTTTTTCGAGCCTAAGTGCTTGGGTACCATATGGAGAATCCCAAATGATGGATGAATATTCCAAGTGAGGTCTAACTTGCACTTTAAACTATATATATCCCTTTCTGGGAAGTGACGTTGTGAAGTGTGATCTATTTGCATTTTGGTATGGTTTTCTTCGTTTAAGAGTTTGACGTTTCGCAAGAAGCCTTAAGATGAAAGCGAAAATCTGACAAAGCTTCCGGTGTAGACGGATGAAAACCCTAAGCCAGCTGACAACGATATTCATGGGCACACTCATCTGACACCAACCGTCGTTGACGTGCATACTTAAAAAGTGATTATAATCGACGGATCGTATTAAGTACAGAGCGACTATGCAAATTATAGATGTTTATCCAAAACTGAGCAGATGGTAATATATAGAAGTGCGCGCTGTATTGGTTGCCCAGGAAAGATCGCCGTGTTCAACCGTGCATTTTGCTATATGTCTAACTCAAATTTGATCAATAGTGCCTAATTGCCTGGTTTGCCTGGTTCTTAAATTTATGGTCACAATTGACAAACGTCTGCAATGCGAAAACTGTGATGCATATCTTGTGGCAGGTTTCAGCTGTCTGACATAAGCCTCACAAGAAAACAAGACTAGTCAACATAGTGTGATGAACAGTGTTGGGACGGTACCAAATTTGTGGTAGTCTATTTCGCGAAATTTTCAATGACACACCCTGGCCCCTCTACGGACGGTAACGCCACCAATATTATATATAATACTACTCAATGTGCAAGATCTATCACACTTTTTAATTCTTCCTTTTAATGCCATTTTTGCTTCACAGCCTCTCTAGAACTCATTTTTCAAGGTAGGTAGGTTAGGTTAGGTAGTAGTGGCTAACTGCTTAGGGCAGTCACACTTAGACCAGGGTAGGCCCATTGTGATACCACGCGGATTGACTTCTCTTAACACTGGAACCAGTTGGTGCTTCTAGTGAAGCGACTTAGCTGGCTCGTTACGACTGCGGACGTACTAGGCTCCTAGGTGTAGGAACGTACAACTAGCCAGAGCACTACAGGAGCAGAGGAGGTGATATTTTTCAAGGTAAATGTGTACAAAAAAATTACTGAGGGTAGTGCTACAAAAATGTGAATAAAGAGGAAAGTGATGAGCTATTAATTTCGTTTATGACAGCAGTGTTGACGTCGTATGAGAAATGTCCTAGATGTTGAATAGTTAAGCCGATCTACCACGCATTTTCCAAATCTACCACTAATTTTCTTTAAGATCTATCATGCTTTGAAACTTTTACGTTCCAACGCTGGTGGTGGATCGTATAAATGGCTTTCAAGCGATAAAAAAACGGACACGTTTAGAATGCGATTTGCCTACTTTGCAGAAAAAAAATTGTGTATTTAAAATTTGTACTTAAAATCAATTACATCTTGCCATTATCTTGACTGTCTTCAGTAATTATCGAACAAAAACACGGCATCCTCCGTTCGCTCAACAAATGTGTTTATTTTTCCTTGTGATATGCTCCGACGTTCATCCCAATTTTGACATCTGTGATGCTCACAAGTCGTAAGCTTTCTCTTAGAATGCGAAAATCTCACAATTTGTGACTCTTCACTCCTCTTGTGAGGTAGTCGTTACTTGTGACCCACCACAAAGGTGTGCTAGAATACGGTTGTTAGACATTCAATTCGAATTCATCACAATTTCACTGTCAGCCAAATTGGACGAAACTTAACGAAACTTATCGAAGGTGTTATTATGGCCTGAGATTACCTATAGTAAACGAATAAATTTTTGGGCTCACTTCTGAGAAAGAATGCAGATTCCACTATGGACGCGGTTGACAAAGCCGACAGAGCATGGGCGTGTGAATCACTCTGATGACTCGACGACGGGTAGCCCTTCCTGTAGCTTGAACGAGGAAGGAAATATCAATACCTAAAGTCCATCAAGTTTAAAATCATCTGATCACACTTCAAATGAATAAAACAATGTGATGAACTGACACTGGACACATGGGTGACTGTAGAAACTCATACAAGAACTGTCGGTAATGCAGACTGATTTTCAAGACAGCAATGCTTGGATTTTGAGACCTTTCCCCAATTCTGGATCTCCACTCGATCAAGGCGATGAACATTTCTAATCCAAAAAACGGTAGCTCCCACTTCGACCTCTATTTTTCAGTATGGTTAGCTGCCCTATCACATCGCACACGACTGCATTAGTATCGCCACCTATCTACGTGACCAACTCAAACAAAATTGCTTCTTCCTCAACAATCACCACTTTTCACTTAAACAAAAATCCTCTCCGCCTTCTAAGACTCACCCGCAGTGACCCTTACAAACAGAATATGTGTCACGACCTCCATTCCGTCGGGTGTTCGCACAAAAGAGACCCAAACAAAACCCAACAACGAAACAATTGTCTAACAACAAAAGAACAGCATGTCTAACAGCTCAGCCCAAATCGTTCATGTCCAAGACTCACTTTCCATTTTTAACACGCCCAGAGAGGCAACGGCGGCGGCGGCGGCGGCTGCGTGCCGAACAAAGCCCCCAAGTCGTCGCAATTACAAATCTTTTCGCTTTAATGTCACGTCCTTATGCAGTCAGTCATCAGCCTCCCGGGTAGCGCGCGAGCGTGCATACATCATGCACTCTGGTGCGCATTCGCGGTCTTGAATAAATTAGTCAAATCCCAAGTCGGACTTTGGCGTGCGCTCGGTCCAATTGTGTGATGAATTGTGCACCTCTCTCGCTCGGATGCACAGCGCCAAAATCAGCGGCACCTGCAAAAATCCCAAGACGCATCTCCACACCCATGCCAAGTCCGGCCGCCGACAGCCGGCAGCCGGTCATCCGATCTGTGAACAAAGGACGGGCGTTAGGCGGCCGCGAATATGACTTAATCGATTCCGTCCGTCCACCATCATCCCCAAATGCAGCGACACCTAGCCGGACGAGCGAGGGTTCGACGCGTCCGACTGCCTGCCCGACAGTTGAGATCGAAGGCGGCGGCAGCGGCAGCAGCACAGCCGAAGGTGACTTGTTACCACGACCAGTCCCAGTCCGGCTGGCAGGCATTAGTATTCCAGTCGGAGCGTCGTCTCAATTTGCACTTTTGCACTAACTTAGATGGCCGGCCGCAGAACGACTGCCGCGCTGACATCGCGATCGCCGCCGCGTTCTTTGGTAGCGAGCGCGCGTACACCGTGCGCATTTGAATGCCGACGCATTCCTCCTCATCCAAAATGGTATATCAGAGCTGATTCTTTAATTGCCTCGGCCCGCAGTCGTTGTCGTTGTCGTTGTCGCCATCGCTGTCGCTGTCGCGCACTGCGCATCAAGCATTCCAAATGCATTCTTGAGAATGAAATGTACCTGCCCCGGGTCTTATGAGCACGCGCCCACAATCACCTACTACATCACCCCCAGCGGCGTGTGGAGCCGCCACCAAAGTCTGGCGTGCCAGAGGCTATAGCTCTGCACCGGCACCAGGCACCAGGCACCAGCAACAAGAAAAACTCAACTTGTCATCGACGACTTATTAGGATTCCAGGTCTCGATTTGTCATCTTCGACATTGATGGCTGATCGTTGTCTCCTTGAAGTGCTGACGGACACGGAACCAACCGTGTCCCCACCGCGACGACGATATAGACATCGTCTGAGTGTATGACAATAAAGCATTTTTTCAGCCTCTGCTTCCCTCCTCGACCGGCGCAAGTGGAGACATCAATTTTTTTTCGTTGAATCTTGTTCGCTTTTTTGTGTCGATTCATGCGTTTCTGGTGATTTTTAATTGAGGCATAAATTATTTGCAATTAAATCGGTGCAAGGAGGGGAGGAGGGTGGGTGGATGGAACTATTGCACGTCTATTTGGGTGGAGACGCCAGGCAACGAGTCTCCTCCGCGGTGGCTCTGCTCAGGTGGATGTCATTAATTGCTTGTGGTCTGGCTCTGGGGATTAATCGGCTTGGAATTCGCGATGCAGTCCGCCAAGAGGGTGTGCGACGGAGAGAGGGAGGCAGTGGTCGAGAGAGTCCGATGTCTCTGGAGGTAATCAGCGGACGTCTAAGGCCGTTGGAGTTTAACTGCGATCGTGTCTGTCGAACCGAAATGGAATTGCCTCATATTCAGACGGCGCCTTGGTGACTTCTGACGCACTCCGGTTAGTCACCGAGTAACCACACATAGCGCAGCGGTGAGTGGAAGAAGTTGGTCACAATTGTTGTTTGTCACATCTGACGAAATGCGAATGTGACTGAATGTGTGGAAGCATTTCGAAAATGGTTCGAACTGAAAAATTCTACGGAGACTTTATCGAAGAGGCTGAATCTTCGCATTGAAGTCAGCCTTCAGTCAGAAGGATGCGATGATTACTCCTCCTCGGAAAACAAAAGAACAGCATGTCTATCAGCTCATTCCAAATCGTCCAAGGCGGCTCTTCTTCTCTAAGAAAATGCTTCAATTTCCTTCTTCAAATTTCACAATTTCGATAAAATTCTCCTTCGTGATCGTAATCCACGTTTAGGAGGAAATATGGAAAGCAACCCTCGCGCAGAACGGTCTATCAGTAGTAGGTCTCACCTCCTTTGCCAACAACATTGAAAATTCTGCGACGAATTTAGCATGTGTAAGATCGGCCTTATTAGGAGTATTTCACATGTCTTGCGGTAACTGCGGTGAACTACTTGACCAAATCCACCAAATGGACTTTCTTATCAGACCATCCACTGATGATTGAATATCAGCACCAGCACCACGAACTGGGTAAGAATTCAGAACTTAGGCGATCGGCACAAAATTTGGGAGTTTGCTTGCTACTTCTATTGGTCTTCATCAAAAGTCGGCTAGGTTTCGGTAGATTTGTTTGTAAAATGCTGGCTTTTGAATTTGAATCACATCCATCGTCAGTACTGAATTGACTACGAACTGTGTTGAATGCCACTGCATTACTTGTGCGCCCGTTAAATGGCGATTATTCAATTAAGATATGGTACAGCACCTCAAGAGATACTCCTCAGAGTTGTAAAAGACTGCAATCTTTTGAGAATGCAATCTCTGAATTCAAGGAAAGAATTATCTGTTTTGTGATTCAATCAATTGACTTCATTTGGGACTTCAGGACTTCAGCATCGAAGTCAGCATTCTATTTGAAGTCTTGATTGGATCAATCTTTACGAGCAGTCTTTTGATTTGAAGTCAATTGAATGCAAGTCTATTGACTGACAGTGCATTCACTGAAGTCACTTTAAAGTCTTAAGCATTCACTTGAAGTCACTTGCATTCAGTTGAAGTCTTTGGGACTTTTTTTTTGAAGTCTAAATCTGAAAGTAAATTCAGGAATTAAAAAATCCCAAACATGAAGTCTTTTACAACTCTGTTACTTCTAAGTCATGGTGATGGAGTGATGGCAGTGATAAATCACAATCCAAACATGTTCGAATATGATGAGTAATTTTACTTTCATAACAGCTTCATCGGTTGGTAACCAGAAGAAATTATGGGCGGGCGGGCTTCCGTTTTTGTGTCTAGTTGTGGCCAGAGTGAGGTATAAATAGGGTATGCGTTCCAAAGTTACGATGACCGCAGATTTTGTGTTTATTTTTCGGTTACTCGGAAAAAGCGAAACTCTGGACTGTACAAAGATCTCCCTTGATGATATCGTTCTTTTTCATTTTTGTGCAGCGCCAGAGATAAGACAGATTTTACCAACAAACCCCTCCAGTTGGGACAATCTGTGGTTATTTGCCACAGGATACACAAATCAAGTGGCTAGAGATGCTTGCGTGCGCCCGAGTCCCGAGCGTTTTCCTTTTCTCCTATAGACTAGAAAGCGAAAGCAGAAGAAGAATGCGCCCAGCCATTTAAAGTCTTGGATAAGCCTGGCCTACTACTCTGGCTGTACAACGCATTCGTGATTGATTCTTCTCCTCCAATCGCACGAGCAACTTATCTCTCGGCAGCCAAGGACATCTTCAATGCCTTTGAGACCGCCCTGAAATGGTGATTGGCTTACATAAATTCAACTTGTTGCCTGAGAGACAGATTGACTGCAGAAATAAGAGAGCAAGGAGATATCCTTTTCCCCTAGTCTACATGGCTGAGGAATGTGAGTGGAAATCCCTTGCATATCACAAAACTTTCACAAATACCATGGATCCACTACAATCTGGCGGTCGATTCGTGAATTTTGTGGGATAATAGCGATAGATAGCCTATTTCTATGGCATACATGAGAAATGAAGTAAAATAAATTTTAAACTTTTATTAAAATTATATCAAACGCATTTTATAGATATAATTCATATTTGAGCAAAAAAAAAACATACATTTATCTGTTTATTCATTAATATCACCCTAGTGCTGCAGACAAAAACTCCTATAAACAGGAGCTTAAAGAATTTACAGCGTGAACATACGCTTTGTTCGTTTACGTTTACGCCTCCTCACTGTGTTGAATACAAGCGAATTTTCAAATAAGACCTCCAATCCACCCCAATACTATGGTTAGGAAAGAGGATCCAGCTGTTCTCAAGAGCTCAAACGTATTAACAAACAAACACGGGTAGAAAAGCTTGTAAGAAACGCTGTCCGATGGAATCAAGGGGCAAGAGAGGAAGAAGATGGATATCTCTTTGCTCTCTTATTTCTGCTTGACTGCTTAAATACTTGAACTCAATTACCAAGACGTATTCTGCCTTTGGTTTCGTTACCGATGCTTAGCCAATTTAGAAGATCCTGACTACCTCAACATTATACTTGGGATGGCGCTACAGTCCGTAGACGGCCAGAGCCTAGCTTCTCACGAGTGCAAGGGACCTACAATTTTGTGCAGACTTTGAACGGCCGAGGGTGTGCAGGTTTTGCTAGACAGATGTCTATAAGCATTGTCAGTGACTCGAAGGAAGTAGGACAGTGAACATTATTTTTGTCGTATAGACTAGGGATCGAGCCCGGACGTCGGGGTTCAAGTTGACACACACACCCACGACCTCACGGGACACCACAGCATGAATGACACTCTGTCGATGACAGCACATGCTTCGTTGTCCCCTCATTTAACGCTCCTAATTACAAATATATTTTGTACATGTTTCTTCTTCTTTTTCGTCTTCTTTGATTGGCGCTACAGTCCGGGGTGGACCTGAGCCAACATGCCTCTCCAGCCAGCACGATCTTTCGCCGGCTACCTCCAGTTGTTCACACCAAGTTGGTTAAGGTCCTTTTCCACTTGTGTTCGCCATCTAGTGCTAGGACCTCCTCTGTTGCACTGTCCCAATGGCTCGGTGTCGAAGACTTTGTACATGTTTACAAAATTTAAAAAGCATACGTCAACACAAGTTATTTCAGACTCATTTTTGTGCGGAGCTAATATTGATGTCTGCAAGGAAACACACTGGAATTAGTTCTTGGAAAAGACAGTGAAGAATCTAGTGTCGTTGAGCATTGGAGAATGTGCTGCATAATGTCAATGACTATTGAACGTGAGACGGCATAAGTTTTATACGGTCTTTGGACAAAGTGTCTTGAGTGGCAGTGGAAGAGCCTTGTACGCATTCTCATTGTCGATCAGTTTCTTACTCCTTCTTCTTCTCTACGACTTCTACAGGAGTTCATTGTGAGCGATGGGAAGAAGAACTTCATGAAGTGCCCAATGACACAAAGGGCACGTTAAGTCTCGGAAATTTAGCCCTAGACGGTGATTGTTTTGTCAATGTGTCATGTGTATTGACTTTATCTAATGTTTCATCCTCCGCTCTCGTCCTTATAGAACTTGGCACAATTATGACGACCAAAGAGGGCAGTCCTTTACCAATACCATATGTCTTCTTAACCACGTCAACGCCCCCAAAGACCAAATACATTCTCCCTCCATCTCACGGTCCTTTCACGGGATTACCACAAACGCCCAAGATGAATCACGGGCGACCAGCACTGCTGACCACTCACGCCTCAACATTCTTCCACGCCCAAATCGGCGCAATGTGATTCCCCCCAATCGGCCGTGAATAAGGTTTTCTACGAAAACAAATTCAAGGATAGATTCTACCACATTGTCGCAGTTCCCATTATTCGAAAACTGGCAATTCAAGGCTCGTCCCAACAACAAAACAAAATCACCGACAATTTGTGAACACTTAGCGACAACAAATAACAACCCTGTACTCGATACGACGCCACCTCTCACATCGATGACTAAAAAATCGTGAATTTTATGTGCTTTTGGCGCGGTCCCTTCGCCATAACAACGAGAACACACAACAAAAAGTGAAGAAGACGAAAAAAAGCAGTCAGATTTACACACTCCATAGCCTCGTTAAGCCATCTGTCACTTTCTCCACTTAGCACGTGCCCTTTTTGGCCAACAAGTCATGCCATATGAAACCGAAAGCCACACACAATAACCCACTGTTTAACCCCAAAATAGCCCATCATCATCATCATCACCGTCGTCACCCATCCTCATCGCCGACGGCGGCAGCGACAGACAACAGCGTTCGAAATAATTCACATCAAGTGTCATAACAATTTAATCATCTTCTTTTTTTCGGGTTTTGTACCCGATCAAGTGTTTGGCGCGGCGGTTGTTGTTTTGTTTTCCTTAGCAATTCGCGGGCATTCAGCAACAATAACAACGAAAATGAGCATAATTATGCGTGTCTGTTTGGTCTGTTGTCACCGTCAGGCAACTATTAGCAATATTAATTCTGCAATTACCAGAGCCCGCCCGTCAGCCGTGACAAGACCGAACGCATTCCTCGGCCAAACAGCCACCAGAGCACAGGGATGTGCCTAAGTTTTTAGTTGTGGCTGACGCTGGCTGTCACTCAGCGTTTTGAGCTGAATAAAATATTCAGCGTTTTCCCCCGCCCGCGAGCACTTGTCACGATGAGTAGAACGAAGGAGACGCGACACGCCGAGCAAAACTTCTAGTCAACGCGTTTAACCTTCACCTACAACCAGCCATGCCTGTCCATCATCCATACATAATGAGCCAGGGGCTCTGATTAGTAAAACAAACAGCGCCGTGCTTACGAACAGCGAAACCCCACACGAAAATGTGAAGAGAAACAAAAACAAGAACAGGCGACCAAAACGACAGCGAAAACGGCAACTAAGCAATAAAATCGACGCTCCATGATGTCAAAAATGAGTGAGCGGCGCACGAAGAAGGAGAACGCGACGATGGTGGTCGCTAGCGCTACTCGCTGGCCGTTGCTCGGTGGTCACTGATGGTCGGGTGGTCAGGTTGAAATCGAAAGTGCGTGCCGATTGCGAGACACTGAGATCGGTTTGGGCCCTACAATGCATTACGCACTATTTCGCCCCCGAAAAATACGCCGAAATTGAAAGCCCAAACAAACGGGCGAACAATGAAATTCCGTCCAGGGCCGGCTCGGGTTGGTTCGCTGAATTGGAAAATTAACAAATTTAGCCAAATTAACGTTTCAAGTTCCGCGTGCCTCTGTGCTTCGTTTTCGGTTTTTGTTTTGGTCTAACCCCATCTTTTGTTCGGTTTTTCTTTTTTCCGCCGGACGGAAATTAGACGGGGCACGGTGTGGTTGCACGGCGGCTGTGGACCAGGCCAGACGTGCACTGGAATGGGGAAAGTAATTCACTAGATTAATTGTATCTGCGAGATAATTGGCGCGGCTGCTTGTGTCCGGGTGTGTGTGGGCTGGCTGGGGCTGCTTTAATCGGTTGTTCACATTTTTCGGGGATTTCAATTGAATGTTTAAACAGTTTTGAGATACGCGTTTGGCCCCGTCATTGATACGGTTTTTGGGGATTTATTTTTAGAGTCCACCACCACGGCGTGCTAGTGGGACGAGTGGTTTGAATTGTTTTTGCGAGCGGTGCGTATGTGGGTCACAGGCTTATCGGGGGGTTTTCGATGTCTGTGGTTGTTAGATCGAATGCCATTCGATTCGCTAATTCGATGAGGCAAAGTACTTATGGGAGAGCGCTTGAGTTCGAAGAGGTTATGATCGACTGTCAAAGATCATACAAGGCTAATGCTGTGGTTATTGGCGACAGTTTCCTGAATTGTGGTCACAACCTTAAAGTCGCAAAATGCTGATAAATGTAGCTTGACGAGCTATGCTAATTTCATGTTTGTTTAAGTCCATCTTGGATGTTATTTTTAAGGAAAAAGGAGGCAAGTTGTCCTGTAAACAGGAAGCCTAAAGAGGCATCCACAAGGAGCGTAAGGAGACTGGAGTCAACATTAATGCATTGATGCACAATAAGCATAGATACTGAGCACTCTCTTCAGTTTCGTTAAGTTTCGTTCATTTTTGTCTAATTGAGTGGGAGCCAAATTGATTACTATTTACGTGCGTGCCTAAATGACAGCTGGTGCTAGAATGTTTGCGAAAGTTCCCAAATGCAATTCTGGACACCTTCAAATCAGAGTTGCGCGTTCATTCGGTTGACCTTTGATGTGCGTTTGTTCTCGTTTTATCGAGTTGCATGTTAAGACGCCGTACGCGTTTCCATTGCTTGTCAAAAAGTGCAATGAATAAAATCCATACACAAAATTAATAAGTTATACAATTACAGGGCAGCCTCATTAATATGGACTCCTAAAATCAAATCAATTCCGAATTGATGGGGCGTCCGTATTAGACAATGTGAAAGAAGGATCCGGATTTATGAAGCAAGTGCAACCCATGGTGTACCTTTAAACAATGGCGGCATTTACGATTTTTACAATATTACACAACAATACGAATCGCAGTTAACTTATTTTTATTTTTATTTTCATACGTTCTGCCTGACATACAATTGTTAACTGAACTGATTGCTGTGGAAAAGTACTCGATTCGTTATGAGAGGCAGTCCGGATTACCGAGATCACCAAATTATTCGGTGTCCGGGGTTATTGGGCTCCACTGTATATTGTATATTGAGTATTAATTTACACAAAAAATTGGACAAAATACCAAAATTGTATGTCAATTAATTATCCGAATGCGAATGAATTTCGAAATCGAATAAATTGGCAATTGTTAAAAATTGAATTCGATTGTCGATTTATTCGGTCTCATCAGAAAACAATCGAATAATAAACGAATCAAATCGAATTCTACAATTTATTCTCAGTACCTACTACAACCAAGAGAATGCCGGGTACTAATGCCAAATTGAAGAAATGTATGTATTCCTCGATTCATTCATATGCTGGCGTCAGTGTTAAAAATCAGCGTTAGGCTGTTGCTCCAATAAAAACTTCTTCTGGATGGACCTGCGCCTCAACCAATATCCCTCTCCAACTAGCGCGTTCTCTGGCTAGCTGTCCTTCTCCACTTGGGTGCGCCACCTTAAACGCGGGCGTCCTCTGTAGCGTTGCCCGACAGGTTCGGATTAGTCGCATTTAGCTTTGTTTAATTTTTGTACGTGTTCATACCTTCGAAAAGGGAACGTATTCTGCCTGTCATACATTTGTTAACTTAACTGATCGCTGTGGACAAGTACTCGACGCGTTATGAGTGCCTGTCCGGATTACCGAGATCACCGGATTATTCAGTGTCCGCGTTAACAGGGCTCCACTGTATGTATTCTCAATTACACAAACAATTAGTCAAAACGCCAAAATTGTAAAGACTAGTTCATATGAGCGGTGAATTGCGAACGCAAACATTTGGAAACAACCATTTCCCAGCAAACATGGACAAAAAGTAGAACTTCTTGGTATGCAAAGTTGTTTCATTGGCAAAAATCACAACAAAAGTTAGTAATTATTGATTTTAAAGTTTTTCTCTGCGAATCAATCATTCTCTCCGCGAAGTGTCACCCTGAGTTCACAATACACAAAGAGCCAAACGCAATCCACAACCGCCATGACCAAAAAATTCGCAGAGAAGTGTCAGTTAGCACTCGTAGTTCTCTGCGAATGAGAAAACTCCATTTGATTGAGCTGTCTGAGTTTGCGAAGTTCGCAGTTCGTAGCGACTTCATACGAATGAGCCTTAATGCAATGTGTGAATACAGTACAACCGGCTTACCATATAACGGTCTGTGAGGTTTCCGACGTAGAACCACCCTTGGCAACCGATGTTAGTTCGGACTGTCGAAACTGGACGACTCTTGACTGGAAGGACCAAAATCGTGCTCTACAAGACTTTTATTTTGCCAGTCCTGCTTTAGGACCTGAAAACTGGATGATAAGCAAAACTGCAGAGCTGATTCTTGGTGCCTTCGAAAGGTAAATTCTACGTACCTCTATCAGCTGTACCAGGATGTAGATGTAGTCCGGAAGGCAAAAATCCGTCGCATGGACACCAATGCTTCAGCTAAGAGGGTCTTCGAATCTGGGCCTCCTGGTTTGAGAAGGAGAGGAAACCGAACCTCCGGTACAGAGATCAAGTCATCGTGGATGCAAAACAGCTTGGTCTTGGTGACTTTAAAGGCACAAACCCATAGAATCCGGTGCGTGCGTTGCGTATTGCGATCTAATAACAGGGAGCGAGACAACGAGTGTGGACCATATGTGGAATGCATCAGAATGGATGAAGTTGGCGAACTTTTAACTTTTATTCCGTATGACAGTTCATTCTCACAAGTGTGCCTCATTTACGTATGTATCTCATCGTCGCGTGGGATTGTATGTATGTATACATATTTCATACGCAACGCAAGTATTTCATTGGGCACCTCTTTGCAGTCCGGCAAATACGATTTTTGTGGATTTCAACTGCAACGCGCACACCGGATTCTATAGGCCTGGGCCCTAAGAAGCTTGGCTAGTACCGTCAGCGATGGAAGGCAGCATTGCTCAGTCTCGAACCCTTCATGGGTCGCCGGCCTGACAAGTAAGTAAGTGAGTAAGTAAGTAAGTAGGTAAGTAAGTAACGTAAGTAAGTAAGTTTTTTGTTCTCAAGTTTGTCATTAGTCTCTCGAATTGGGCTCAAATTCATCATCAAGTCATAACCATCTCATTTCGCTCATTGTTAAAAAAATTAGCACGGCGCAGCAGTTTGTTCATGCACAATGTGGACGCAACGCAGTAACACACGCAAATGTGTTACAGGCATTATTGCGATGTAATCAATTGATTTACGAGTATTCAACTAAAAATGTTAAAGTCGAAATGTTTCAACGCACTTCGCGATACGGGTATAACTTTACCGCAGTCTATTATAGGTGGAACTTAAGACCTGCAATTCTTACCAAATGCTCTGACTTTGTCATCTTTAGTGTAGACAATAAATTGAAAATATGAATGGCCAAGAACAAAAATGAACTCTTTATACAGCAGCCCTTAGAGTCAATGGAATATGTGTGATCAGACTTACTTATTTTCTGTCAATAAAGGTTAAATGAATCGTGTTTGAGATCAAATTCAAGGAGAGTCTGGAGAGACGTAGACTAGGACTCCAATACCAATACAAGGTTCGTGCTTCATATTCAACCTTTGGTCTTATATATATTGTACCAAGACAAGATCTAAGTCTAATTTGTGACGCAACTTTTAAACTCTCAGACGTTTAAGGCCCCCAATTCCCATTTACAACCAATAACCCGTGGAATAGCACAAGACTTACTTTTCAGACCGCAATTGTTTATTGCCGCCACCTCCAACGTCTCCTATCGCAATCATGCAAGATGGGGGTCGTTAACAATTTACTGCCGATTTTTGGATGTTTATGACCACACCAAGCCATTTGGTGCTATTAAGCGTGTAGGACAAGGAAACACCTCTTGTTCACCAGTGAATTTGACAGGCGCTTTGTGCGTGACGGGGGAATTTATGACCAGCCAAGTGGATCGCGACAAGCGGCAAAGCATGCAAGGAGATTTTTTTGGTGGCTTAACTTGGGCACCGACAATGAGGTGATCCTCTGGCAGATCTCATCTAACGAAAGTGTTTATTCATTTAGACACCTAGACAACTAGACTTGATGTAGCGTTCAAAAACAGCCAACGAAAGACCAACTCTTAAGCCAACCACAACTCACTGCTGCACGGACAGCCACTCCACTCCACCGCAAGTGACTCCATCGATGACGCACATGGGATTCATGGCGATCGTGCTTCAAACAGCCGACCCCCTTCGGGTCACACCACACGCCATCTGCTACCTCACAGTCCTCGCCTGACAAAACAGTTTGGAAAAACCTCTAATCAGCACTAATTTCCCATCGCTAACCACCGCTCAATGGAATCCCAATCACGATCATCCAAATCGACGCTCAATCTAAATATAGACTCGTCATTGAGTTAAACGCTAGAACAAGCGCGTCCATTCCAATCCATTCCCCCAGTCGCTAGTCGGCCGGACAGCTTCTTCGCGGCGAATTAGCATTTTGAAAGTTTACTTCCTTGTCTTCGGCTGCTCGCGTCGGCCAAGGCAGGCAGCCAAAGGCGCACAGAACCAGACCCCATTGACCATGAGACAGAAAACCCGTATTGCGTATGGAAACGAAAACGAAAAGAGTTCACCACGCCGCGCCACGCTATCCGCGCACTTACCTTGCTCAGAAGAACGTGTACGTCTGTAGATCTGGAATGAGAAGAGAAGACAAAAAAAGAAACCCATTAGATCGTGTTCAAGCGAAACAGAAATCGTTATTCAGATGACATCTTGTGCACACCCTTCGGCGACGCGCCATACGCGCGCAGACACCGAGGGACGCGCGGCTATTGAGACAACACGGCGATCGCTTTCAAGTGTCAGCATTTCTCAATCACACAGCGGTGCCCACCCGTCATTGTCACAAATCTTCGGTTCCGCTCATAAATGTCTCTCCCTGTTCGGGTGTCACGAAGTGCGTAAAGTCTGTCAAAATACGAGGCGCGCACACACACACACACTCGGCCGCACACCCGCCCAGGCAGTGGTGCGCTCCTCCCGCGCCGTGCGTTGTCCGAAAATAGAAGCAGTATCTAGGTCGGCCCAAAAGCGATTTACGCGGCAGTCGGCGGCGCGCCACAAGAACCCCGGAGATACGTTCAAGGTGTGTGCGGATTAAGTGCATTCTGGCCCGGGATGTTGTCGGTGCGCTTCGATGCTCTCCCGGCTCAGGGATCGCTGCGATCGCACGGGAGATAAACGTGAAGCACAACGCCTCTTCGTTTGTCACACTCGTTTGGCTAGCTCCGCTTTTAGAGGTCAACTGGCTCGGCGTGGAATAGGAAAGCGAAATGCAAAACCCAAGAATTCACACACAAAAAAGAAGAAAGACGGCAGCCCAAGCCGGGCTGGAACTGAAATGTCAATGGGTAGACCAGACCAGCCATCCAAACAGACGACAAGACAAGCAGAGAACCGGCCAACCATGCGAGTGGCCGTCCAGTCCAGTACCAGACCAATTAAAGAGAGGCATCGCCGGCTGGTTGCGCGGTCGGTCCATCGATCGCATTACCATCACAAGTTGGCGTGGCTGCTGGCTGCTGGCTGACCGACCAGGCTGCTGGCCAGCTGAGGCGAAGCCAACCCAACCAACCAGTCGGCTCGCTGGGAACTGGCTTGAAGGTCAAACCACCAGCTCTCGTGGCGATGTTGGTTATAATTGATGGCAAAAGACCAAGATGGTGCGCCGACGGTGCCAATGACGATGATGATAATTTCGTTTGAGATGATTCCCGATTGGATCGGCGTTTAATTTATTTCTTTTTTTTTTTTCTGCAAAACTTGTCTACGATCGCGGGAGCAATTGAAATGTCCTTTTAATCTCTTTTTTCACCCGTATTCAAATTCAATGACAGCTGTCAACTCAGTCTGTGAAGGAGTGCTTGAAATACAGTTGATAACAGTTTTTATTAGCTTTCAGAGAGAGACTTGACGACTCTGTCAATTGAAGAAGAATCATGTGTGCAACTGTCAGCTGTCAAATTTATGCCACACGAGTCAGTTGACAAGGAGATGTCAATTATTGCCATTAAATCTCCTTTAACTGTAACTCTGTGAAAAAAGACGAGACAGGTGTTTTTCCAGACGTCAGCTGTCAAATAGATCCGAGTTTCTTTCCTTCTCAAGCTACATGAACATGCTCAAAAAAGCACAAATGTTAGCCGCTGTTGGTACAACTGGAGCTGTAAGAAGCTCGTCGCAAGCAGGGTTGGATACGATACTTCTTTCCTTCCTCTGGACATATTCATAAATGACTGCGCTGGAAAAAGGGTTCTCAAACTGAGGGAGCCCTGTTTGGGGAAACAAGCCAGCAGTTTTAATTAAAATGATAGATGATCTGGCGAGGAAACCTGGTTCCAGCGTCTTTGCTGCGGCCGACTATACATCTTCTCACACGAAGCTCTCCCTCAAAATAAGAAACCACGAGATAGCACTTTTCCTTGTCGGATCGAAAATAAACAGCATTCAGACTTCCCGGTATGTGTACCGTCTTTCAAGCAGAGATCCTGGCAAAAGAAAAAGCAGCCGAACTCTTACAAGAATCCTACATCCCTGCAACGAATATCATCAAGACAGCCAGTCTACACTGAAGTCTGCAGAAGAATGTCATGAAATATCGAGACTCACTGAAGTTTATCAGACACCACAAAGTCAAACTCTGCTGGGTCCCACAATTCAATCTTCTTCTTCTTCTTTGATTGGCGCTACAGTCCGGGGGGGACCTGGGCCTCAACCAACATGTCTTTCCAGCCAGCACGATCTTTCGTCAGCTGCCTCCAGTTGCGCACAACAAGTTGGTTGAGGTCATTTTCCACTTGTGTCCGCCATCTCGTGCGAGGACGTCCTCTGTTGCGCTGTCCCAATGGCTCGGTGTCGAAGACTCTTCGCGCCGGAACTGTGGTGTCCATCCGCTTTACATGACCTAGCCATCTTAAGCGTTGGATCCGAAGACGCTTAACTAAGTGCATGTCGCTGTACAGCCCGTACAGTTCGTGGTTGAACCTTCTCCTCCAAACGCCATCAACGCAAACAGGACCAAAGATCGTACGCAGAACTTTTCTTTCAAAACAACCAAGAGCTTCTTCTTCCGCTTTCAATAGCGACCATCTCAGGACTGGGATGATCAGGGTTTTATACAAGGTCAATTTGGAGTTTCGAGATATGGCTCTGTTACTCAATTGCCTCTTGAGCCCAAAGCGATTGGCAAGAGTAATTCTGCGCTTGATCTCGGTACTGGTGTTGTTGTCCCTATTTACTCCAGAGCCTAGGTAGACTACCCCACAATTCAATCGCAGGGAACGAAAGAGCATATGAATTGACCAAGCAAGGATCAGAAATGGAAATGCGAGGCGGACACACCACTGTAGCCACCGATCAGTGCATTATACCGGATCATCATCAGACAGAAAAATAATAGAAACCACCTCGTCTCGGTTTGTAAGGAACGACTGCCAAACGACAAGATCAACGTGGCCAGGGCTTAATATCGACAAAACAATTAAGCTTCTGGCGTTAGACCGAAACACGATCCGTATGCTCTTCGGAGTGATCACAGGACACTGTTCGATCAGCACAATGCTTCGAAAATGACACCAGGAATCCAGTGATCTCTGCTGGAGCTGCGGCGATGAGGCAATCGCACCAGAGACAGTATCTGCTTTGCCACTGACACGCTCTTTAGCATTGACTTCTTGCTTCGCTGGGCCTAACATTCTGCACAGAGACTTTGCGGATAAATCGAATTTTCTAAAATGTATAAAGATCACGGGGAGGTTCTCCGTTCCACTCCACAAACGAAGGAATTCACAATGAGCCCTTTGGCCTCCGAATGGAAGTGATGGTCAAACGTCACACTTCCCTTCCAAAACCAATTCGAACCTATTGTACTACAAAAAGAAGACATCTCCATCGTTTATCTCCGTGATGCCTTTTTGAGGAAATAACTCCATATGCAGTTTAAAAAGAAGACTCGGAAATTACTCCGTATGCAGTTTAAAGAGGAGACTCGTAAATCAGTAGTCCCACTGAAACGTCAGCTGTCAAAAAAAGTCCATGCGCTGAAACAGAAACTCCAACTCAAGTGTCAAAAAATATGGTCAAGTCCTTTATTCCTCGATGTCCAGAAAGAAAATCGCTTGTCAGCTGTGAAATACGGCCATGAAGAACAGAAACAGTGTGTGTCAGTGTCAGCTGTCAAACAAATTCATCAATGTTCGATGAGCACAAGCTCTCTTTCAAGTGTAAGCTGTCAAAAAAGATCATTCTCCGATGTCCAGGAACAAACTTCCTTATCAGCTGTGAAGTACGGTCATGAAGAACAGAAACCTCAAGTGTCACATGTCATCAAGGTCCGATGGACACAAGCTTTACTTCAAGTGTCAGCTGTCAAAAAAGAACCAGATGGTGCGATAGAACAGATATCGTCAATATTGTTTTGTTCATCCATTGCCAGGAATAAAGACACAGCTGTTATTGGCGTCCTGGGTATTAGATGAACCAATCGTCCATTTCCGAGCAGTAGGTACTTTGACATCTGTCAGTTGACCAAACGTCAAACGATTCCAAATTTGATCACCGCTACAGAACCCACGTTTTCTCTCAACCTGAGCGCCTCAGCTGTGATGAAAGAATGTGACGCCTAATTGTCGTCGTGTTTCTTGCCAACCTGACATCTGACAGTTGACTGACATCTAAGCCCGCTGTGCCCTTAGACCCCTACCTACATCCAAGAGGATTGTGCTATGCTTGACACTGGTCAAAGCCGTCAACGATTACGTCACAAGTCAAATCTCAAATAACCCCCACCCCCGCTCACAAGTGACAGCAAAACTCAAGCCATTGACCAAAGCTTAAGTCTAATCTGCATCGCTGGGACGTCTCCATCCATCAACGTCAACTTTTGCCGTGCAAAAGACATTCCAGCCATGAATTCAATTGTACTCCCAACGGCACTCCTCGCTGACGCGGCTGACCGGCTGGCCCGCGGTACATCACACATTGTGGGTAGCTTCTTTGTCATCGAGAGGGAGCGGGACCCGCGCCGGAATCTTTATTGAAATTCAAATCTCTGCCTGACCATGTCCACCGGGCAGCGCAAAAGCGAAGAAAAAGCATTTAATTACCCGACCGGCCATTTACAGATTTGAGGTGTGTTCCGAACCATACTGTCTCCGGAGAAGCAATTAACCGCCATTTTTATGCCAAAACAAACAGACACACAAGCAAATCCGCGACACCGCGCCGAAGCCGAACCGAAGCGCTGTGCCCCAAAACTGGCCATTGTCACCGCCGCGCTGTGTTGCAGACGAAGGTGACTGACGGACAGAGATACCCACCAGATGCTTCCTCAAAGACACACGAACACACCCACTTGTGGGGCATGTCAAAGACGAAGAAGAAGAGAAAAACAACGAAAACGAAACCGAAAACGAAAACCCAACGATCTTCTACACATCTTCTGTGCATCAGGTTTCATCGGCTTCACCTTCGGATTCTTTGGGGCTTCTGCTTGGATGTGTTCGTTTCGGTCGCATCTTTCATGTGGGCCGTGGACCTATCTATTTGGTCTCGGATGGCAGCAGCCAGCAGCCAGCCTCAAAACGTGATCACTTCCTCAATCAAACTCTGAATCTTTCGATTTGTATGCAAAGCAGTTGTAGGTTGGAAATTCAATTTGAACACATTCACACGCACAGACGAACGGCGCACGGTAACCAGCCGTGGATACTAATCGGCCTTCTTTCGCGTTTAATCTCTATTCAGTCGGTTTTTTTTTCTGCTTTCGTTTCGGTTTCGGTTTCGTTCGTTTTTTTGTGGGTTTTGGTGTGCTTCCCCGTCGCGGCGGGGCGTTGTTGCTGTCTTAATGGGGTACGCTTAATACAGTTAGTTGGCAGTGTGACAAACATTTAATAGATTTAATGAGAGGAAGTCAAGCTACACGTCTTAGATGAACTTAATGAGATTGCGGCGAGCGAGGGATGCCCGCACGGTTGGGCTGAGTCAAAACGGATTTGATGTCTAGCTGCGATGTGACTTGCTGGTAAGGAGACTAGGTCAGCTTCTAAAGCGACTGAGGCTCGGGGGCTGTTGGCCCTAGGCGCGGGACTCCGAGGCTAGGCGAAGTGGCTTGCTACTAGGGAGACTAGGTCAGCTTCCAAAGCGGCTGAGGCTCGGGGGCTGTTGGCCCTAGGCGCGGGACTCCGAGGCTAGGCGAAGTGGCTTGCTACTAGGGAGACTAGGTCAGCTTCTAAAGCGGCTGAGGCTCGGGGGCTGTTGGCGCTAGGCGAAGTGGCTTGCAACTAGGGAGACTAGGTCAGCTTCTAAAGCGGCTGAGGCTAGTAGGCTGTTGGCCCTAGGCGCGGGATTCCGAAGCTGGGCGGTGTGCCTTGCCAAGGGAGACTAGGTCAGCTTCTAAAGCAGCTGAGGCTCGGGGGCTGTTGCCCTAGGCGTGGGACTCCGAAGCTAGGCGAAGTGGCTTCCTACTAGGCAGACTAGGTCAGCTTCTAAAGCGGCTGAGGCTCGGGGGCTGTTGGCTCTAGGCGCGGGACTCCGAGGCTAGGCGAAGTGGCTTGCTACTAAGGAGACTAGGTCAGCTTCTGAAGCGGCTGAGGCTCGGGGACTGTTGGCCCTAGGCGCGGGACTCCGAGGCTAGGCGAAGTGACTTGCTACTAGGGAGACTAGGTCAGCTTCTAAAGCGGCTGAGGCTCGGGGGCTGTTGGCCCTAGGCGCGGGACTCGGAGGCTAGGCGAAGTGACTTGCTACTAGGGAGACTAGGTCAGCTTCTAAAGCGGCTGAGGCTCGGGGGCTGTTGGCCCTAGTCGCAGGACTCCGAGGCTAGGCGAAGTGACTTGCTACTAGGGAGACTAGGTCAGCTTCTAAGGCGGCTGAGGCTCGGGGACTGTTGGCTCTAGGCGCGGGACTCGGAGGCTAGGCGAAGTGGCTTGCTACTAGGGAGACTAGGTCAGCTTCTAAGGCGGCTGAGGCTCGGAGGCGGCTGGCCCTAGGCGCGGGATTCTGAAGCTGGGCGGTGTGCCTTGCTGCTAGGGAGACTAGGTCAGCTTCTAAAGCGGCTGAGGCTCGGGGACTGTTGGCTCTAGGCGCGGGACTCCGAGGCTGGGCGAAGTGGCTTGCTAATGGGAGCCTAGGTGAGCATCTAGAGCGGCTGAGGCTCGGGGGCTGTTGGCCCTAGGCGCGGGACTCCGAGGCTAGGCAAAGTGGCTTGCTACTAGGAAGACTAGGTCAGCTTCTAAAGCGGCTGAGGCTCGGGGGCTGTTGCCCTAGGCGCGGGACTCCGAGGCTAGGCGATGACACTTGCTACTAGGGAGACTAGGTCAGCTTCTAAGGCGGCTGAGGCTCGGAGGCGGCTGGCCCTAGGCGCGGGATTCTGAAGCTGGGCGGTGTGCCTTGCTGCTAGGGAGACTAGGTCAGCTTCTAAAGCGGCTGAGGCTCGGGGACTGTTGGCTCTAGGCGCGGGACTCCGAGGCTGGGCGAAGTGGCTTGCTAATGGGAGCCTAGGTGAGCATCTAGAGCGGCTGAGGCTCGGGGGCTGTTGGCCCTAGGCGCGGGACTCCGAGGCTAGGCAAAGTGGCTTGCTACTAGGAAGACTAGGTCAGCTTCTAAAGCGGCTGAGGCTCGGGGGCTGTTGGCCCTAGGCGCGGGACTCCGAGGCTAGGCGAAGTGGCTTGCTACTGGGAGCCTTGGTGAGCATCTGAAGCGGCTGAGGCTCGTGGACTGTTGGCCCTAGGCGCGGGATTCCGAAGCTGGGCGGTGTGCCTTGCCAAGGGAGACTAGGTCAGCTTCTAAAGCAGCTGAGGCTCGGGGGCTGTTGCCCTAGGCGTGGGACTCCGAGGCTAGGCGAAGTGGCTTTTTACTAGGCAGACTAGGTCAGCTTCTAAAGCGGCTGAGGCTCAGGGGCTGCTGGCCCTAGGCGCGGGACTCCGAGGCTGTGCGACGTGACTTGCTACTAGGAAGACTAGGTCAGCTTCTAAAGCGGCTGAGGCTCGGGGGCTGCTGGCCCTAGGCGTGGGACTCCGAAGCTGGACGGTGTGGCTTGCTACTAGGGAGACTAGGTCAGCTTCTAAAGCAGCTGAGGCTCGGGGGCTGTTGCCCTAGGCGCGGGACTCCGAGGCTAGACGAAGTGGCTTGCTACTAGGGAGACTAGGTCAGCTTCTGAAGCGGCTGAGGATCGGGGGCTGTTGGCCCTAGGCGCGGGACTCCGAGGCTAGGCAAAGTGGCTTGCTACTAGGGAGACTAGGTCAGCTTCTAAGGCGGCTGAGGCTCGGGGACTGTTGGCTCTAGGCGTGGGACTCCGAGGCTAGGCGAAGTGGCTTGCTACTAGGGAGACTAGGTCAGCTTCTAAGGCGGCTGAGGCTCGGAGGCGGCTGGCCCTAGGCGCGGGATTCTGAAGCTGGGCGGTGTGCCTTGCTGCTAGGGAGACTAGGTCAGCTTCTAAAGCGGCTGAGGCTCGGGGACTGTTGGCTCTAGGCGCGGGACTCCGAGGCTGGGCGAAGTGGCTTGCTAATGGGAGCCTAGGTGAGCATCTAAAGCGGCTGAGGCTCGGGGGCTGTTGGCCCTAGGCGCGGGATTCTGAAGCTGGGCGGTGTGCCTTGCTGCTAGGGAGACTAGGTCAGCTTCTAAAGCGGCTGAGGCTCGGGAGCTGCTGGCCCTAGACGCGGGACTCCGAGGCTAGGCGAAGTGGCTTTCTACTAGGGAGACTAGGTCAGCTTCTAAGGCGGCTGAGGCTCGGAGGCTGTTGGCTCTAGGTGCGAGACTCCGAGGCTGGGCGATGCCTCTTGCTACTAGGGAGACTAGGTCAGCTTCTAAAGCGGCTGAGGCTCGGGGGCTGTTGGCCCTCGGCGCGGGATTCCGAAGCTGGGCGGTGTGCCTTGCTGCTAGGGAGACTAGGTCAGCTTCTAAAGCGGCTGAGGCTCGGGAGCTGCTGGCCCTAGACGCGGGACTCCGATGCTAGGCGAAGTGGCTTGCTACTGGGAGCCTAGGTGAGCATCTAAAGCGGCTGAGGCTCGGGGGCTGTTGGCCCTAGGCGCGGGACTCCGAGGCTAGACGATGACACTTGCTACTAGGGACACTAGGTCAGCGTCTAAAGCGGCAACTGTTGGCCCTAAGCGCGGGCTTAAAAGGCTGGGCTATGCGTCTTGCTGCTAGGGACTATGTCAAGCTTTAAGGCGGCTGAGACTCAAACGCGGGATTTCGAAGATTGACGGTGCCTGTCGCCCAGCTGATGTCTCGTATTTTAGCTTCCTAGATCCCTGACTTGACGTGTCTAGGAATACAAATAGAGGTGGCTTCAGACTATTTGCTCAAGATCTCACATTTCGAGCCAGGAAATCAGCACAAATTCTCTTAGGCAGCCTAACCTTATGAAACTCAGTCCATGGTCAGCAGACACTCGTCGAGTGTCGGCAGCCTCTCTTCTTGGCAGGTTTCACCCGCACACTCATTAGACCCACTCGCTGTCACCCACGTTGTCCCGCGTCTCTTCTTGACCACTTCCTGGTCGTGCATCTGCGGAACTCCACCCGAAGACGTCCCAAAACACAAACGACGACGGCTGCAGCACCTCAGCTGCAACACTTACCGCTCTAGGCGGCAGCCGAGTTTCCCACTCATCGCTCAGCCACACCGGAAATCACAACTTCCTCTGGTAATCTCGCATAATCCTCGGCGGGTATTCAATTCCGCAGCGCAATCATTAAAAACTGCACCCAAGCAGCAGCAGCAGCGGATTCGGGCACAGACCGGCCACAAAGAAGTTGCCACCGTGCTCCGTGCCACCCTTGTTCACAAACATTCTCTGCAGCACCGACGCGACGGTCAATTGTTCCCGAAATCACATCTCACATCCCAGACGAGTCTAGTCACTCTCTCGCCCACCGTCCAGCTGCTTCCTCCTCTTCATCGTCGACTCAACTGACTGGTTTCCCTCTCAAGACACAATGGCGATGGCTTCTGCTTCGTCTTCTCCTCCGTGGGACACCGTAACACGATTCCCGGCCAGATGAAGACGAGCTCCATTTCCAGACGATGACAGCGACAAAGAGGACAACGTCAAAGCAGTTAGCTAGGGAACCTCACTCGCCGGCGTGAAGTGCTGCGACGACGGGGGGACTGCACTGAAGAATCCCAAATCTGTCTGCAGTGCATCCATCCCCGGCACGGGGGTGATGGCTCTGTTGCCTTCGGCTCCTCTGCATCGCGTGGTGGCGTTTACTAATCCAGAAAGTTACCCGTTTGCCCACTCTCTCTCTCTCGCACTCACCGGGAGGAGATGCGATGCTGCTCCGAAGTGCACTCTCGTTCTCGTTTCGGAATGCCATTCGATTCCCGGTTGCTGCTGGTCTCTGCTGCGGGCTGGCTGGTGGTATGGCGTGGTATGGCATGGTATTCTGCTTTCACTGGTGCAGCGCACAAGGGAGGCTAATGCCCTGCTGTCGGTGCGCCGAGGGTGAGTGCCGGAGGATGGAAGACAGCGGAGACCAGCATTTAATGAGCAGTGTGTCGGCGTGGTTCGTTTTTATTTGTCGGTGGCATACCATGCCATGGTTCGCCTCAAATGCGCAAACGCTTGAGTTTTTATTTTCCAGCCTTTCCCGCCTCCCTCCTTCCCACGACCGACGAGGGTTTCTCTTGGTTTTTTGTTTCGTCTTCCTCTGCTGTGACTTCTTTATCGACGACGACTGCTGCTGCTGCTGCTGGTGGCAGAGGAATGGAATTCAGTTTACTGCCGCTTGTTTTTTTCTTTTTGTGCTTCGCTTCCTTTTGGTGAAGTCTTTCGGCTGCAGGGCGGCGCGAAATTTGCTTACCATTGCTGGATGGGATTTCGCTTGCTCGGTGCGACTGGCTTCGAGCGTACTTGAGGTTATTTTCGTAGCCGGCAACGGCGATGAAATCATTGTTGGGCGTCCCCCCGCCTCTCGGCCGCTCTGAGCTACGGCTTGGATTTGGGATTCACGAATCGTAAACGACGAGGACTTTTGCTGATTGAAGGTCTAAGCGGGTTTTTTTTGAGTGCAGCCGACACTCTGCGGCGGTTGATCGTTGCCAAGTGCTGGTGCTGGGTGGAGCGCAGAAGGGCGGTGTTATTGATGCGCTTATCGGCGGCTTTTGACACTTGACAGGTGGATTATGTGGAGGCGGGCCAAAGGTGTTGAATAGACTGCTGTGAGGATTCTGTGAAGAGCTGAGCTGATTTTGGAGGAGATCATTTGACCACAAGTGGGGGGGCTACCAAGAGCAGATGAGTCGGACGACGAGGCTGGACGAGTCGTCTAACGCGAGTCTGGACAAGTCGTCTACCGCGAGGCTGGACGAGTCGTCTACCGCGAGTCTGGACAAGTCGTCTACCTCGAAGCTGGACGAGTCGTCTACCACGAGTCTGGACGAGTCGTCTACCGAGAGGCTGGACGAGTCGTCTACCGCGAGTCTGGACGAGTCGTCTACCGCGAGGCTGGACGAGTCGTCTACCGCGAGGCTGGACGAGTCGTCTACCGCGAGGCTGGACGAGTCATCCACCGCGAGGCTAGACGAGTCGTCCACCGCGAGGCTAGACGAGTCATCCACCGCGAGGCTGGACGAGTCATCCACCGCGAGGCTGGACGAGTCATCCACCGCGAGGCTGGACGAGTCGTCTACCGCGAGTCTGGACGAGTCGTCTACGGCGAGGCTGGACGAGTCGTCTACCGCGAGGCTGGACGAGTCGTCTACCGCGAGGCTGGACGAGTCGTCTACCGCGAGGCTGGACGAGTTGTCTACCTAGAGTCTGGACGAGTCGTCTACCTAGAGTCTGGACGAGTCGTCTACCGCGAGTCTGGACGAGTCGTCTACCGCGAGTCTGGACGAGTCGTCTACCGGGAGTATGGACGAGGCGTCTACCGAGAGACATCCATCAGAACTTCTCCCTCGATTATCGCAGAAGCACGGGTATACATGGCGTGGCCCATGTTCCAGCCTCAAGCACACATTTAATCTGCTACACGGCGTGTGCATGCTTCGCATTCACTCGGCCACTTGCCGAGCTAATAAATTATTAGCCGCAGATGGTCACCTACCAGGCACAGTCCTTATCCAGCCCATCCCATCGCCAATTCACACAACCACCACCGCCGCTAAGCAACAACAAAAAGGAACAAATGAACGCGAAGCAGAAGAGAAAAAAACTCGATTAAGTAAACCATCATCATCCGCCAAGACCGGAGCCGCCGAAGGTAATCAACTCCGCTCCGAGTTGTCCCGCACTTCGGCGCTGCTGATGCTGAGCGAAGATTGTCATCTTGTTCTGCTGGTTGGACTCTAGACGGGCCGGGGGTATCTGATGTTTAATGTCACGACTGTTGCTCTGCTGCTGATGTTGATGTTGATGCTGCTGCTCGTTCATGGCGATAGCGACCATGGCGGCTCGGTACAGTCCAACCCACACATGCCATGATAGTCGAGGCAGAGCGGGCGGTGCGCTGGTGTGTCACATGCCCGTGTGGAGGTTTCTGCGCGTTGATGAGCTCAAGTGCATATTGTTGTTCATTGTTGGACTGTTAGTCAAGAGAAGAGAGACTGATTCTGGAGATGTGAAGAGATTTGACGGGAATAGTGGGGGATGAGTAGCGACACGGCCAAAGGGACAAGCATAAATTTGTCGCCATTTCGTGGAGCGCTAAGACGGCAAAGATGTGGTCTGTGACGAGCTTGGAGCAGTTCGAGGAAAAAGTTTGCGATAAAACATGGTGGCGGGTAGGGAGCTAGAGCCAGAGCCAGAGCCACAGCCACAGCCACAGCCACAGCCACAGCCACAGCCACAGCCACAGCCACAGCCACAGCCACAGCCACAGCCACAGCCAGAGCCAGAGCCAGAGCCAGAGCCAGAGCCAGAGCCAGAGCCAGAGCCAGAGCCAGAGCCAGAGCCAGAGCCAGAGCCAGAGCCAGAGCCAGAGCCAGAGCCAGAGCCAGAGCCAGAGCCAGAGCCAGAGCCAGAGCCAGAGCCAGAGCCAGAGCCAGAGCCAGAGCCAGAGCCAGAGCCAGAGCCAGAGCCAGAGCCAGAGCCAGAGCCAGAGCCAGAGCCAGAGCCAGAGCCAGAGCCAGAGCCAGAGCCAGAGCCAGAGCCAGAGCCACAGCCAGAGCCAGAGCCAGAGCCAGAGCCAGAGCCAGAGCCAGAGCCAGAGCCAGAGCCAGAGCCAGAGCCAGAGCCAGAGCCAGAGCCAGAGCCAGAGCCAGAGCCAGAGCCAGAGCCAGAGCCAGAGCCAGGGCCAGGGCCAGGGTCAGGGCCAGATCTAGAGCCGCAGTCAGATCAAGTGGGAAGCAGTTGCTTGAAGCTCACCACCTCTCTCTCTCTCAATGGAGGTCTGTCATCTTTGGCACTTGTTCCTCAAGTCTACACCTGTCTTAGGACGACCGGTGACTAGATTCTAAAGCGTGTTGGGGTGTTTTTCTGCTTTCGACCGAGTTAACGCCAAGCAAGTAGGAGCATGGCACAATTGATCCCAATTCGATAATTCATAGTCATGGTAAATGCACGTGTAATTAAATTCACGTGATGGTATACACGTGTAATTAAATGCACGTGAAATTAAATCACGCCGCACGTAAAATTTCGCACATTAGCTAATTTCACGCAGAGGAAATTTTCACCAAGGAATTGCGTTTTTTCCAAACTAAATTGTTGAATTCACGTGTAATTAGATTCACGTGAAATTAACGGAATTCTACTTTCACGGGCGTAATTGCTGTAGTTCTGAGAGAGAAAACGCGCTTGTTTCAAGTCTTCCGTTGAAACAAGGTCTCGTCGAGCAGCGAATTTTGCCTCTGCTGGGTCTGAACCACAGCCTGGCACTCGTCCTAATCTTCATCAAAATAGAACCAAATGTCCCCTAAAACCTCCAAATGCCATCACCCCCGCCGACACTCAAAAACTCAAAAACGCCACCCACTCAGTGAACATAGTCCGCAACTCCTTGACAAACACGATCCACAAACCACGCGCCCTAGGGTGCGTTACCATTTCGATTCATTAGATGGCAGCCTCTGCATGTGTGCCCACCATCTGCTGTCTGCCCACCCCGCGCGGGCGAAAGAAAAGCGAAACTGCAGTTCTGCAACCTCGCATCCACCAGCTCTTGCATCACCACGAGACACGGGCACTGCCTCAGAATAGTAAACAAGACCCACAAGAACGACGTCGATGAGGAGGAGGCAGTGAAGGAGACAACGGGCCCAACGAAGGAATGAGAATATTTTTCAAAACGAAATTGAAAGTGAAATTAATGCGATTCCACTTTGCTCAGGCTCTCCCCGTAGTGGTAGCGTAGCGCACACGTGAGCCGGAGAGTGAATGCCACTCAAAGAGTATCTACCTCCGGCAAGAGAGCTCAGCGTTCCCGCTGTGTGTGTGTGATGGCCTCTGCACAAGAAACTAATGGTAAGTGGCCGCCCGGCTTGTGCGCCTCCGACCCCTCGGCGGATTCCATTCAGTCTTCCTTCTTCAGCCGAGTCTGTGCTGTGCTGTGCTGTGTTGTTCGGTGTGTGTGTGCCCCTGGGTATGGACGTGTGTGCGCGTGTTCTCGACTGAGGTTGGGTTTTTGCATTCTATTCGGGTTTTTACGGTTCTGTGTGTGCCGATGATGATGTGGTATTTCCCGCTTAAGTGCTTATAACGGAGTCATGTGTAGAAGGTTCTCGTTTTCTTTTGCTCGGTCCTATTTGGTTTCCTCTTGATTATGTGACCACTTTTCCTTTTTTTTTTTTGTTTCATTTCTGTTCGCTCTTATTCTTCTTCTGCCTTCGTTTTCGTCTCGAGCCGGGCACTGCTTGTGTGCTGCACACACGCACTTTTACTTGAGGCACTTGTGGCTGGCTGCCTTCACTGGTGGTTGCGAGAGGTTTGCCTGTAATTTCGGGATCGTTGATTCCTCTATTTGACTCAACTTAGTTGCTGCCAGCAGCAGGGGGTGGGACTGGCGATTGACCTTTTTCTTCACTCGCTTCTGCTGCTGCCGTTGATGATGAGGCTGTGGCACGATGGCTCAACTATTTCGTCGGTTACGGCTGCGATGCATGAAAGGAACTGGCGATGTGGCGAGAAGGAGGTCGCATGATAGGACCATATTGTCGCATTCCTAATTATGATTGATGATAATGACCGTCGTCCAAGCACACACACGCACTTGGAGGGAGATGATTCGGACCACTGGACAACTGGACAACTGGACAATGCTAGTGAGAAGTCAACGGAGGAGGACCCTGGTGATTGACAGGTTTATTGCTGCCGAGGAGTTGCTTGCAATGAGTGCTGGTCGTCACGAGAGTTGACTTAATGACGGTAACGAGCTGCGGACGGACTGGGGGTTCACAACGTAGCAGTTTTGTGCGGAGACCGGTTGTTCGCAGAGTCAAGAAATGAACATGAAATGCTTGGATGTTGGACATATTTTCCCTTTTCAGCGGTAAGTCGTTGATTGACATCATGGCACAGGGCATCTAACTCACTGGCAGAAGTACTCCCTTGGCTGCAGGCCGCAAAGACACCAGGACATTGATGTCAATCAAAAATGTCAATTGGGCACGCTAGAGCCAAAGCTGAAAACTCAGCAACTTGCCGAGCGGTTAAAATCAGCGCAAGATCGTAAACCAGAACCAGAGAAACCAGAGCGTGAGACAGAGTCCGGAGCTAGAGTCCTAAGCTAGACCAGACAAACATCCAAAACCAAGCTGACCGCAAGTTGACAGTGCACCAACTCGTGATTCCAATTGGAACATCTACCTAGTCTCAGAAGCAGTGCCTCATATTTGAAGCCACGTCCGAAACCCCATGCATTGGAAAAACTCACAGCACCTATTTGCCACAGTCTAGGGACCTAGGATAGATCTAGGGCCAGGCACATAGATAGAATCGAGCTTTAAGTTGGAGTTCAGATCAGGGGTGGAGGCTCACAACTGATCTGGCTTAGGGTGGAGCTTGGAACTAGTCCGTGCTAATGACAAAGTGGTTCAGCTGGCTAATGCTGACAGTATCGAGTTCACTGAGATTATGGAAATAGTGGATCTTAAATGTGAGTACCTACGACTTCTCAGAACTTGATCAGAAGTGGTGATTTGTTGCATCTACCTCGTCTTCATCCATCCGTGTGCCAATTACGCAGTGAGTGTCCTAAATGATGGTCTGCTTAGGCTCAGCTGACAAACTAATCGTTTAAGATTTAATGCTGCCCACATTCTCTTCGTTTTAAGGGAGATGGTTCTTTTAGCCGTTTGTGGTACATAGGTGGCGCTACAGCCCATGGAGAGCCCGGGCCTTGCCTCTCAGCAACCACTCATGTTGTGCCTGCTATTGTTCTCCCACGAGTGAAAGGGACCCACATTCCATGCCGACTACGAATGCCAAAGTTTGAGAAGGTTTGCCGAGATAGAAATACTCGCTGAGCATTGTAAGCAACTCGAAGGGAGTGGGGCCGTGAAAATTATTTTTGTCGTACCGAAGAGGGATCGAACCCAGACCCTAGTTTCGAGTGCGAATAACACATTTTAAGCCCAAAGCCTGACAGCTAGACTCAGTCAGAGCTTAAGACGAAGAATTGTAAGCATTGTAGCCATGCTTCCAGCTGAAGTGAACTTAAGTTAGACATGCTGCAAAACAAGGGCTGATGTCGGCTCCAAATCATATTCAAATGCAAAAGACTGAGCAAGAGTCAGGGTTATTTATGTAGCAAGCTCAAGTTCATGTAGCAAACACCTGACGCAAGTGAAAAATCGAACGTAACTGAGGTTGGAGTTTGAGTCAAGCTGCAGCTAGAATTTTAATTCATGACACTACTTAACCATAGCTTGAGCTTAATTTAAGCTGAAGTGATGTTGGCGAGACCATGCTTACGCTGGAGAGATGGTGAATGCAAGGACGTCGGAAGCCTTCGGGTGATATGCTGGATGGCGTGAGCTGGAGATCGGGATAGGTGGAGAAAGTTGTTGATGGAGACCAGGACCGGATACCGGTTTTTGCGCCGATGATGATAAGGCTGCAAAAAAGCAGAGGTTAGCAGGAAGCTTGAGTTTCTGCTAAAAGAAGAGCTGAGAGGCCTACGAACTTACAATGATTGGCAGCAGCCGCAGTCAGACATTAAGCTACGAAGTAGGCTTGAGACAACAATAGAACATAGATTCGACTCTGGGCGGGCGGAAAACATCATTTTCTAATTTCGTGTCCAGACCAGATTAATCTTCTTCTTCTTCTTTGTGTGGCGCTACAGTCCGGGGTGGACCTGAGCCTCAACCAACATGCCTCTCCAACTAGCGCGATCCCTGGCTAGCTGTCTCCAGTTTCGCACACCAAGTTGGTTGAGGTCCTTCTCCACTTGGGTGCGCCACCTTAAACGCGGGTGTCCTCTGTTGCGTTGCCCGACAGGTTCGGATTCGAAGATTCTTCTGGCCGGAGCTGTGGTGTCCATACGCTCTACATGACCTAGCCACCGTAGGCGTCCGTCTACGGATCCAACGCCTACAGACCAGATTAATGCTTGACTCTATTTGAGACTGCATCGCATCAAGATCAAGCCTTCGAGCTGCATTCAGAGATGATACGTCAGATCAATAACATAAGGAAGCCGACGGCCGCAAGAAGAACCTGGTCTAATGCAGCGGAGAGAGCCAGGGACAGGTTTAGAGTCAGACGAGAGTCGATACCGACTTTGAATGATAAGACAAAATTTGATGTAAATTAGCACATTTTAGAGTGGGTTTTCTAGAATAGGCCACTAGGATACCACTGGGTAGTTTTTAGACGTCAGTGTAGTCCGTTTGAACTTAAGAGGAACCGATACAAAGCACCACAGTGATATCACCAGGATCTAAGCCGCCCACAACTGCTACAGCCGCGGCAATAATCTTAACCTAATCTAACCTTGAATGATTCCACGGAAGCCAATCGACAGTCAGGTGGCAATACCTTCGATGCGCGAAAGTCACACTGACATCCGAGAGTAGTTGCATGTGTCAAGAACGTAAGAAGAGGATCCATAATTTAGAAAATATAGCGGGAGCCATGGGTTTTTATGATTACTGATGTAAGAATTTGGATTCAGTACCCATCGCTTTTGAATTTCACGTTCTTGGAATGTGGCTTTCTGGAGAGGAGGCCCCTTGATGTTGACATCGAAATCGTTACTAACATTCGGTTTGCTGCAAAGTCGGCGTTCGGAGTTCGGCAGCCAATAGACGTCATCTTGCATTTTTGGAACAGCAACCATTTTTTAACTAGTGCTGCAGCCAGATGTACGACTTCTTCGAAGTTAAAGCACGTACACACAAACGTCGTAATTAACTGCAGACTCGGTCTCTTCGAATTTTGTACCAAAATCAGAAGTTTCGGACGATCACTCAACAATTTCCAACTTCTGGCATCAAGTTTGTGTATCAACAACCCTGAAAGAAGGGTAACAGCACTGATTTTCCAAAGACCCTCAAGTGAGGTGTTCTTGGAATCGAAATTCTGGCTAACCGCCCGTAGCATCTGGCACTCACAAGCCACGTCCTCTCCAACAAACGCCATCTCACACAACGAAGGACATTCGAACGTCCCGACCCCGACAAGGAGTGTCCCCTCAGAAAATCAATACAAAAAAGCCTTTCAGTCATCAACATCATTAAGATTCCTCCTCGCTGCAGAAGAGGAGAAAACAGCACTGCCCTTGACAGTTGTCAACCCCCCGCCCACTCACCCAGTACTCCAATCGAAGGCCACCCCCGCTCAACTGTTTGTCTTATTCATACCGCCGCTTCGCTTTTCTTATTTATTTCCCTCCGCACGTGCTCTCCTTATTTTACAAAATCAATTCACATCACATTACGAAGGTCGGGCTGCCCAAAAAAAGCGAAAAAAAAAGTCACGACCAACGCCGTCAACGCCAATGTTGTTGAACTAAACTTGGCCATGAGCTGAATTAGAGCTTGGTTAGTGCCTCGATGTTTGTCAAGCACGAACAAGGTTACGTCGTTCTTCGGCCAAAAAGGAGACCGGAGAGTTCTCCTCCTTTCGGCTGTATCAAAAAATCCGAATCCGAATATCTGCCGCGGATAATCGCAGTCATGCATGAACGGCCCGGCAGATAGCTAGTTGGTAAGAGTATCTGCAATCAATCGCGCGCGGGCTGTCATGCATAAAAACGCTAACCACTCTCTCGACTTGGAGCGCCGCCGCTAACAAATGTCAAACAAATGAAGCCGCCTCGCCGACGACACTGGCCATGTCAAGCTGCTGTCAAGCGCCACGACAGTGGTGTCAAGTGTTGCGTTGACCAGCAGTCGTCTGTGTGGCTGCGGCAATGATTGGAGTCGCGTTTTTTTGCGTTTTTCATTTTCGGGAAAACATTGGAAATCGGTGAAGTTTTCACTTGAGCGGAGGCCGCCGCGACCTCTGTAAGACCTCTGAAAGCCCGTCGCCGGTTACAGCCGATGACCTAATTCGGCCGCTGGGCGGATTTGCATTTCGGATGGTGCGTGTACGTTTGCGTTGTCGGATCTGTGCTGTGTGTCTGTCGATGGCACAGGTGCAAATTGATAACGAATATACGAGAATACGAAATCGGAAGCACATTGCGAAGACGTGAGGTGAAAATTGTTGGTTTATTTCATTTTTTATTACGTCGTCATGCGTTTAGGGAACGAAGTTGGCAATCGGTTGCGCAAGACTACTCTGACGGCAGACATGTCTAGAAGAGAGTGATGTGGGTTGGCTGCGTACGTGCGGAGTCGCTTTCGAGGAAATCGTAGAGGACATCATTGTTTGCTTGGTCTGAGATGGAGCTTGCCGTGATAAGAGATTTGATTTGAGATGGCGGTTGATCGGAGATCGAGAGCGAAGCGAGCACGGTTCCGGGACCGAATTTCGACAGCAGTCTGGAGTCGAAGAACGTGGCAAATGGGTAGATAGTAGTCCTGTTTCGGAATTTGATTCGAGGGCCTGTTTGGGATCTTTCAAAAATATACATAAAATTCTTCTGTTGCTGTCTAAAGGTTCGCCACATAAGTCTCACTTTCGGAGTCGACGTGTTCGGTTGTAACTGAGTTATCGCCACACTCTGTGTCAGCTATCTGAGTCGACATGAGACTAACAGCTCCTTGTTAGCACTGTTCTCCGCTGCACTAAGGCAGCTAAAGATCAAGACTATCACGTTATTAGAGTTTTCCTTGTTTGGTCATTCGTGAACATGCCAGGGTTTCAATTGCCGGTATATTTAAGGCCGGAGGTGCAACAGGAACTAAGTAAAGCGGCAAGCAACAATCCATGAACGGTCCGGGCAGAAGCTGCCTATCTTCGTTGACATTCCTGGGCACGTGGATGCTAGTAAACTAGAGTAACGTGCCTTGCGTCCCTTAAAACTAGCTCTTTATACCGGTGAATCGGCCTTCAGCTCATTCCCCAGTCGGGAGCTTGGGATTCGAAGATTTGCTTAGCTGAAGCACTGGTGTCTACTCCGCGGTTTTTTCAGCTCATAGAGTTCGTGATTCCGTCTTCATCTAACAGACAAGACCAAATATTTGAATGCACCGACAATAGCCGTGCTACGAGGAGAAACACAGCAGTGTGCGGACAAGTCTATATTGACGTGTGAGCAGCTGAAAAGAGCTATACTTCGATTGTTAGGTCAAGTGGGACGAACAACTTCTGCTTTCAACCGGGTGAATGCAACATAACGTCTTCGACTCTAACCCCGATTGACAACGTGGTAGAGACCACGCGCAAGCAGCTAGAAGGGGATGTGAATAAGTTCAATGTGCGTGAGTGGAAGCAACTAGCACAAGACCGGGCTAGATGGAGAAGCATGTTGACTGAGGCCCAGGTCCCTCCCGGACTGTAGCGCCAGCCAAAGAAGAAAGAAGAAGAAGATTGAAACATTTCCACGAACTTGCCTGGTTTCACTAAGGCAAAGCTCCTGGTGAGCTTGAGTCTATGGCGGAGAATTCTGTGCGTACTGAACATGAGATGAAAGCATCATGTCTGCTGTTCTCCTTATGGTCCAGCTAGCCGCTATCCGTCCAGCACTACTGGCAAAAGATGTTATTACTTTGTAGAGTCCTACGAGTCAAGAGTTTTGAGCAACTGAAGTAGCGATTCTACGGCGGATGTCGTTGACCCCGAGCCAGACAACTCCTTTACTATTGTAACGCATTTACGAACGCTCCCGGCTGAAGTTTGGCAGAAGAAATGGCACATACCGGGAAATCTGTCACTTTTGACAGGACACTCTGGACGCCGCGTTATGAAGTTTAGGTTTTGGCCGAACTTAAGGCACGTGTTTCATTTTTCCTTTCTTTTATTCGCGATCCTATCGTTGAACACCTCAAAATCCGCAAATAAGCAACACTATCATACCACAAATGTGAAGATGTCAATCGTGGTGTACTCTGACAGGTGGTGTGTGAGCGATCGCTTCTTGGTCGACAGTGTATATTTTGGTTTTGCCCTGATTGGTCCTGAAGACCAGCTTTTCTCACCTCTTCGTTAATTAAAGTGAATACTTCTACTACTTGGATCCTGAGCCTTTTCGCAGTTACGATGGATTTTTAGTACAAACAACCTAAACACAGCAGACATCCAGAAGAAACATCAAATTTCTAAGAATTCTAAGACCTCTCAGCATTCCCTATCTTTAGACAGAATGCGCGATAAACGCAGAAGATCGTTTCTGAATTTTGACGCAGTGTCCGTACTGTATGTCAAACAGATAATTGAGTCAATGAGAGCTGTCAAATTACAGAACTGCCAGCAATGCCAAAGTTAATGCAGAAATGTCAAACCTCTGCGAAAGTTCGAAAGGAAATATCAAGCTTCTGTGAGACTTATCGGATTCGAGTTCTTAACCCGGGATGTCCAGAAATGGTTCAGATTCATGAGAGGACACTCCCTGACTAAGTCTCGGCAATTCCAGCGACTGACAGCAACTCCGTCAGCGTCAAGCATCTATGTGAGTCCACTTCTGGCGTGAAACATTCATATTTTGAGTTAGCAAGCTCCAATGTCAAAGAAGGCATCGTTTGATGATCAATCCTAGATGGAATGCCACCACTCACCCTTCGTTCGAAAACCAAGTGACGGCGTTCCAACTTCTCGTGGCCATAACAACACCTCCAGTTGGCTTCTTTCAAGTTCGATCCAAGAAATCCTTAGTCACCCGTTGCACACGCTGTAAACACATGACACATGTAAGCACGCCGTCGCCCCGCGCATCTAATCGAGAATCAGTTCACTTCTATGAATCAATCCCAGGCAACAACACTGAAAACAGGTCCAGCCGGTGGCGGTGGCGGCGTCACTGCCGCGCCGTCTAGCGATGACGAACACACAGCCTCAACCTTGCGGCAATTAAACCACATCCATCACCCCGTCCCAGCCGCATGATCTCTGATCGACGTATCTCGGCGATCTCACCTTTGGGATGTGTTTTTTTCTTTATTGTTGTCATTCAATTTGCAATAGCCTCGATCTTCTCCTCAAGGCATCGACGCTAATCAAAGGCACAAACAACGTGTCACTCAAGTGTCACTGCGGACTATTTCCACGGGCAATTAGACCAGCACCCGTCGGACGTGCGTGCGCCCCGCATGCAACAGCAGCCTCGGCGCGACTGCGGCTGCATGGCTTGACACTAATCACCTTTCAAATTTAATAACTCCTCGGACGGTGGTAATTTAAGATCGCGACTGTGCTGCGCGAAGACGAGCTGCGCCTCGACGGAGGTAAAGTCCACCGGCAACGAGTTTGCATTATGCAAATGTCCATGGTTTACGATGCCTCAAGATCAGCGCTGATTGCTGATCTCTGGCGTCGCCATTGACGTAGGGTCGCGGCAGCACTTCTGGGAAAAAATCGCCTGACAATCGCTTTCAGATTAAATTATTAACTAAACACTATCGTGGCTCGTGGCTTGTGGCCGCGAGTTTGCTGGGCTTGTTGGATCTTCGCCTAGAAGCGGATGTGAGTGGTACCCACTGACACCAGATGCGGCGGACGGTGTTTAGAATTCCGTCGATGTTCGGCTAGCCGACGGTGCCGGTGACGCACTCCGAAGGCATCTCGCTCACTGCCAAGCGAATTCAATTGAAATTAGAGTCACAAATGCAGCCAACTGATTTCGTACGAAGTGCATTTCAATGATGCGGACAGCCTAGTGGTGGCGATGGTGGCGGTGTCAGTGGTGCCGCTGCCAATGGTTCCCACAGCAATGCGGGAGGAAGTGATGATGCAGTTTGCATCTGCGAGCGAGCGCGGCCCCGCCGAGGCTATTGTTGGGTAATTTCAATAGAATTTACATTATTATTCAATTCAATTCAATAATCGCATTCGGATGGTGCTGGCTCGGGGTTTGTTTTGCATCATTACGCGCGCTGTTGTATTTTGGTGCGGACAGAGGAGCCCTCCTTGAGACAACACCGGGGTGTGTGCAGCTCTTGGCTAGTGTTCGAGCGAGAAGTGATACTCGACTGGTTTGGTTAATCGGCGAGGCAGTGGTGAATTAATTCGCTTGGGTGGGGTTGACCAGACTGAGACGATTTAAGAGGTCTTAAATCAGTCTTCTTACCTGACTGAAGCACATACAAGTGTGTTCTCTGGGGTTGCACTTTCTGAAAGTGGTCCAGAACAAGAGCCAGTGCGATCAACAGGCGATCACCATTCGAGTGTGATAATAGGGCGCCATTAAGGATTTTTTCTCAAGCCGTCAGGTCTAGAAGTTCATCAAAGGCAAAAACGATCTTAAAGGTGATCTCGGAATTGATCTCGTAATTGATCGAGAGTCTTTAAGGAAAAAAATGCTGCTCAATGACAGTGACTGATCATGCACACTTCTACTAATGGGCCTGAGTACACGTAATGACCATAGTTAACCACAATCTTTCCCACCACCGATGTGAGATAATCGTGTCGTGCAGATCCTACTGATCGTGATTAGAGTGCAGACAGTCATCAAACCAATTGTCCACCTCCTCGAAGGAATTAATGTGCTGTTGCGAAAGTTGATGGTGCCTTGATAGCAAGCAGTACTAATCAGAGAGAGCAGGGAATACGAATTACGGCGGGTGGAAAAGAACATCAGTTCGATCGTGCTCATCATGAACTTCGAATAGTGTTCTTCGCTGAAAGATAATTGAAATAAAATCGTCCTTATATCAGTGCCGTGGTGGTGGCCCGGCGTCAACCCTAGTACACTTGAACACTGACGTCTAGGTTCGATCCATAGTCTTTGCGACAGAAATAATGTTCACTTCACGAGTCACTGAATGCTGAAAGAGTACTTCTGTCTAGAAAAATATTCTCAACTTGGCTTTTCGGAGTCGACATAAAACTCGTTAGAGAACAATGCACGTACAGCACTAGTGCTTCCTGAGAAGCTAGGCCGTGGCCATCTACGGGCTGTAGCGCCACCCATAGTACATTATTATGTCAGTGCTGTTGTCCTACAGAAAACATTACTTGGCAGTGTAGTATGATCCAATGTAAGCAAACAATACGAAGCACCATTACGTGTTATTGTATCTCCCCAGATGCCCGAAAGTGTCAAGTGGCCTTCGATCGGTATCGGCTGTGATTCATGCTACGTAGAGGGCAGTTGGGGTTATGCTTTTCTATACGTTGCAGTCACCATGCATTACGTGAACTATAGGTTATAGTTTTGTTGTAAGAATTTTGGTATTAATTATGAAAAATAAAATCACTCTTGAAACGAATCTTGACTCGAATTAATAGCGACAATAATTTGCCTTCCTTGCAGCAAGCAGCCCGCGCTTTGTACGGTACAAGCAGGCGGCGCATAGAGTGGTAGGCTCCGAGTGAAGTAAAATGCTATTTTCTATAGTGTTCGCTGATGGTTTCTTCGGAATTCTCGTCAAGAGTACAGGAAATGGCTTGCGATTGTCTTTTGTCCGGCTACGAGCCACGAATTTTCTACCCGTTCCTCCTCCTTATTATGTACCTTCCGAATATTTTAGCGCATAATGGTTCATGTGTTGTCTACAGTTCTTCGCTTTGAATTTGTCATTGGTTCGTATTGCATGACACATGAGAATAAATGCATAATATTTATGTAAATGCATTGCAGTTGACTTAACAGAAATATTGGAAACAAATACATGAAAACGATACCCACTTAAGTATCGCATGAAATCGTATATAGAAGTGCGACCCAAAGGTGCAGCAACCAGGTTAAAAGTGAAGCTCAACTCCAGAGAAGTGGACAAAAATAAAAAAAACTGCTCATGTATAAAGCTTTAATTCGCTCGTTAATTGCCTATGGCTTCCAATAACACCAAACGTAGCGCTTATTTTACAGAAATTCGAGAGAAATATTATCAGAAGCTGCATCGAAAAAGGGCAAGAGGTAAATGGTACAGCAACAAAACCCTTTACCAAAAGTTGGGAATAACTATAATACTGCTAGATTATCTGACCGGTTTTGCCAAAAGAACATTCTTTATCCTCCAATATCAAACAAAACATCTGCTGGCCACTATGTGATCGCTACTATTCATGTCCCATCAGTCAGTATCCTTCACGAGGGGCGACAACCAGTTTACGGCTTCATTTTACCAAAAAATATCACAAAATATTTATAGAGGTTGACTAGCTCAACATCCCGTATTTTATCCTGTAAGACCTCGTAATGAAATATTAATAAATTGACTGATCCGTATTGGAACGCAAGCAATACATAAAAAAAAAATCTATATTCAGATATCCGTCTTGTTGAGTGGACGTAGGAAGAGAAACCTCATTACTACACTTCTTTGACGCATTATCAAATTTCAAAACATAATCTTTATCTTGAATAGCCCAACCACTCCTAAGTCGGCAGCAATTACGCAATTACGCAATTACCCTGTATCATGGGCTCCAGCAGTGTTCTGAACTGATCGCTGCAATATCAGTGAGAGCCCACGTCGGAGGATCATTGGTCCGTGATAAGCTGTATATTCACCGAGACTAGCCATTTTGAGGAAAATGTGAGCAGACAAGAAAGTATCTCTGTGTGGCTAGTTCGACAACTTTCTCGTTGATTTTCTTCACCGGTCATAGACATTCTCGTTACGGAAAATGGAATTCAAAGTATGATTATTTTAGTTTGAACTTGTTCTATACTGGCACAAGTTTATAGTGGTCTCTACTCAGTCCTTCCACCTGAATGGGACTGACCGTCACCAGCGGGAACCGAATTTATCCTAATAGAACATGCGGACGTAATTTGGGAGTCTGAATGAAGGCTGCTGAAGTGGCTTTCTGATTACATACCCAGACCCAATCATTCAGCCACCTGCTTCCTTATTCAGACTCAAAAACCAAATACCGAGCAGCAATCTACATTTATTGAAATTTCTTGGTCCTACGGGCGTCCTATAGTGGAGCCTCCATCAAAAGCTCGTTAGCTCTCATTTTTCAAACGCCGAATAGCTGCCAACTAATTCGAGCAAAGGCGACACAGCAGCAGATGAAGAACTCTGCAGTGTACTCGTCTTCTTCACAGGCGCCGCAGGGGATTTCATTGTTTTTGGTGAAGCTTAGGTGCGGTCTTTTCTGACAAGAGCTAACAGGAATACCACAGATTCCTTACAGACGTAAGAAGCATGGGCTTAGTCCGTAGGTATACATCTTGGATAGTCATGCCAAATCCAAATCGAGAGGCGCAACCAACAATAGAAGCCATAACCAAGGATGCAGATAATCGCAACGCGGGTTCGGGTGCTAAGGGTACCTCTTCTGACAGTTGTCTGGCAAGTTCATTAGCGATCTTATTTCCCATGATCCCTTGGTAAGGACCCAGACAAGTCTTAGCGTAATTAGGCTGCCGATCAAATTCAGAGAAGACTTGCTTTGTTGAGCTATCCTGGAACTGGTTAATGAGCTGAGCAAGGACTTGAGCAGACACGAATATTCCACCCGTTCCACCTCTTCTTGACAAAATGTGCAGCTTGCGGGTGTTGGGATCGCTTGGAAAACCTACGAAAATTTTCCCAAAGAGGTGTGGAGGCTGTTGTTGTCGCACTTCATGAAGCAACAGGGGGTAGACTTAATCAGACTATTCACTAGGCAACATTGTCTTCTGTGACAACTTATTTGACAGTTCTAGCTTGTTTTGAGGTTAGTTTGGTTTGACAATTCATCATGTAGGCTCATAACTGAAGGAGACACTCTGAACTTTGAACCGTTTGATGTTTTCTGTGAATTTTCATCAGTCTTAGTGGGTACCATCAATGTTGAAGAATAAGGCGATAGCATGCTTATTGTTGCAAAGCTCAGCTCGTCATATGGGTTAGGTTAGGTTACAGTGGCTGACTGCTAAGGGCAGTCACACTTAGGCCAGAGTAGACCCATTGCGATACCACGCGGATTGGCTTCTCCTAACACTGGCACCAGTTGGTGCTTCTAGTGAAGCAATTTAGCTGGCCTATGCTGGCGCTGCTTTGCTCATTGAGGCCGCTGAAGTAGTAGGCCCAAAGGTGTCGGAACCTACGACTAGGCAGAGCAGGTGATGAGTGTTTTCTTCCTACTCCTACCTTCTGCAAAAAAGCATAAGGGATGATTCATTTCTCCTTTTCATATACCCTCTATTAGCATTTAAAAAAATTTCCCTCGCGTGTATATCGAAGTCTACTGGTCAGGTAACAAAAACAGAAGTGCACTTGACTTTTGTGCAATAAACCACCGTCAGAAAGAAGTCCAAAAAGAACTCCAAGCGACTCCCTTTAGAAACTCACCCAACGTCAGCGTTCGAAGTCATTCATTATCTGTCATAATTCGCCAAGTGAAACCCCACGAAACACACAAAACCAACAGACCTTAAAACAATCACAACGACCTTGAACTTATTCCAGTGAATCATGGCGAACCATAATCTAAGCCCCATCACGGTTCATCGCAACAGTTCATCGCCCACACGTTTATCGGCGATGCGCAGTGAATAAAGAACACCAACAATTTGTATTCTTATCTATTCGACAATATTTTTGGGGATAAGTGGAAAAATCGTTTGCGGGGTTGGTGGCCACACTGGTAGCGAGTGGAGAAACGACTTGTTGGACGAGACTTGAGGGCCGCTGCTGGGGAGTGGAATGGAATTTGTCGTGATTTTAATCAGTGCTCCGGGGCGGTATCTTATTTGAATCATTTCCTAAAGTGGAGGAGAAGATGGGACCAACTGGTGCTGCCTCAGAAATAAGGTGCGTCTCGTGGGATAGTATAAACGCTCCATCAGGGATACGCACAAAAAACCCACTCAATCCCTGTCAAGCCCATCAGGAGGTGTGCTCGCGAAACTAGTTCAAACCACCTCATCCGTCATGACGTAACAGCTCGACGCGCTAAAAGCGTGCGCCTCCTGCCAATCTCACCGAAACCGACGGGGAACAACTGAAAACGAAAAAAAGACGGAGAAAAAAACCCGCAACAACTCAAGTGCATGTAATTTGTTCAGCTGTCACATTGAGAAGCCAGCAGCGATACACAACAGGAGGAAAAAAAGCAAACAAAAACCGCGACTTCGCTGGGAAAAAAGTGCTAAAAAGATCTGTTTATCTGTGTTTATCTGCGAGATACACATTGCAGCCGACGGACGGACACAACTACCATCAATATCGACGCTGCGCCGCAACTACCTCGACTCGCAGGCGGCACACAACGTCGACATCGAAGTATAATTGCTTCCATCGGCTGTGACCATGAAAACCACCGACCAACCGACCGACAGAGCCGAACATTACATAATCCAAGAGCAGCAGCAGCAGCAGCAGCAGCCGCGGCAACAAGCTGCCCGGCAAGTGCGATGCGATAAAACGAAAAAAACGAGAAAAAAACACAAAATAACTAAGAAAATCGAATAAGATACAAAACACGACTCTCATGGAGAGCTACACTCCACACAGTCACACATGACCGAGTGGGGATGCAGAAGCAGAGGCAGAAGCAGAAGCAGCGCAGCATCATCGGCGAACACTTGGAGCGCACACAAGCGCTCAGTGCTCTCACATGCATGCCTCCACGAAACTAGTCCAATTCAGTGCGCCGTCATCGCAGCGGATCGCAATCGTATCTTCACACTAATTGCGCATCTGCAGGTGGAGCGCACTCCGCGCAGCCCTTGCTTGGATGGCTCCCCCCGCCCACAAGACCATGGGCGGACTGCTCAAATGGATTCTTGCCATAAATCGACTCGCAGAGCTCGGTTCAATTTTGGGTAAAACGCCCAAATATGGGCGGAAGCTGTGCGACCGAGCAGATGGTGGCTGCTGCGCGAACCTTGAAGCCGCTCGATGTCGCTGTCAAAGGTCGCCGAATGCGCGTTTGACGAAGATTGACATCTAGCCGACCGCGACGCTGGCTGCCTCTATGGACGGTCGCGCTGGTGCAATAATTTGAATTCCATTTTGGATATTGCCCGAGCGAGTGAGTCAGCCTTGAAACAATTCGTTGCAAGCGATTCTCGAAAAGCTCGCACAGGAAACTGCCGATGAGTCAGGCAGAATAAATAATCGTGGTGACGAGAGTGGAGGGCGGGGTGGAGAGAGGCCTCTTGCAGTAGATTTCACAAGAAGGCTAATCGTTTTCAGCGAAGTGGGGATGGAGAACATAGAAAGATGAAAAAAATGCACCCACGTCGAGGTGGATGAGTTTGTTTGGCGGTTTTCTGATTTGCCGAATGAAGGCCTTCGATGACAATGTGTCTTTTTCATTATTACGTGACATGGGCCAGTAGAGTGGTTGAAAGAAAACGTAGAATCGATGCATGTACTCGCTTTGATGGAGGGCACAGCTGAGGTACTGCCTTGGATAACTTTAGAGAATGTTGCTTAGATATGGACTTTCTGGAGAGTGTGGACAATGGTGATCATGGAATTCTATGTCGACTTTGAGGCAAGCTCTAGGTACCGCGAAACATCACTCGCGATGTATAGCAGGGATCGTCCAGTGGAGGTGTCTACCAGTCATGTCGCCAAGATATAGGGGGTAAATTCAATGTCCGGAGTCGAAGAGCGGCCATTTTCGACCCTGAGGCTGAAGGCCTCGTGAATGTGGCGCCATCTACGTGACAACTTTGATCAAGTCTGTGCTATTTGTGCCTTGTGGTATTGATAAGACGTTGATGTTTGTTACTTGAGTCAAGAAGTAGTAAGCTCTCCGTTTCCCCGCAAAGAGTAAGTCTATAAAGTCTATGAAAAACATAGAATGAATTCCATGTTTGTTTTTCATTTATAAGACGTTGGTGTTTGATACTTCAGTCAAAAAGTGATAAGCTCTCCTCTTCCCCGGAAAGAGTAGGGTCTATAAAGTCTATAAAAAACATAGAATAATTTCCATGTTTTTTTTTCAGAGAATTTTGAACTCGTTTTCAGGATTTGCAAGTGCATTTCGACTAAACATCAAAAAAGCAATGATTTTGCAGCAAGAAAAAAACATAGAATTTCAAAAAATGTCAAACCAGCAGACAAGTGTTTTCTCCAATTTGTCTGCCTTAGCAATGAATACAGTGCTTCAAGGTCAAAGAACCAACATTGTATCTTGTACTCTTGTGATAAACAAGAAACTACATAGAATTCTAGAAGAGACATAATCTGTAATGACTACAATTAAGTTTACACATGTTATCTTGAGAAGTTCTACAAGTGATCGCATTGCTTGCGGGGAGAGAAGTTAACAACAAGCTACATCAGACAACTAGCAGTCCTCACTCTTCGCCGGTTTCAAACTAGACCCAACTGCATTGATCGGGATCTCGAGTCTGCTTGAGCATAGCTTTCTAAAAATAACCTCTCCACTGAATCACAATACGAACGGAATTTTCAGAGATCTCCCGACCAAATGGTCTGCCTCCAAAAACTCAGACATTGAGTAGCCCTAAGTAGCCGTCATCCCCCATTGTTACAGCGACCGATACAATTGATTCGCCCGTCAATCAGCCCATCGAGTGTTTACATTGCCCCCCGTCGTGAAGCGTCGAGCCGTCACTCAGGCAAACAATTCGTAACAAGTGCCACCAATAATAGATGACTCAGCCTAACTAGTTCACAACATGATTGAATTCGGCAGTCGCCACCCCGCCCATCAACCGCCCTCCCGTCGTCGGCTCTGCCGAAACAGACTCGATTCGGAATTCGTTCATAATTTCATTCATAAATAATAGACTACCGAGAGCAAGCAAACGTATCTAATTTTTTTTTCTCTCTGGTCGAAGAGCAACCTCTTTGCTCCGCTCCCCCGCCCTGACAGCAGACATTCCACGGCACAAGGAAGGCGGCACAGCAGAGACTCGTATATCTTCTTCGCATCTCTTGACTTTAATGAATACGTACAGCATAATCAGCTATGTATCCGAACAAGTGTGGAGGACAACCACTCCATCTCATTCAAGGCGATGCCGGAGAGCGATACCACGTATGAGCGTGTACAAAATCAACAAAAAAAAAACACAGAGTGACTAGAACCAAAATGAATATCTCTCGGGGTCTGTGCCGTCGTGTCGGTGATTTTGTGTGTGCGTCGCGTCGGCCGTCGAGATGCTGCTTGTTTGTTCCTCTCGTTGTAATTTTCTCTCAAATTGTATACAATTAGCGTTCGCTGATCGCTGACTGTTGATTTTTCCTTGCAATCCGACGACGACGAGAGAGAGAGAGGAGAGGCACGTTAACAATCTGACATTGAAAAGTGCCGTGGAAAAGCGTAATTACCTCTTCGCACACTCGCCGAATACAAATCGCCGCGACTTTACATGTGTCCTCCACGCGCCACCCACCTCCTCGCTTTTGGAATTACATCAACTGTCCGATTGCGCACACAGACACAGGCCGCGAACAAAAAAAGATACACAATCGGCCAGCGCACCACTACCGCCGTGGTGGTGGGAAAAATTAAATGCTTCCATCACGCGATCGAATTTGAACTTGAAACTGCAAACAAAACGACAACGACGACAATCGCAGCAGAGCCAAAGAAGAAAACCGGCCGCACTCGCGGCGGTTATATAAGTATCTAGATACTCTTATGCCACCGCTGCTGGTGCTGCTGCTAGCTGGTGGATCAGTGGAGCGAAATGATCAGCGTTGGGACGGAGGAGACGGTTGCGACGGCGCATTAGCGCGTGCAACTAACTATAGTCCGCATGGCACGCACGTCACATGCAAATGATGTGTGCGGTGGCACTGACAGTGGGCCAGAGCGTGCAACCAACCACCACCACCGCCACCGCACTGCAACCACAACCACAGCGAGGGAGGCAGTGCGCGGAGGCCAGTACAAAGTTGACTTGCTGGTCGCTGGTTTCTGGTATTACACACACGTAACCGACACGACAGCCATCATCGCTGGGGCATGCATGTCATGCAATCCGCCACAGCCGCACGGCTCAGTATGCCAATTAGCCGAGTCGAAAATCGACAAAAGACCTTGATAAAGAAAATTTCAATGCGATCGCGCGCGTCTGTGATTCATTGTTATTGCGGCTGTGCCGCGATTGCGTCTAGGCAGTGGGGACGCCCCTGTTTGTTCGCCTAGGCGGCCCTCCAACGTTGGTCTTGTCTTGTGGCCAGCACCACGGTATGCGTATCGAATTTCCAATCGTCCGAGCTCGGTGCCCGGTGTGAGTAACGCTCCACTGAGGGATTCATCGTTGGCTTGAGTCACCGTCACCGTGATCCACCACCGATCGCCGAAAGCGAGGTTAAATATTGTTTTCTGTCAATTGGGCAAAAATATTTGCGATAATCGTCAATCGGCGCGAGATGCTATCGGAACCATCAATTATCGGCGCTGACAACCGATGGCGTGCATGTAATTAATTATCGACAAAGCGGGTAAGACAAACGAGAAACGATTGTGGCATGGGGTGCCACGGGGTTGCCATTTGGGTCCTGTCGTCTTTGGTTTTTTTTCTTCTTTTTCTCCTTTTCGTTGATTTTTTGTGCGATTTTTTGTGAAGTTTCGTGCAGAAGGATGAGTGATGAATATTTAATGTCGAGATTGGATGAATTTTGATTGGGATACGTGTAGATGCAAGTCGAAGATATAATTGGCTCGTGTGAGGAATTTGCATAAAACTGATTGGCGATGTCATGATATTTTCGATTGTTGACGTCAGAGTCCTTTGTGAATGTGAAGATGGTGGCCGCGAGACGTCGCGAAAGGGGTGCCTTTGATCGGGTGCGAAACGAGTCATACCGAGGCAGTCGATACCATCGACGTGGGCTGAGCGATGGGTGGCGAAGTAATTGTGGCGTCAGTCTGGGAGTAATGTCATCCTTTTTGAATGGCTGCCTGTCTACGTGATGTCTTCTGCTGGTGACAGATCAACACCGACTTGAGACTTCTGTGGTGATTCACGATAGGGAAGTGGTTGAGATGGGAGAAGGTGTCAAGAGCAGTGAAAAAGAGAAGTACTAACTTAGGGAACGCCCATGAAGACGTCTTTGGGTGGCACACGATTCAAGAAGATCCTAAGCAATTCGAAATAAGGGACAAGTTCCGCCGAGGCATGCATCAATACTTCAGACGTTTAGGATATGCTGCGGGGAATGTATTGAAGGAAGCAAGAGGAAGGGCTTCTTGGTCCGCTACACTTCGAGGTGGACCGGTGTCTCAAAAAACATGCCTGCTCCTCCAATTTCGCACACCAAGCCGGCGGAGGGTTGAATCGAAGCAACGATCGGGCAAAATGAGGATCAAGGCAAAACGAAGGAAACTGCACGACTGTGAGCAACTAAAGACGAACAGAACAGAACAAGAAGTGGAACAATTAAAGGCGGAAGACTAATCAGTTCTGAGCCACGTTTTCAGACGACGAACATGCCAAAATCTGCGATGCACATATCAAGTCAAGACGAGAAGCCACTCTCAGAGGGTGACAGTCCTGGCCAACTTGAGTAGGAGGCTGCCAGATGAGCTGAACTTGAAATGGCACTCGATGCAATATGAGTCAAGACCAGTCAATGTGATAATCAATTCAAGTAAGGCTTAGAGACAGAAGCTTAAATGACATCAAGAGGTGACCAACATCAGTAGTGAGCTAAATCCGCCATTCTCAACCAGATCCAAGAGCGCATTCAGGGGAGTCCGCGACGGCCTTTCAGTAAAACAAAAAATGCATCTTTTTTGTCATTCCACTACAGTTGAATGTTGGGATGGGCTCCACCGAGACACAGGCAGGCTCAAAGGTTGAGGAACTATGTGTTAGATGATAAGTCAAGACTACCGATCTGGCCAGGGGAAGATTATGCCACGAGGACAAACTATCAAATGTAACGAAGCAATTCAATTCGTGATTGGACGAACTTAGCGAGCGTTTGCTTGTATTGCAATGGAGGCGTTAAGCTGTTAATGAGGGCAAACCAAAGTATATGCTGTCATCAAGAAGGGACACGCAACATCGACGACTCGGTCAGAACGTCACCATAGGCAGCTACAACTTCGAGGTAGTAAAGGACTTCATCTACTTTAGCTCACAAGTTATTAACACGAACAAAATCAGCACCGAGTTTAAACGCAGAATAACTATTGCCAACCGCTGTTTCTTTGGGCTCAAGAGGCCTCTCTCGAAGGACCAAGCTCACATAATTTAAGACCTTGATCTGTCCTGCTCTATGGCGCGGAAGCCTGGACTATCTCGGGAGCGGATGAAGACGCGCTTGGTCTCTACGAGAGAAAAGTTCTGCGTTCAATCTTTGGTCCTGTTTGCGTTGAGTTTAGCAAGCGCGTACGGATTCAAAGCCTAAGATGGCTTGGCCATGTAGAGCGCATGGACAATACTGCTTCAGCCCGAAGAGTCTTCAACTCCGAACCAGTGGGACAACACAATAGAGGACGACCACGAACCGGATGGCGCACTCAAGTGGAGAAGCACCTCATTCAACTTGGCGTGCGAAATTGAAGGCAGCTGGCTAAGGATCGTGTGCCAGCCAGAGAGGCTTGTTGCCTGGGGCTCAGGTTCACCGCGGACTGTAGCGCCATAAGAAGAAGTAGAAGAAGAAGCAATTCACGCGTATGAAGAGAAAGGCGGATAACCTACCGATAGTTAAACATGATGATGATCGTCTCAAGCTGGTTAAGCCACTAGACAAGACGAGCAAGATAACAAAAAGAATGGCAATGCAAGTCAAGACTTGAAGTGGAGCATAGTAAGAAGAGCATCGGGACGTAAAACGAAAAAGTCGATGAATGCGCAAAGAGGAGCTCTAAGTCAAGACAGACAACGACTCAAGGCAATGACAGATTCAAAAATGAGAAAGGAGGCAATTCGAGCCATCAAGCAAGCCAAAGCATTTGTGTCAGCCCACTAGCCAAGACGATTGATATAAGAAGAATGCAAATCAAGACTAGCAGTTGATTAAGGCGAGAAAGGCATAAAGAAGTAAAACGAGAACAGGGCGAGGACGGAACTAATGTGAGTATGGAGCCATGGGAGCAAAATAGAGGCAGCACTGACAACAAGGTAAAAATGTTACAATCTCGAAGACTAGAGTTGAGTTAGCAGGATTCGAGTTCCAGGATTAGTAAGCTAATACGCTTATCCGATCCAGTCGACATTGGCTTTTGGGATAAATTAGCTGCACCATCACCGTATCAATGGTAGGAGCTCGCTAAACGTGCTGGCAACCCACTTGCCTCACCTTACTGTAAGACCAGGAGTGACTTTGGGTCACAAGCAAAATGAACAACTTGTCCAGACCATGGTTGTGTTTTTCATAGGAAAAGGGCCCTCGAGACAAATAAAAACAGGCCCAGAGCCGACTTGGGACGACCCATGAGTCACATAGATCTAAGGACGAGCCAAGACGGGAGACTACTGGAGCCATTCAACGAATCAAAAGATCGACAAAATCCCCTACTTCTTCTTGAACTTATTCAAGTTTTGTTTCAAAACGAGACCCCTTTACAGCTTCCCTTCCAACTCATGCCAACAATCACTCACGAAGCCAGAGCATTCTCTTGAATCTAATCCAATTCGAACGCCATTTCCAATCTCATCACGATCGTTAAGTAATCAATCGGCGAGTTATCTTAATGTCGATGTCGATAGAGTGTGATTCCACGAGTTAAGATTAATTTATCATGACAAGCACCGCCTCCCATAACTTGTCTTTCTTTATGCACTTCATCACATCGGGCGATTTAAATAAGAATTAGATGCTAACGAGTGCCTCAGAAACTCGTTGCAAATGCATCGCTGGCCGCGCTTTAGATGGAATGGGAGGAGCGACTGTGCACACTTCCGAGGAAGATCAATCGAAGGGCGGGATGGAAGTGAATGAATTTCAATTGAATTTTGCAAGGCAGTGGTTCAATGTAAAAGCCGCTTCGTTATCAAAAGCTTCTGAATCTAGGAGAGTCTTGTCCGCCACACCCAATCGCCGTTTTCCTCCCCGACTGGTAATCACACATTCTAATCTTGCTACCCATCTCCAGCCAATTCTTCGAATCACATTCTTACGAAATCACGCTTATCGCACCTCAAAGGAGACGGCGACACTCTGATCTCCATTTCCCGCGAAAAGCACGCGCCCCGTGCATTTCACATCAAACTTAAATATTCCATCTAGTCGGTGCATCTGCGAATTCAGAGTCAACACCGTCAACATGGATCAGCACCGTCAAGGCCGCGCACTTGTTTGTTTCAACAAAAGCGTCAACTGCGACGTCGCTGTTCAAACCGACTGAATGCATCCCCACCCCGTTCGGGGGATTATCTAGAAGTAAGTCATTATGTGAATTGCTGTAATCGCCTGTAATCAGAATTCTCAGTGTCAACTATTGGCAGCGAGGGCAGTTAAGTGGAAAGCTTCGCATTGAATGCGTGCGGTGATGGGCGCGCACTATGCTCGGGCACGCTCAGCTGATGGGGGAGCGGTTGGAAAACAAAAAACGCGGATGCAATACAAAGACTTGATGCGGTAGTAAACAGATAACGACATTCATGCGAATCGAATTAGAATCGAAGATTCCACTTCTGATCGGGAAGCGGTGAACGAGTACTTTGGAATGCACATCGGAGACTGGAGGATAATGGGCCGATGGTGATCGGCTAGGCAGCCGCCCAAAAAAATGCGACATTTGAGAGCGAAGCAGATTTACAAGGGGCAACAGATGAAAGTGGTAGAGGGAGCCATCACGTGGAAGAAATTGGAGGCAGTTGGCTAAGGATCGTGCCAGCCGGAGAGCCTTGTTGGCTGAGGCCCAGATTCACCCCGGACTGTAGCGCCATCGGAGCCATCACGTTCACGTGGATCGTCACGTTGAACTCATGCCTTTACGGGATCACGATCGGTGTGATCTATGCGAAATGAGCTCCCCCCCGTTGTGACAGACTGGATTCTGTCAATCCAATTCATGTTCTAGACGAACTCCGGCTCACGTTACCATTGTGTGGCCGCTTAGGGCGGATGAAGGGGCACCAATGGCTGAGCTGAGCTTCAAATACAGGGCTTAAAGGGCTCTGAGTTTACTGGAATTTAAGTCGAGAGCCAGACCACCATGGCTCCAGAATCACCTTTTAAACGATTACTGACAACAAGGACAAGAAGACACAAAATCCATCCAATCTTTGCATAATTCACGGTCAACATTGGCTTGAATTGGATCTAGGAAATCAACATTCGTTGGGCGCCATCCTGACAAAGCGGCAAAGCTCCATGCGATGGGGTCGAAGTAAGTGCCAAAGATGATGGACCGGCCGACCTTGAAAATCAACTAACTCTACTTATTCTTTGGCTGGCGCTACAGTCCGGTGTGGACCTGGGCCTCAGCCAACATGCTCTCCATCTAGCCCAGTCTTGTGCTAGTTGCTTCCAGCCACGCATGCACGTTCAACTTATTCAGGTTTCCTTCAAGCTGCGTGCGCCACCGTAGGCGTGATCCTCGAGGTTGGAGACGAAGACTGCTCCGGCCCGGAAAATCAACTAATTGACGGAAAAATAATTTTGTGGGGCATGATTTGGATGCTTCGAGGGAGAAGTTGCACCAAATTGTTTCAACAAACCACAATAGCCGCTTATATTGAGGAGTAGTCGCGTCGGCGACATTAGTGGATGTCACGTTGACGCCCCGATGTGTCGAGGCTATCAAGCTCAGTCTTACGACAAGGAATTTCTTTTGGAAAATTCAACTTTTCGGTCGACTTATGTAGACGATCGCGATCGGCTTGTGGTGACAACATTTCGAACGATCGTTTAGGTTAGGTTAGGCTGAAGTGGCTGACTGCTGTACGGTAAGATAAAGGCCACTTAGGAAACTAAGACCAACGGATCTATGCCTATTCCATAGACCATGCTATGATGGTTTTGATGAAGCGGAGATGACCGACTTTTACGTGGCTTAGTTCAGTCAGGTCTTAGAAGTTATAGGCTTCCAGAAGTCTGTATCTAAGGGATGAGAGAACACTCTAGTTGCATAATAAGTGCACAATGCTTTCTTCCTCATTCTCGTCTCTGCAGCTCCTGCAGGAGTCGTTGCAGGGGATGCCTATTTTAGCGCTGCTATGGCACCCATGAGGGTTCTACGATTAGGCCTGCTCATATTGATCAAGTTAAGTTGTCATATAGGGTCTATTATGAGCCAAAGTTGTTATGTTGTTATGAGGCATCCTTTGCCAGTTGATCGAATTGCTTGCGCAATCGTGTCCAACTCCAGTTGAAGCTTTCCAGTAGCAATAAATGGTGGCGCACCATTCGGAAAGACTTCAGAGTCTGTACCCTTTCCAGCGAGTTCGTTCGCTTTGCAATTCTCTTGAATGCCACAGTGTCCCAACATACTTGCCATCTCGTTAAGAGACAGGCGAAAAGTAGGGGAAGTCTTAGAGTTGAAGGTGACCGTCAGAACAGAACCCGATATCTGTTCTTGATACTACACTGATTTTAGCCAGGACATAGCTTACCTAATCTCCATAGTCTCAGCCTGAAAGACGCAACAGTGGTTCGTTAGGCGGAAAGACAGCTGGATGTTCAGATCCTTGCAACAGACGCCAGCATCCACACCTGCGTCCATCTCTGATCCATCTGTGAAAATTGACAGTGGACTCGAAAGCGTCTGGTGTTCAAACTCCCAGAAAGACCTGGGGCGATACTGGTTCTCGAAGAGGACTTCGGGTGTCATGAGGTCCGTGTCTATAGGTAGACTTAGGTTTGTTAGGATATTTGGCTGTCCGTAGTCCGACTACTGATCGACAACTTCAGTGATAGTTCTGTTTAGTTGAACCCAACGGCAAATGGTGACTGGATCAGATTTGAAACCAGATAAATAAACTTTGATTTCACTGGGATTCGAACCGGAGACCCCCATAACCAAGGACAGACACTCAACCAACAGCACCATCCAGCCGTAGAGGGACAGGCTTACACCTGCTGAGGATCGTAGTGTGTCTAGATCGAAAATCTTTCCAGAAATGCAGTGATCTCAACCCAATCGCCGTATTAGCTGTCAGTTGTCTACCGCCTATGTCTGTATCAGTAGAAGGTTTAGGGGAATATTCAAAGCAGCGGAGGGAGTTGTCCTTAGTGCTCCACTCTGCAGGCTTACCTCTGCCCCGTACTTATGGAGTGCGGTCTACCAAATCTCGGCACCATAGAGGAGTATACCTCCAACTACGGACCGCCATTGAACCATGAGTGCACCCGGTCGCCTTTTTTCAGCAACAGAGAGCAGTGCAGGCCTTCTTAACAGGTTCCAGGATGTTTAGCTTTCAGTTTAGCTTCGTGTCCAATATTAAACCTAGAGATTTTGCACTGCTATTCAGCTTTCAATGGGTCCCACTGAATGAGGGAGAAGTCAAGACTTGTATAAGTCCAAGTGAAGAGGTCCGTTTTTTGTGCATTGACAGACCGATCGCTTGAGTCTATGACTTTTTTTGCCTGTATCATGGTACTTCAACTTCGTCTCATCAATCTCGCCTAGTTCTCAGTTGAAAATCGGGACAAGCAAGAATCAAGCGAGACAGAAATGAAATTTTGTGCTATGATCATGGTACCTTAATGTTTTCTCATCGATCTTCGCCTCGTTAAAAATCGAGACAAGCAAGTATACAGAAACACAGAGCTCGACCGTGTTAGGCTCCTCGTCGTACATTTTAGGTTTCGATCGCAATTCTAGTACATACTTCTTACAAAGTGACTATTTGAAGTGGTCTCGGCTAGGAAAGCTTCCGTTGTCACTTTCCATGTGGTATCATCTCGAGGAATGGAACAACCCATTGATTACAATTTAGAAGCAAAAATTAAGCTCGTCCTATGATCGAAGTAAGTGAATCATGAGCACGATCAGCAGCAGATCAAGTTGAAGGACAAGGCACCCGAACAAGTAGTAGTATTTCACCGGAAGCCATAAAAATATTCAACAAATCACCTCAACGACGTTCGACAAAACCATTTGCGTAACCATTCAGAGACTGATGTCAGCGCAAGAGATACACGATCATGTCATCCCATCAAGAACTAGGTCGATTTCTTACTCATCCCCCATTCAGATCTGCGACTCTGGCTGAGATTCGCCGAACGACGCACTCAGCGGATGTGGAACATTTGGAAATTCCAAATGTCACGTGTTTTGTTCATTCGAACACGATCGCCGCCGCGCCGATCGCACCCAGCACAATAACAAAGCACAACTAATTAAGTGAGAACAAAAATTTGTGAAATACTTACCAGCAATAAATATCCACGACACGTCTATAACTGCCAAGCCCGGCCATAAACCATCGCTCTGAATGCACATGTGATCGGAGCGTAAGTGGCACTCGGTTCTAGGAACTTGTGCAGTGCGCGCTCCCGTTCGGCATGCCCAAGTAACTAGGCATGATTCACATCCGCACGTTCGCAAGTGTTTTCGAGTCGAGTTGCGGCCATCTTTCGCTGGTGGGTTTCCGTTCAAAAAATGCATGGAATCCACGGAAAACCATGCTCATTTGCATAGGCGCTGCCATCCTGGATGGCATCTAAGCCACACGTCCGCATCTGTCATTTGTCAACCGACTGTCGGCTGTCAGCTGTCAGTTGGGGCAATGAATGCGACACCGAATAAACTGCGGGTCGATCAATTAAAAAGCAATCAATGCGAGCATTTATCTCAAAAAGATACATCAGATCACCGCGCACAACGAAGATACTCTGTGTGCCCCGTAACCAGTATCCGTATCTTCTCTGCACTGCAGTCCAAAAGGAAACGAACAAAACAAAGGAAAAAAAACTATACCACAGCCAGCGAGCACAACAAGTATGCACATCTGAGTGTGTATCTCTCGACACGGCCGTACGTGTACGGGTGTATTCCCATTTGTTATTACATTCGCGCTTGCATTTATTAAAACGAGTATATTTTCTTACTTTGACCTTGAACTTGATATTAGACAGGTAAATAAGCTCACTGCACACCACCAGCACTCGCACACAGGCAGCCACACAGACGGTTGCCATCGTCAGCGGCGCACAGACTGGCACAGAGCATGTGAGCACGAGATGACGGCGAGTGGGGGGATAGCACAACCAGATGTATCTGCTTTAGTACAGACACGTTGTTCCGCCCGTCACACCGCCAACTGACTGACCACCTCCGGAAAAAAAGGGGCGTGGGCATAGGGCGGTTGTTGCGGCTGCCATTGTTTCAGTCGATAGATGCAAGCAGGTGAACAAATGATCTTCCAGTCCCGCAGAAATATGGTAATTCCCATAAATGTATCTATGACTCGTACTTGGTTTCTGGCTGGCTGAGGTTATGCCTGCTGACTCGTCAAAACCCGCCGAGACTCGTGTGCAGTGTGTGTGTTAAATGAAGTTGAAGATATAAATTCTCACATTTGAGATACATTTCTTTTTCTTCTTCTTTTTCTGTGGATGGGGTTTTTTTTTGTTTGTTTCTTATTTCCTCGCAGATCGGCGTCGTAATTATTTATACTTTTTTCTTCTGTATTTCTCTTCAAGATCAAAGGTAATTTGTAAACAGAAATTCACAATCGGAGATCGTCGTCGTGGTCGTCGTAGGCGAGGTGTCAGTTGGGCCCGGTGTGTGCTGTGTAAGATCACATTCTGGAATGTACCGAAATTTGCTTGGGATGTGACACAGAGTGTGTGCCTGTGTCTGTGGTTCGAAATTGATGTGGTTCCACCGCTGTTTTGACCGCCAGCCACATCAGTTCACAGACGAACATGTTGGCCTTTGGACGAGATCGGCGGAAGATCGTGTGGCCACGCCCGGTGGAAGTGTGAAGTCAGGCTCCGTTCTGTGAGATTAATTGCATTCGGGCCAAAAAAAGAAAAAACATTGGCAATTTGTACGACCTTTTGCAAACACGTCTTCGTTTAAGGGGCGGTTTTGAAAGACAATTGATCGGTTTTGGGTAGGAACTGGGAATTCCTTCTTTAAGACTCAAATCGATTGAGTACTCATGCAATTTTATATTCTTTTTCACGCGGTCATACAGGCCTGACCGTGCTGCTAGACGTGTTCATCTTCACCAACAAAGTCAAATGTGAACTGCTCGAGCTAGAGGCATTGGTTTACGGAAAAAGAGCGTGCTGCACAAATGTGTCAAATCTCATGTATGATGAGTTTAATTAAATGAATACAATATAACGAGGCGACTGGTCTTGTAGGTTGTTAGTCATTTTGTTGCCAAAGCATCATCAATGGACTATTCTGAAACCACGCATGATCCGCCTCACTTGCGGTTGGCCCTCTTGTGGAAATATCATGGTGACCGTTGGCTTAGTAAATCTGAATGGTCCACGATTTAAAAAGAGTGCGAAGTGGCGTCACAATCGTGTGCCGCTCCCAAAGGGCTGTGGAAGTTTTAAATCCAGCTAAGCGCTTCATCAAGGTGTGTGAAAGTACAAAAGCTAGGTTTCTGACAGAAGTAAACGGGTGAATGAACAAGATGATCGAAGCGTAAGTGGCACTCGGTTCTAGGAACTTGTGCAGTGCGCGCTCCCGTTCGGCATGCCCAAGTAACTAGGCATGATTCACATCCGCACGTTCGCAAGTGTTTTCGAGTCGAGTTGCGGCCATCTTTCGCTGGTGGGTTTCCGTTCAAAAAATGCATGGAATCCACGGAAAAGCAAACTCATTTGCATAGGCGCTGCCATCCTGGATGGCATCTAAGCCACACGTCCGCATCTGTCATTTGTCAACCGACTGTACAAAAGCTAGGTTTCTGACAGAAGTAAACGGATGAATGAGCAGGATATCACGTCCAACAGCGACGAATATGTAGACGACGTTTACCAAGTTTCAGGTTTGTCTCTTATCTTTGTGATCTTACCTGTGGCATTCATCTGACTGGTCGACTCCTGCTCTCGTCCGAAGCTTATGCTTTAACCAGCTAGTCTGGTAGCTGCAAACAGACATTTGATCTCGGGGTAGAGTGACGCCTTATCCAGCCTCGATCCACACCTCGTCCACTCTCATTCCACACCTCGTCCACTCTGGATCGACACCAGATCCACTCTCAGTCTACACCTCCTCGGCAAATTAGACAGTCGCCAAGGAATCTGATGAACTTTCAAAAATCTTTCGATGACTACAAAAATATAGTGTCATCCAATTTATGGTCCAAATTTCACTTGCGTATGTCTAATCGAACAGTCATCCGAAACTTTTGTAGATGTAGTTTGCTGCCTAGTGACACAATGGACCTGTTTTTGAGACTGAGTGCTCCAGTGAAGCATTTTCGAAGCCTCCCACAGAAAAAAAAGTACCTTGTTCTAGGAAATACTTTCTAACATAATTTACATTTTTCATTGATTCTCTAAAAGTGTTGAACGCACCCAATTTGACTCTTTAAAAGTGACATTTATGGAAGAGTACCTCTGTAACGGTTTCAGCCTCTTTTGTCTGGAATCATGGAATGAACAAGCTTGACCGTTACAAACAACTTTTACTCATGGGAAAGTACGCATAATTGAAGAGTGATAGGATTTATGGCTACTCTCAAACGTCTTTCAGAAATCTGCTACATTCTTGTCATCTCCTAACAAAAACGACTGCAGACGGCTTACCGGCGAACTGAACACCTACGTAAGCTGGCCCTAGGTGATGAAACCCTCTGCGACGAGGATGGAGAAGACAACTACACTGTAGAGCACTTCCTTTGTCACTGTCCCGCCTTTGCTTGGATCAGTCATGGGAAGCTGATGAGATGAAAAATGGTGATTCCTCATCGCTTCTGCGACACCTGCAGTCTTCCAGGAGGAAGTTGCTACGATGGGGCGCCCACAAAGAATGGTTGATCATCACGACGTGCTTCTGGACTTATAACGTCTGTTTTAGAGAAGTCGAAAGTTCGACATAATTCAAACAATAATTTTATTCTGGTCTGCTAAAAGAAAACATACGTAATAATCTAACATTTGAGGTTAAAGGAGAATGTGACCACACTTGCCAAAGTCTAAGTTAGAAGAGAAGTTGTGTGAAGCAGGTTCAACTTGATCGTCCATCTTTGACAGTTTGGTGTTCCTCACTAGATGTCACTGGAGTCATTAACGATGGGGCTGAGAAGTGGTGCCAAATCTTAATCGACGGCACTAATCAGTTGATGATGGCGCCATCAAGCTACACTTCTTTTCCAAAATATTGTTTTAGAGAACGTCAAGCTTCTTGAGGCAATACTATTTGAAAATTAACCGTGGACAATCCAACAAGTTTCCACTTCTCTGGAAATAACGACGCTGGGCATGGAGGAAAATGTGACAGTTTGTTATGATCACATTTGTCACTTCCACTTTTTATTAATTGTCTGGCGCTACAGTCAGAGACCACACAATCAAAATCCCTATCCAACTAGCACGGTCTTCCAGCAGTGACTTCCAGCACCGCACGTTCAGCCTTCATGGCCGGACGCTTTGCTACTTTCAGATCCACACAATTGGTGTTCCTTCGTTCTACACGGCCTAGTCGTCTTACACAAGACACAGGCTGTCGTTCAGTTTTCCCATCGAAGCACCATCAGTTGATATGGGATTTCTATTAATAAGATATCTGCGCGACAATTTTTTCTAGATTCTGTAAGGGGAAGTGCGGAAATAGTGTAGTGCTCCTCTTCCTCCTCATGCTTGCAGCGCCACAGACGCCACAGCAGACAACTCCAAGTATTCCAGCCCGATTGTCTATGAGCCTCTGTTCAGCTACTTGCCTAGATAAGATAAGACCTCTGTCCATTGATGGCCTGAGCCTTAGCAATCGCTGACGCTTCAATTATTATTAATACAAGCAATTCCGAGACTGGGCCTATGGTGATGTCTGAATGATCATCCATCATCGAAGTGCCCGGTCTACAGAAAATATGGCAGAAAGTTCCAGTTTTCAGTTTCCAGTTTCCATCTATTGGTATCAGGGCGTGTACAGCATTTGAGCTTGTTTGTACGACATTGTACGACGGTTTTCTCAGCTCGACTTGGATCCATGCGTCAGAATTGAAGGAAAGCGACCAGCGCATGGACGGATGCTTTCTTTTTCCACTCGGCTGGTACTTTAGGAAACAAAATGGTCGTTAACTATGCCATTTTAATATCCCGGATGCAGAAAAATACTGAGAACGACGTTGCACCGAGGGAAATTTTCGATCTCAATTCACATAGCGACAATGGATGTAGATGTATATTCTTACCGTCGCAACAAGGATGACGGCTATATCACTGCTTAACCGTGTTAACCATGAAACCGTAGGGGTCTGAGAGACGTTCATGTACCCACAAGAGGAACCGATTCAAAAATACGAACACAATCTGTTGTACGTACGCGGACGCAACATTTGTGACATTGAATATTTGATCTGGAAGATCGTGTGAGTTGGTGCTCCTAAGTTGTTTAATGTACAGCATCCACTTTTGCTTGGAAGAAGGTTCGATTCAAGTGGCTGAATGGATGCTTTTGAGGTTCACTCGTCCATGGAGATTCTCCTTCGCATCTCGGTTTGAAGCAGACTTTAGAGGAGAGCCCAAACACTAGTCTAGTTAAGTCTAAATCATAATAGAAGACGAAATGTGCAGTCTAGTCTAGTCAGGGAAGATGTTTTTTGTCGCCTTGGGATTATAGTTCAACAACAAGCAACACCCTTCTTGAGTCTCGCTGTTTTTCAGCTTGCAAGAACTTTGCATCTTGCTTCTTCCCTCCAGCCTGTGAAGACTGAATGGAAGACAAGTTGAACCCCGAGTGCCTAGACAACAGACATCGTCTGTAGAACTTGCTGTTGTGCTTCTTGAACCTGAATAGACGAACGGGTTCAGTTCAACAGACCTTCAACTTCCATTCAATTGTTCAAGCTGCCGGAATGCTGCCCATATGTCCAGACGTTCCACTCTTATCTGTCACCGTCTGGCCTTTGGTAGACCGGCTGAACCAGTTGACAATGTTTAAAAGTTGCACGAAATATAGGCCGCGTCTGTCGCCAAGCTAGTCTCAAGCAGGAGCTGACTACTGTACCTGCAGTGGTTCGCTATCACTTTAAGTTGGAGTCCTGAAGGATGAGCCAGGGTCTTTGTGTAATCTAGTGACGACTGACCACAATCCCGTTCTCGGCCGTCGTTCATCGACCAAGACTTTCAAGTCTTTTGCGACACTCTGAACAGGTTTCTCCCCCCGCGCCCATCATTCACGCCTTTTTCCCCGTTGAACTTGAAATTCTGTCCAGAACCTGTCGAGCCACTTGCAGTCGTGTCTGCTGGCATTTCTGCGAAACAAAGTGAATGCGCCAAAAAACCGTGCGATAACTTACGGAGGAATGGCCTTCCAATTGAATTTCTCAAGAGACACAAATCTCTCCGCGACACACCGATTCCCATCACAGATTGATCAGCGTCGACCGCGGAAACTATGTCAACTACCAAGAGTCAACGATAAGAGACGCGATATGCGCCCACAGTCGCTGTCGTCTCTGTCACAGCGACTCCGTGCAAGAACCCCATAAAGTACCGAAATAGCCCGCAGCTTATCTGCTAAGAAGGCCCCAACCTAATCCCAACAACCAACACACCAATTCGCTGCGTTTTTTTTTCTTTTTTTTATCACATCCGTTGATAAGATTAAAACCGTCTCGAGCGCTCTAGCCTCCAGTGCCACACACAGGTGCCTTCTTTTTGTGAAAAAGTATTCAGCTAACAACCCATTGTTCGCGCCGCAAATTGCCCAGCTCAGCGTTCTGGCAGCGAGCGTTGTTTTTGTAATTTTCAAGTGCATCCAAGCAATGTTTTTCGTGTTATCTGCCGTCAATGTCGCCGTCGTCATCCCGCCCATTAAATTCACAAAATATACGACACACAACAGGTAAATTAGAAAATCGCTAACCAACACGATCGCGCGATCGTCACATCGATCGTGGCGGCGCACCGCGTCACAGCGGCACACTGTGAGCAGATAGACAACAAAAACGAATTCACATCATCCAACCGATCATCAGCCAGTCGGTGGCTGACGACGACGACGACGACGCGACGACCACGATGATCATCATAATTAAATTATAGCATTGACTGAAGTTCAATGAAAAAAAAAAATGAAACTCAAACGATCGTTTGTGTGGTGGATACAAGCTTTTTTTTAAAACAAATTTTCATCCACCAAGGCCATGGTGGTTCGCGGCGCCGGAGATGAGGAGCGTGCAGTGTGTGTGAAGCGACGTTGATGATGAAGATTAGCTGAAATTTTTCATTTACCCGACGACGATTTAATTAAACGAACAACTTGCGGTTGCAATTTCACGAAAGCGATACGAAGTCGAGCGAGAGAACAGCAAGAGAGGCTACGGTTTCAGGTTGGCCGGCGAGGTGGCTTACCTTAGGGTTGAGTGATGGGAGAGATGTTGTTTTTTTCTTTCTTGCTTTGAAGTCTGTGTGTGGAGACGGCAAACAGACGTTCATTGGCAGAGTCGATTGAGTGGACATTTAGTGGAAAGCGTGGGCGGAGCACTTAAGTGTCTAGCCGAAACTATACGCGTTTGATGTGTGATTCTGTGTTTTGTCGGGAACTTGTGTGGACGGGAGAGCATTTTTTGGTCTTTTTTTTACTATTCTTGGTTGAAGAATGTTCTGTTTGTTAGCTTCTATGGTTGAGTATGACTCCTTGCTGGCGAGCTCTGGGTAGCAACTAGGGCTATGTGAAGGTTGTCATTTCATCGTGGACATCTCCCCTGAAAGGGAGACTAGTTAATCATCTGTCGCTCTCGATGTTGTCCACTTTCCCCTTATGGATCACAATTTCACACGGAGAAGACATGGCAGAGTCAAATGCCTTGACTGCGACCGAAGTAGGTGCTTCTAGTATGGTCTCTTGAGAATGATGGATCTTATCTCGTCAAAACAGAAATTTTGCTTGGTATTATGCAATTATTGTGACGGCCCGTGGGTTTGTGAGAATGTGCGTCGACCCCAACGCACTTGAACCTCAATATCGTGTTGGTTGCTGAGAAGCTGGACTTTGGGCTCCACGGGCTGTATATTATTATTATTTTAATATAATAATAATATGAGTGGCGCTACAGCCCGTAGAGGGCCAGGGCCTAGCTTCTCAGCAACCACTAGTGTTGTGCGTGCTATTGTTCTCACACGAGTGGAAGGGACCTACAGTTTTATGCCGACTCCGAACGGCCAAGTTTGAGAAGCTTTTTCTAGACAGGAAATACTCTCTGAGCATTGTCAGTGACTCGAAAGAGGTGGAACCGTGAAAATTATTTTTGTCGCACAGAACAGGAATCGAACCTACGACATCGAGGTTGGGGTCGACGCACATACCCACAACGCCACGGGCCACCACCATTATTATTATTTTATTATGCAATTATTTGCCAAGAACTGCCTGCCTGTCCGACGAGTGGAAACTCGGTATCGTTTGCCGATCCACAAAAATGGAGATCCCTTCAACTGTACCACTCATTTGTGACCAACTTGAACTGTCTTTATCAACTCGGGAAAAATCCCACCATCGACCATGTTTTCACACTACGGCAGATGCTGGAAAAAAAACCCAATACCTGCAATCGACACCCACCACCTACTCGTCTATTTTGAGGCGGCATATGACATCATGCTTTGTGTGCTGAAATGTGGACATCAAGCAAAACTGCAGAGTCAAGAATCAGCTCTTGGTCCCTTCAAAAGGAAAATTCTAAGTTGGATGTATAGTCCCCCTGCGGGGAAGTCGAACGGAGGAGATGCCATGGTCCCCCCTGCGAGGAAGTCGAATGGATGAGAAGACACAAGCTCGAACTCTACAAGCTGTACCAGCATGTGGACGTAGTCCGGAAAGCAAAAATTCGTCGACTAAACAAGCTCGGCCACATCCAGCGTATTACAGCAATGCTCCAGCAATGAGGGTCTTCGAATCCGAGGCTCGTGGTTCGAGGAGAGTAAGGCCGAACCTTCGGTATAAAGACCAAGACTTTGCGGATGTAAAAAAGGTTGGTCTTGATGACTGAAAGCAACGTGCCCGGGACTGTCACCGATGGAAGGAAGCGATTGATCAGGACTCTCCATGGGTCTCCGGCCTGATAGGTAAATATATGACAGCATGCAGAGAGGCAAGCTATACAAGGCCATGTCTTGGTTTGCCATTGCTGCCAAACTTGTCAGACTGAGCAGAGTGGCGATACAAAATTCTTGCTAGTCCGGTAAGGAACTCACCGAGATCTTCAATGTCCGACTTCTTTTCCATTTCTCACCATTCTGGGAAATATCGCGCCAAACTCCCATATTGCTAACATACGTTAACAACATGGACGTGATTGTTCGACAACAGCGAGCCGTCAATAAGGCGATCGTTGGCATTGAAAGGACAGCGGTCAAAATTAGTCAGGCGGTAAACGAGCTAAAACAAATGATTTGCTGTCATTGAGAAATGATGCTCAACATCGGCCAATCACTGTAGGCAGCTGGAACTTTAAAGTGCTGAAGGTCTTCGTCTATATCGGCTCCGCTTGCCAATCACTGGCCCCAGGTGCAGAGCCCTCTATCGGAAGATCTAGACGCCTTTGTATAAGACCCGTCCTGCTCTACGGAACAAAGGCATGGACTATGTGTATCCTAAAGGGATGAATATGTTCTGGCTCTTCTCGAGAGATCTCTCTGGAAATATTCGGGAAACAAGCAGCAGTAAGCACAGCCATGAGACTCAAAACACATCGATTGTGGTCCGAACTCAACACTGGCCACTCAACTATTCTCAAGGAATTCAATTTCCTACCTAACGACACCGACCGCCTACTACCCCAGGCCATCTTCGAAAAGAAATTCTCAATCAGTATTCCCTCCAGATCGGACTGGATGACTGACATGCAAACACTGAAAGATCCTCTGCGTATTTTCACAGATGGATCAAAGACAAAAGAAAGGGGGTGGGTGCGTGTGTCTATTCACAAGACCTCAACATTGCTATCTCCGTGAAGCTCCCTGATCACTGTAGGGTTTTTCAGGCAGAAACCATAGCGATTAAGGAGGCGCTGTCGTGGCTTAAAAACAATGTGATTTCAAAAAGGGATATCACCATCTGTTCAGATAGTCAGGCCGCCATAAAATCCCTGGACAATGTCATGTTCTACTCTAAAACATCCCTTAATTGCAGGCATTTTAACATTCACCTCATGTGGGTGCTGGGACACTGTGACATACCAGGAAACTGCAAAGCCGACGAACTCGCTAGGTGTGGTACAACCTCATCCCTATCGATAGCAGGGGTACCACCTTCCATGCCGATCGCTACAGCTAAAGCTAAAGATTCATACAATTAAAACCACCAATGACAAATGGCTAGAAGGCACCACCTGCCTTAAAGCAAAAGAAATCTGGCCATCACTTAACCTAAAACGGTCACTCAGTCTACTTGGACTCAGCAAGCCCTCATTAAGGACCCTCATAGGAGTCATAACCGGGCACTGTGTAATTGGCACTCATGCTCGGAGGATGGGTGCTCCATACAATGATTTTTGCAGAAGCTGCATGGATGAAGAGGAGGAAGAGAACACTCATCACCCTCTCTGCTCCTGCAGTGCTCTTGCCAGTCGTAGGTTCCTGCACCTAGGAGCCTACTACTTCAGCGGCCGTAACAAGCTAAAAAGTGCCAGCATTGGCCAACTAAATTGGTTCATCAGCAGCACCAACTGGTTCCAGCGTTAGGAGAAGTCAATCCGCGTGGTATCACAATGGGCCTACTCTGGCCTAAGTGTGACTGCTCTGAAGCAGTCAGCCACTACAACCTAACCTATCGAGAGAGAAGTTCTACAGGCGATCTTTGAAAATGCTTGCGTTGATGGCATTTTGTGTAACAAGGTTCATTTAAGAACTGTGTGTGCTGTCAAGCGACATCTGCTTAAGAATGAGCAGTACTTGCAGAGAGTAAGGCACCACAAACCTAGACATCTTGTACCAGACGAAAATAATGCACACATACCACAGGGATGTGCACTAGCTACGATACTCTTTTCAAAGTGGAAATTATCGCTGCAGACATAGGTTATTGTAGCTTGGGTTGATTGGAATGATTGGATTTAAAATTTGAGATGAATGAAAGATGAGCCTATGAGGCAACGAAACATCGGACGCGCAAGAAAGTAGGGAAGTCATGAGTTTTTGTCAGAGACGCAGGTCCGCCCTGCACTGTAGCGACGTGCAAAGCAAAAGACCGACTATGAAAAGCTACTTGTTCCATCGTGCAGGAAAGTGGAGAAGTCGCAACTTTTTCAGGCACAACTGTAGACTGACAACTTCGAGATAGTGGTCGTCGGAGAGGATTCTTGAATGGGGCTGAGGTCCGTCTTGGAGAGAGAGTACCATAACTATGGCGCCTCAATATTTGGCAACTGGTAGACGGTTCCGAAACAAGCATCTTTTTACTTTGGGAAATGGGGTCTATTTCGTCCAGTTTTGAAACCAGATGTATAATATATATATGGGTGGCGCTACAGCCCGTAGAGGGCCAGGGCCTAGCTTCTCAGCAACCACTCGTGTTGTGCGTGCTATTGTTCTCTCACGAGTGGAAGGGGGACCTACAATTTTTTGCCGACTCTGAACGGCCAAGTTTGAGAAGCTTTTTCTAGACAGGAAATACTCTTTGAGCATTGTCAGTGACTCGAAAGAGGTGGGGTCTTGAAAATGATTTTTGTCGCTCAGAGCTGGAATCGAACCTAAGACATCGAGGTTGGGGTCGACGCACATACCCACAACGCCACGGGCCACCATTATTATTATTTTATTATGCAATTATTTGCCAAGAACTGCCTGCCTGTCCGACGAGTGGATTCACAAAAAAGGTGACCACTTCAACTGTGCCACCTGTTTGTGACCAACTTAAAATGTAATTATCAAGTCGGGAAAATCCCACCAACGACAAAATTTTCACACTGCGGCAGATGCTGGAAAAAAAACCCATCGGCACCCACCACCTACTCGTCTATTTTAAGACCGCATATGACATCATGCTTTGTGTGCTGAAATGTGGACATCAAGCAAAACTGCAGTCAAGAATCAGCTCTTGGTCCCTTCGAAAGAAAACGTCTACGTTCGATATATGGTCCCTCCTGCGAGGAAGTCGAACGGAGGAGATGCCACAACCCCGAACTCTATAAGCTGTACCAGCATTTGGACGTAGTCCGGAAAGCAAGAATTCGTCGACTAAACTAGCTCGGCCACATCCAGCGTATGGACAGCAATGCTCCAGCAGTGAGGGTCTTCGAATCCGAAGCTCGTAGTTCGAGGAGAGGAAGATCGAACCTCCGGTATAAAGACCAAGTCACAACGGATGTAAAACTGGTTGGTCTGGATGACTGGAAGCAACGTGCCCAAGCCCGTCACCGATTGATCAGACTTGGACCCTCCATGGGTCACCGGCCTGATAGGTAAGTATATGACAGCATGCAGAGAGGCAAGCTATACAACGTCATGTCTACGTTTGCCATACCTGCCAAACTAAGCAGAATGGAGAAAAAATTCCGCTTACGAACTCACCGAGATCTTCAATGTCTGACTTCTTTTCCATTTCTCACCATTCTGGGGAATAACGTGCCAAACTGATTTGTGATTGTTCGACCACAGCGAGCCGTCAATAAGGCGATCGTTGGCATTGAAAGGACAGCGGTCAAAATTAGTCTGGCGGCAAACGAGGTAAAACAAATGATTTGCTGTCATTGCGAAATGATGCTCAACATCGGTCAGTCACTGTAGGCAACTGGAACTTTAAAGTGCTTAAGGTCTTCGTCTATATCGGCTCCGCTTGCCAATTATTGTCTTTGTGGGCTCACGATGCAAATGAGCCCTCTATCGGAAGATCTAGTTGACTTTGTACAAAACCTTAATCACCCCCGTTCTGTTCTACGGCGCAAAGGCATAGACTGTGTTGATTGCATTTTGTGTAAAAAGGTTCAATTAAGAACTGTGTGTGCTGTCAAGCAACATCTAGCGAGATCTGCTTAAGTCTGCAGTACTTGCAGAGAGTAAAGCATCACAACCCTAAGCATCTGGTACCAGAGGAAAATACAAGCTATTTTCATTCGTTTTAAAGTGCTACCTCCAGCCATTGGTAAATTTTTTCGGAGTACCACAGGGATGTGTACTAACCACGATACTCTTTTCAAAGTGGAAAATATCGCTGCAGACAGGGGTTATTGTAGCTTGGGTTGATTGGAATGATTGGATTTAAAATTTGAGATGAATGAAAGATGAGCCTATGAGGCAACGAAACATCGGACGCGCAAGAAAGTAGGGAAGTCATGAGTTTTTGTCAGAGACGCAGGTCCGCCCTGGACTGTAGCGACGTGCAAAGCAAAAGAGCGGGCATGAAATGCTACTTGTACCATCGTGCAGGAAAGTGGAGAAGTCGCAACTTTTTCAGGCACAACTGTAGACTGAAAACTTCGAGATAGTGGTCGTCCGAGAGGATTCTTAAATGGGGCTGAGGTCCGTCTTGGAGAAAGAGTACCATAACTATGGCGCCTCAATATTTGGCAACTGGTAGACGGTTCCAAAACAAGCATCTTTTTACTTTGGGAAATGGGGTCTATTTCACCCAGTTTTGAAAGCCTACAAGCAGATGCATAATCTAGCATAAAAAGCAAATATAATCTGTCATTTATTCCGGCTTCCAACTTGACTCTGTCTTTGCAACTCAATAGAAACCACTAGAAGAATTCAGACGACTTCAGTGTCAAAGTTTAAAGAACGAAAGATAAATAAGCAAGCACTCTTGTCTCTCCTCCCAGCAGTGCCTGCATAGTCATTCCCTCCGACACCAATCGACTGATTTTAAATTCCAAACTCAAACCTAGCCCCAAAGACTCAGAATGAAACAGAAACTACGTAATTTATCTTCGTCACCACATGATACCCGCACACTGCGAGGCCCCTCCATTAACAGCTGTTCAAATGCAGCCGAGTAGCCTTCCCTTCCGCATACACTCGCGGGGCCCATTTAGATGCCGCCATTCGCACCGTCTAACGACCTCACTTTAATGTATTCAAACACTGCCTGCGCGTCTGTGTGCCAGTGTTACACATAACCCAGCGGCGACCTTCGTTCGCCTTCTCAGCATGCAACCATCAACCTACGAAAATTCCAATCAAATTCTAGTTACTCGTAAAACTTTTTGTTCAATGTCACCCCTCCGGCGTGCGAGTTGTGTCTGTCTCTCTGCCCGCAAACACTCTCTCTCACGTCGCATCGTTTTGCGAAGAGAAGAAGGCGAAAAAAAGTATCTGTCAACCCATCAAGGACCCCCCGGTAAGTGTGCGAATTCAATAACCCACCCACACCCACACCCACACCACGCACCAGGCACATCCTGCGACTTAACGACGCTTGAATGTGGCTCCCCGCGCCGCCCGAAACGCAAGCGAGGATATCAATAAAAATAAAGTCATATCCCAGCCAATTACCGACGGAAACTTCTCAAAATTCACACATAAAATCCTCCCCCGAAAGCAGAGTGTTCGTATAAAAAGTTTGAATAAATCTGCAACTTGAACAGGCTTTACAGCGAAAAGAGACTTCTTTTTACGATTCCCTCTCGAATGATTTCATTCAACTAATGTAAACAATCCGCACGTACGTCGGCACATCGTCGGGGAACAGCTCTCCGCCGCCCATGAGATTTACCCAATCGATTGAGTGCCAATCGTGTATCTCAAGGCGGCCGGCGGGACTGGGAAAAAAAACGAGCTCGAAGAAAATCCAAGAGGTAATTGGCGAGATATTCTCTGCCTGCTTGTGCTTCTTTGCGGGCAAAGCTTGAGTCGGAAAATTGTTTACCATTCGCTGAACGGAACGTTCTAACAACAGCCAGCCACGGCTAGCAGTCTTTGGCTTTGGCACTTTTTTTCCTATTTCCCTCGCAGCGGCAGCAACGACTTTGTTTTTCATTGAAAAACAATTAACTTTCTTGCTGTGCGCGGGTAATTTGCGAGCAAACGAAGAAAAAAAAGCACAAGCCGCGGCCTGGTGGCGCGGCGGTTCTGCGTTTGACTTTTACCTTTCACAAGTTATGCTCAAAGGAGGAAAAACCAAGCGAGCAGCGTGTATCTGCGGCTATCCTTGGGGCCGCCGTCTTGACACTTCCTCAAAGAGCTTTCTCTTTTGGCATGCCGTCAAAAGGGGGAGGGAGGGAGGGATGGAGGCACAGCAATCCGCTTAAGAATGCGCAATACGGTTGAGTGTCTAATTAGTTAACCTTTTGCGGCGCTTTGTCATGGATCTCTGAATGGGCAAACGATGATTTATGACATTTTCGGTTGCATCGCAAATTTGCCGCGCACATCGGTTCACTTACCTTCTTCTGTCAGTTGCCAACGATGGTCATCTGAAAAAGAAAAAAAAATTGTGAATACGTTTAGTCTGCATTTGGTTGAAGGGGGAAGAGAAATGCCGGACGATGGGTCATGCATGGTGGCGGCGTAGACGCGGTTGTTAGACGATTGGCAAGCGGGAATTTAGGTACCCCAGCTGGGGGATCATAACTTACTGGCCAAGACGATGCTGAGAAAAACCAGTGAAACCTAAGTTTTTGCCAAACTGGAGATGGCTTTCAATGAGTTGTGAAGACTGACAGGAGAAACTTGAGAAGATGGTGGAGCAGTCCCTCGGCTTCATCGAAGTCTGAAAGATGACTGTCCAGAAGGGGGAAACTACTGATCTGTGAAGAAATCAGTTGGCCGTCATTGTCATCCATTTTGGCACATTTGCGGAACAACTGTTCAGGGAAACTTGACGAAGAAGACAACATGTTGTATCGGACCTTATGACAACGCTAAAGAAACGGCAACGAGTCTTCCGTTGTACGGCAGAATGTACCACTTAATCTGGACGATGATAGTCGACAATCACGTTCCTTTAACGTAACAGAGATTGAAGACAAAGCTGCTAGCACTGGCAGACTTATTTAACGCATTGGCTGCCAACGCAACTCGGACGAATTCAGCCCAATCAATCAAAAACGATAGGCATGGCCACACCGGCGCTTAATTTGGTAAGTTTCCCTTGCTTTCTCCAACCAAAGACTTGCATAGGTAGTAGTGGCTGACTGCTGCAGAGCAGTCACACTTAGGCCAGAGTAGGCCCATTGTAACTTGCATACGTAGTTGGCTATTATAAGTGGCAACGAATTTGTTAAGTTACTCCTTGAATGCATGCGCGCTATTCTGTAGAGTACGGTCGGAGATTTTTGTCCTCCTCCGACCTGTAACGCCCGCCTGCTCTACAAGGAGTGAGATTGGAATGCAACTTTCGATGGATCAAAGCCCAACCACAAGTAGCTCAATGTAAGTAGACATAAGCATGTGCAAGAGTTGACCGAAAAGTAGTCGCAACCATGTGGTTACATAGTACGCATAATTCCAACCCAGACGCACGAGGTGTACTGCTACTGATTTCGCTACAAATTGTGTAATGAAAAGAAAGCGAAATTCAACGAAACTCAACGAAACTTAACAAAACTCAACGAAGCCCAACGAAACTTAACGCCCTATCATTTCTCTCGATTCTTAAGAAATCCTAAGTCTTTATGAGTCCATCGCAATCGGGCCTTAAATGAAATAGTTTTAACACTTGAATACGTTTTTTTACATTCCAATAAGGCCTTATCAGTCCAGCTTTAGACGATGGAATCATACAATAGATCAAATCTCCAGAGCGCCGCCTCAGATCCTGGAAAAGACCGGCATTCAACGTTGATCCATCGACGTCAACGCACCGAGTAAAGATTAGGTTATGTTCGAGTGGCTGACATTCGGAGATGGTAGCCACACTTAGGCCAGAGTAGGTCCATTGTGCAGCCACAGAATCGAGTAGATCGTAGTCCCCAAGCCAGTTGGAGATTTAAATAAAACCATGGTGGTGGCCGATGCTGACATTCTCCAGCTCCGTCAGATTGTTGAGATGTACCTACATCTGAGTGGCAGTGTGCGAATTGTACATGTTTTCCAATCTTTTCGCCCATTTCGCAATATCTTCTGTCAACACGCATAAATTGATTTGATTCTATATTGACTCCCGGCTAGTCAATGGCCCGTGCAAGATGTCGGCAATTATGTGTGAATTAATTTGTTCAAAAGACTGAGAAAATAAAATATTTGGCGAGTGCGAATAACGAGCTCAGTTATTTTTTAAGCGTGTATTTTTATTTATGTTTGCTTTTGTCCCATTCCTATCCCCCACCAGGGGTAAGGTAGTAATAGTGCAAAGATAAACAGGCAGAATCTGCGATACGAGAGGGCAATGCAGTTACAGAGAAGGTGTTGGAAGTCGTTGTAAGATATGTCTAATCTGATGGTGTGTCTAATGGCGCAGTGCCGGTTAACACTCCGATTAGGATTCTGAGATTCGCTGTGCTCATACTTATCAGTCGTGCGAGCGCTTAGACTTAAGGGTAGGTCATGTTTGATTCGTAATGAGTCACACAGTGCCAGTGGATCATCTACCATCTACGTCAGAGAAGAGCTCTTCGTCTGGTTTTGACTGTTCTAAGATAGCTCCCCCTTCGGGTAGGGGTCGTCGAATATACCCGAGGTAAAGCATGCCTGTCGTAAAAGGCGGGTAAAATCCTAAGCTAAAAGCTAGTGGTTTAGGAAATAACCTACTCCATTGCTTCTCAAAAGGATGGTTTCAAGCTCGCAATAAAGGAATAAACGGTAAGTGCCTTATCTTATTATAGATATTGCACAAGTCTTCGGCTTTATAACAATGGCGGCCAGTCATGGGAGGTTAAGGCATCCTACTGGTAGCTTGACCAGAGGCTATAGTCTGGTGCCACGGGAGATCTGGCTTACGCCCGCGAGACCTGCATACGTCTCATCCTGATCACTTGAGGTTGTCCACCAAGTGGGAGGGTCGTAGTGGTTGTGGTTTAAAACCCAAAGTCGCGGAGAGAAGTGGAGATATACCTACATGTCTGAGAGCTAATCTTGTCTATTAAGGCGATGTGCATTTGCTACTCTTCGACGTGAAAGGTATCAATCCAAGTCTATTTGGAGTTGCAGAAAACAACCGGGTGCTACGACCCAAAGAGTAGCAGACGTGTTAGATGAGCCTCGCCACTTTTCCAAGGTGGAGAAATAGGTCCATACGCTTTTCTATTCTGTTTTTAAAACTAAAAAAAAGTACAAGCACTTCGTCTATCGCAACTCTGTGGTGGCTATTCATAATATCATCAGTATCCACATCAAAGGCAGAATAATATGTGGCTTATTTCGGCTAAGCAGGAAATGGACCATTAGATCCCTCTCTCGAATGTTCAAGCTGACTTTAAGTGATGCATTGCTCCACACGATAATGCTGAACGGTGCAGAGGCATGACCATGAGGGGCTAGAGTCTTAAAGAGTCGATAGACAACTCGTCAGTTGTTGCTTACTGCATGATAACTTGCTTGCACGCTCTGCGTCGTACAGCTGCATGGTTAGGGATGAAGCTTAACCCTTATGTCAACACGCATGTACATAAACAAAAACTGCTTGGAAATATTGATCCAAAAAGAAAACTTTAAATGTTCTTGGAATACGATAGAAGTCAATATCTACAATGGATAACTCAAAATTCAATTTGAAAATTAACGACATACCCGAGTATGTGGGTGTTGACACAAAGGCTAAAAGTGTAAACTGGCCACATGTATCAGCAGACCCGCTGATGTATAGATCGGAATGCTTCTGTGATATATACAAGAACTGACTTCTTTGATGGTGTGCTGAAATTTACTGACTAGAGCAATACCTATACCGAGTGTTGCCTATAAGGACATTTTATGGGATGTTGTGGTTCAATGCAAAAAAGTCTTCGAATCCACCCCCGAGGGACGGCGCAGTAGAGGAAGACCGCGACTCAGGTGGCGCACGCAAGTGGAAAGGGACCTCAACCAACTATGCGTGCGAAACTGGAGACAGCTAGCTAAAGATCGAGCTGGCTGGAGACGCTTGTTGGTTGAGGCCCAGGTCCACCCCGGACTGTAGCGCCACCTTAAGTAAGTAAGTAAGTGGTTCAATGCTCTGTTGGACAAGTCTTCTCTTATGGATTCTCAAGCAATGTTCGCCGAGTCTGAGACAAATTTTGTGTTAACCCTCCCCCTACGTGCGTCAACGATTTCATCCATTGCCATAACCTCATCAGCATCACAATCTTCTGATCCGCATGGTCTACTAAAGGGTTCGTGGTGGAGACGCACGCACTAGAGACCTTCAGGCCACTCAATCCTACGCCTGAAGGTTAGGTTAGGTTAGTTTATAGTGGCTGACTGCTAAGGGCAGTCACACTTAGGCCAGAGTAGGCCCATTGTGTTACCACGCGGATTGACTTCTTTAACCACTGGAACCAGTTGGTGTTTCTAGTGAAGCGATTTAGATGGCTTATGTTGGCGCTGTTTAGCTCATTGCGGCCGCTGAAGTAGTAGGCTCCTAGGTGTAGGAACCTACGACTAGCCAGAGCACTATAGGTGCAGAGTAAGTGATGTGTGTCATCGTCCCTAACTCATAACGATTTATGGCCAGGCGCAACCAGAATAGTTTAGGGATTTGGTCCAACCACAGGTCACCTTGATGATGGCGTAGCATTTAAGGCACGCCTTGGAGACATTCGTGTCACGTGTCCAAACCATCGAAGCATAGTTCTTTTCGTTCGGGGCAGTAGCTGCTCAACATTGATATCCTCGCGTACTGCCGTGTTTCTCATCCTATCCCGGGGAGTAAGTCCTACAACAGCACGACGAAATTTCGTCTTGGCACATTGTATTCGTATTCCTTCGGTTAAATTCCATGACCATAGGCGAGGGTTGGAACATAAATTCAACAGAATTGGAAATCCACGAAAATAACCAGCTGAACAGACTTGAAAGAGTTCGGAGCAACGCCAGGAATTTTCAAAAATCGGGCAGCTTTTCACAGATCTAACCTGGGCCCGGTAGTGAGTGCCCTCGAAGAACATTGTCAAGCAAGGAAGCATGCCAGAAGACTTTACGACTGGTGCCTTCAGCAACGACTTCTGCATAAGTTGCCTTGATGAAGAGGAAACAGAAGACGACCAGCATTTTCTGTGTAAGTTCGTGGATGCCACCTAGATACCGGCTTCTTCGCTTTACAGAAAATCCAAATGGGATTCCTTCTTGCAGAAAGATTGACCTTCTGCCCAAAGTCCAGTGCACTAAATTCGCTTTCGTCTCAGTGACATCAACAGCCTTTCCAGTGACCTCTACAGCTCATCTCCAAACCCTTTCCATTGACAATAAGTTTGCAAACTCTCATCACACCATCTTCTTGAACCCGCCTCACATGCCACCCAGAAGCGCACCGCCTTTCTCCCTGACCCCGACGATGTCTCGACGAGGCTTTCACTTATCCCTAATTGCCCCCCTTCAACCTCAACCGAATTTCATTCAAAAGCAAACTGCTCCAACCCATCAAAGGTCTCGTAAAATCCAACCAATGACGCATGTGCCCTCGCAAACGTCTTCATTACCTCCAGTGTCTCTTGGCTGGAAATCACCTAAAGACCACCTAAGCCAGCCAACAAAAATCCAATCTCATCACCATCAACCCGCATGCCGAGTTCAAGTTTTCCCTCTCAACCGTGGAAAGCAAAAGTGTCTTCGGCGCGCAACGCGGCCCGCTCGCGACTCGTAACCGCCCAAAGCGAAGAAGAATTAACGCCAAAACTAGGCATAGCCAGCCAACGGGGGCACAATACACGGGTAGTGGCGAAGAATAAGGCGATGCTAATAAAACCACAGTCGTAGTCAAGTCATAAATGGAATGTGGGTCGACAATGACGAACGCACACACACGCGCACCGGTTCGCTCGCACGCACGCAGCGCACACGTCCGTCAGTCCATCCGTCAGTCCATCCGTCCGTCCGATACGACGCAACGCACAATTTGTTGTTCCGCACGACTTTTCTGCGCTTCGCCTTTGCCCCCCCAGTCCGTGCTTTCACTCTTTTTGTGGGTCTTCTTCGTCGGCTCGTCTTCTCTTTCTCTCGACGCTGCGACGACAACGAGGCACAGCCAGCACGAGGTCCACGGCAGCCTGTGTGCGTGGTGAAGAAGGCGAGCCAGAGATGAGGATGAGCACGAAGACGCAATGATGATGATGACGACGACGACGATAGGGACAGGAGATGGACTGATAAACGAAATCAAAAGTACCCGCGATGTGCTGAGTGTGGTGCGCGGATGGAAGTGACAGCCAAGAGGACGGGCACGCGGAGTGGAACGAAACGAAAAAAGATGTGGGCCGTCGCCGTCGTCGTCGTCGTCGTTGTCTTCATTGCCGGCCGATTCAATGTGCGAAACGGAATTCGTTATTATGCCACATCGGGCAGCAGTCTCCGCGGAGAACGGTAGAACACGACGGCAATCGGTTGGATTACAGCCGCGTGCCGGTGTGTGTGTGCGCGAATGAAAGTAAAAGTGTGGAAATTCGTTAGCACCGCGGAGGACTGTGTGAACAAGAAGAACAACTAGCCAACCAAGTGGTTAGTTATCATTTTTCGCTTTTATTTCCATTTCGAATTGTCAAAAAGATCTCTTCTCTGCCTCTTCCTCTTTTTTGCTGCTTTTTTGAAAGAATTCCTTTCAGATGATGGCTACATTTATGGTGATGAGGTTTGAATTAGTGCTAAACTTGATTTAATGGGATTTAAATTTGATTTTGAAAAGGCCGAGCGTTTGTTGGACGCTTGGCTGCTGTACCCCCGATGGGATGCCTCAGGAGGGATGGCTTGCTACTCTATTGTGTCTGTGTTCGTGTGTGTGTGTGTGTGGTTGATGATTTCTTTTCATTTTCAATTTGTAAGGGCGAACCGCGACAAAGAATGTGCCGTCTGCCTAAGTGCTGCCATAGGGAGAGTTAATGAGGTTTTGGATAAAAAAAAAAAACAAGAAAGAAAAGTTTTAACATCTTTATGATGATGTGCTTCTGTTGTGATGGAAGACAGGAAGAATGGACAGGGCGCTGGTGGTTGGCGATGGAGGCAAGGAGGGATTAGTGGTCCTGTATCGAAGAGGGACCGGTATTCCGCGAGTGAAAATGATTTGTTTAAATAAAAGAGAGTGAGCTGGCTTGCGTCAGGAATGTTAAAGAGGACAGTGTTAGTGGAGATCTTTGACGAAGTTAGTGATCCATGCCTAAACTGTCTTTTATCCTCGACGGTCCACGGAAGCAGACTGCCATCGCCATCAAGATCGAAGTGTCCAGCTTCTGCAAATTAACTTTTGACTACAAACCGAACAAAACGTTGGTCGAAGACTAACTGGAGCATTGAGACAGGACACAGCATATTCAATTCAGATGACATTTGGACTTAAGACTTGGGGCGGATTATAGTCAGTAACCGCGGAACAACTGCGTGATGGTTCACAGATTTTAAGCACAAGCTGTTGGAAAAGAACAGGAGAAAAATATGGTCTCTACAGGTAATAAAAGACTATACAATTCCTTAGACTCCGGAATTAGAGAAGGGCAGGTCCGTCTGCCATTTTATGCTTCTCTCAGATAGTGCACTTACGGCTACGTATGCAGTGATAAGACTAAGAGAGTACAAACACGTTAATAAATCTCACTGGGGCTTCGATATATGAATACAGTGAACACCCCTGAATTTCCACGGGATATGATAATAGTTCGACTTAGAAATTTTTGTATGGAAAGTAGATAAGTAGGCCAAAATATGGTTAGAGTTAGAGAGGGTTTGGCTTAGGAGCTGTACCATATTCCCTGCGAACGAAGGCTGGGAATTCAAAATCTAAGCATCCAAATCGGATGGAGACACAGGTTCAAGTGTAGATGCCTGTTCGTCTGAGAAATCTGGCTACTGAACCACTGCAGTGTATTCCTGGCAGAAGTTAAAGCTGTTTAAAAGACAGACAAAGACAGACAGACAGCAGCATCCACTATCAACGAGTCCATTATAGAGAAATCTATAGTTTTATACTTAGACAATCAGGCGGCCATAAAGGCTCTGAAAACGTCATCAATTAAATCCAAGATGGTACAACTCGGTCATCTATAGATGCAATCTTACTCCAAGCTGGATTCCCGGGCACAGGGACGAATTAGGAAAAATAAAGGGTTTATCATTGGCACTGAATCAAGGAACACCTCACTCCTCACTGAGGGCAATCGCTACTAATGACGACGCTATAAATGACACCAATCATTGGTGGGCGAGAAGAGACACATGTAGACCATCGGAATCAGTGTGGCCTGAACTGAATCAAAAGAGCACTACTGCTCTGAGTGAAGTAAAGCGACACTGAATCACAGTCAACCAGGCCTAATGACGTAGAGTGCCCTACAACGTCTTATGTGGAACCTGCAGGGATGCAGAGGATGAGGAGTCTGGACTATACTACTTTGGAGTATGTCAGGAATTGCAGAAACAAGAAGAAAACTGCCATGTAGGTTACTTTAACAGCTAAACCTGTCTATCCTCCAATATATCCTACAATATCTAGTAGCCACTGAATGGCTAAAAAGGTTGTCAAATGCAAAGAAATAGCCAATAAATAGAGAACTGAAAGCGTAGTAGGTTCAGAGGGAATACCATGTCGTTTAAAAGTGGCAGCACGAGGGTCTAAGTGGAGCTTGCCAATACGTAGTCGAAACACCAAGCGGTCACCATACCAACCTAACTGGCTACCTACATTTACACAAATAAATGCAATGATCGCAGTTTTGTAAGAGCTGATCTTTAGAATCTGCAGAATGGCGCTCACTACTGTGGAGAGTTTGAATTTTTAGACAGCACCCACCGTAACCTAACCGAGACCTTTGATGTCAAAAAAGGATTCAGACAAGGCGACGCGCTGTGATGCGACTTCTTCAACATCGTTCTTGAGAGAATTGTTCAAAACTCAAACGCCAACACCAGAGGAACAATCTTTAAGAAGTCCGTCCAACTACTCGCATATGCCGACGATATTGACATTATCGGAAGAACGCTGCGTGATGTCAAAGGCGCTTTTGTGAGTATTGCAACGGAGGCCGCGAAGATGGGTTTAGCGGTAAGCGAGGGTAAGACCAAATATATGCTGTCAACAAGAAAGGACACCCAACACCGACGTCTCGGTCAGAACGTCACGGCAGACAGATATAACTTTGAGGTAGTTAAAAACTTTGTCTACCTAGGAACCGCTATCAACTCAGACAACGACACCAGCGCTGAAATCAAACGAAGAATAACTCTTGCCAATCGGTGCTTCTTTGGGCTAAGAAAGCAACAAAGCCCTCTCTCGAACAACCAAGGTAACGCTCTACAAGACCTTAATCGTCCCAGTCCTGCTATATGGCGCGGAGGCATGGACTCTGTCAAAAGCGGATGAAGCAGCCCTTGGTTGCTTCGAGAGGAAAATTCTTCGGGTGATTTTCGGTCCCGTCTGCATAGATGGTGAGTGGAGGAGGAGATACAACGACGAGCTATACGGGCTGTTCAGCGACATCGACTTAGCCAGAAGAGTGAAGATCCAACGATTGAGATGGCTAGGTCATGTAGAGCGGATGGAAACCAATGCTCCGGCCCGAAAAGTCTTCGAATCCACCCCCGAGGGACGGCGCAGTAGAGGAAGACCGCGACTAAGGTGGCGCACGCAAGTGGAAAGGGACCTCAACCAACTATGCGTGCGAAACAGGAGACAACTAGCTTGAGATCGAGCTGGCTGGAGACGCTTGTTGTTTGAGGCCCAGGTCCACCCCGGACTGTAGCGCCACCTTAAGTAAGTAAGTAAGTAACCCACCGTAACATCAATTTCATTCACGATGCAAGCAGTGTCGGAGCGCTAGAGTCTACCACCAACGTGCAGTGGATAGATGAGTCGACTCATACGACGAATGTCTAAATTCGTTTATCGACCCTACCAACATTCATCACGGAACACTCCTCTCTCGAATCAACTGTCAAGAAAACGCGCCCCACACTTATGCCATAATACAGTCGCTGATATCAATAGATGAAACGCCGATAGTACGCACAACACGAGTAGTGGCTGGCAAGGACCATGTGCCAAAAATATAAAAGGTGGTCAAAATTTGCAAATCTTTCAAGGAGCGTGTCTAGCCCTTGCAAGAACAATGCAAAGCACCCCAGGCAATTACTCATTTGGTAGATTAGAACGTCTGTCGAATATATGATTCTAGATTTTGTAAATTGATCAAGAAGACAAATTGAGTACACGCCGGCAACGAAGTGGATCATCAACATAAGTCACTTAAGAATAAGCAGCAAGTTCTATGGTGTTCGTCACGCGTTCAAAACGTGCAGTACTATAAGCACAGTCTTCGACACCGAGCCATTGGGACAGCGCAACAGAGGGCGTCCTCGCACTATATGGCGCACACAAGTGGAAAAGGTCCTCAACCAACTTGGTGTGCGCAACTGGAGGCAGCTGGCAAAGGATCGTGCTGGCTGGGGAGGCATGTTGGTTGAGGCCCAGGTCCACCCCGGACTGTAGCGCCAATCAAAGAAGAAGAAGACTATACGCATTTACGGCTCCTCTTAAGGTGGACGAAGTGAGGACAAAACAAAATATATGCTGTCGATAAAGAAACGTTCCGTCATCACCTAGGACTAAATATCTCAATCGACATGTACAATTTTGATGTAGTAAAGGAGTTTTTCTGCCTCGGGGCAAACATGAACTCCACAAACGACATCACAGTGCAGATCCGACGTAGAACCACCCTTTACAACCGATGTTACATCGGTCTGTCGAAACAACTGGTGTCAAAATTCCTGACTCGAATGGCCAAAATCATGCTCTACAAGACACTTATTCTGCCAGTCCCGCTTTATGGAGCTGAAAGCTGGACGATGAGCAAAACTGCAGAGCTGATTCTTAGTGCCTTCGAAAGAAAACTTCTTCTCTTCGGCCCCGTCTGTGAGGAAGGACTGTACCAGGATGTCGATGTAGGTCGGAAGAAAAAACTCCGTCGACTACACTGGCTCGGCGACATCGAGTGCATAGACAACAACGCTCCTGCGGGGAGGGTCTTCGAATCCGAGCCTCCTGGTTCGAGAAGGAGAGGAAGACCGAACCTCCGGTAAAGAGACCAAGTCATCACTGATGAAAAACAGCTTGTGCCTTGTGCCCAGGACCGTCAGCGATGGATGACAGGATCGGACCCATCACGGGTCGCTGGCCTGACAAGTAAGAAAGTTCTAAGGTGTTGCTTAGTCCACTTAGCTTAAGGAGAACCGACGCATTAGTCACCTGACACAATGAATCCAACCTCTGTCTAAGTGGGTCACAACTGCTGCAATAGTGACAATCCCTTTAACCTGACAAAAGCTAGGGCAGCCAATGGTATTATTATTGCATGACCAAATAAGAACGATGTGAAAGTCACTCTATAAGCGCTTTTTATGAAGCATGTCACACCTACACCGAGTGTGAACGAAAAAAACTTTGGAAAGTTATCGGGCCCATTGGGTATTTGCGTCGACCCCAACCTGGACGTCGTAAGTTCGATTCCTGCTCCGTGCGACAAAAACAATTTTCACGGCCCACCTCTTTCGCGTCACTAACAATACTCAAAGAGTATTTCCTGTCTAGAAAAAGCTTCTCAAACTTGGCCGTTCGGAGTTGGTATAAAGCTGTAGGTCCCTGCCACTCGTGTGAGAACAATAGCACGCACAACACGAATGGTTGCTGAGAAGCTAGGCCCCGGCCCTCTACGGACTGTAGCGCCACCCATATTATTATTATTTACCTTGAAGATGGCAGAGCTTCAAAAGATCGGTCCAAATTTTGATACCTCCGTCGAATATGTGCGACATTTTTTCTGTCTTCTGCCGTTGCATACGAACTCATGGTCCTCGCCCTGAGTAAGTGGGTCATCTCCTTCTCCCTAGTCGTCGTTTGGAATTGCCCCCATTAGATGGGGACAGCAACCCTCTCGCGACTAATGATGCATGGATCCCTAGATCAACAACTTTCAAGTTCAAGAAAATTGAGAAAAACAAATTTCGGGCAACCTAATTTTCCACGTGGCCCACATTTTGCTTGCCACCCACAAGACATTTTCCCTTCGCCCCATTGCCTCCCAGAAGCCCGCACTAAAAGCCTCCATTTAGCGACGAAAACATCGACAGAATCATCCCCAAAACGAGCTCCCTCCTCCCGAATTCGATCAAATCCTTCTTCATCCCCAACTGATTTCCAGACATTCACATAGATTCACCCTTCAGGCCATCATCCATCCCCGCCGCACGACCCCATCGCCCCACAAGCCACACAACACGTTCACCTTCAGTGAAAAGTTCAAACGTTTGATTTATTTTCACAAGCCAAACCTTGCATCTTTGCTTCTTCCGGCTCGCCTGCTCTCTCTACGTCTCTCCCTCTCCCACTGATGCATGGTACGCGCTCGGAATACCTCGCGCACAGTCTGAGTATCTATGAAGTACACACGAGTCAGGCAAACAACAGCGATGACAACAGCGACAGCAGCGACGACGATTTGACAGAAAGTTCATTAGGGGTTGTTAAACTTTCACCTCCTGTGTGTGCCGTTCGGAAAAGAAATTGTTTTGTCGTTTGCTCTTCTTGTTTACTTCTTTTCGTGTGTATTTCCATTTCGATACATTCCATTTATCTGTTCCGAATGCAGTTCAATGATAAAGTCGCTCGTCGCTGCGCTGGGGCTGTGGGTGTGGGCTGTGTTTGTGGAATGCATTGACACAAACAATGGTCATTGTTAGAACCTTGCGATAAGCGACTGAGGGTGGGGCGGCTACACCAAAACGCCTCGTCAATTAATTGATTTCTCCGAAGGTCACATTTAACGAGGCGACGGGGAAGGATTTAATTTTCACTTAAAATTCGACAATATTTTTCGCTCGATCGAATCCAGGCTGCTTGACGCGTTTGTTTATTTTCAATTCAATGGATGGATGGATGGGTGTGTGGGAGGGTGTGAGTGCTACTGAGTAACTCAATAGCTAAACAAAGGCGACGAACGGGGGGGCTAACAGAGGGTTTATTTTTCAACGAAATGGAAATCCAACCTGTTGCCGAGGATTAGCAACCAGATTGCGATGAGTGCCTGGCGTGTGTGTGTGCGTGTGTTTACTTTTAATTATTTACATTTCAATTTCACGGATCCACACATTTTTGTGAAACCCCAGACGATGGTGGTCAGCGCGGTTGGGAGACACACTCGTCAACAGATGCAATTTGCTGTCAGATTTAATCCCCGGATTATTTTAAATCCACAACTTGTCTCTTCAATCCACCCGAAGTCTGGCACAAAGACCACGTCTAAGGCGGTGCCTCACACAATGCCAGCGCTTCATAAGTGGTCGTCGCTTTTTTTTTGCGAATTATTGTTTACTCTTGTCGCCTTGAGAGTGAAGTGAAGTGTGGACTGAAGAATCATCCACCACCAGTGGTCCGTCTTCCTCAAGTTGTCTCTGTCCATCGTGGACACACTCACACACAGCCAGAGTGTTGAATTAGATAAAAATCAGTCGAATTTTCAACAGTCACCGCGAAGCGCGCTATCTGTCGCCGACTCGCTCAGCTTGACATTCCACTTTTCCTTCTTTCTTTCTTCACTTCTTTTTTTTTTTTTTTGCTTCCTTCTTATCAAAGTGAAGTCGCCAAGACCAAGCAAGAGACCTGGTACCAAGACCGTAAAAGATAAAGAAAAAAAAAAAAACAATATAATCAAACAGAGTCCACGAGTCAAGCAACTGTAAGAGTTCACCACCGAGCTGCCTACCATCCACCTCTCGCACAGCACAGCACAGCACACCAGACCAAGCCCATGCGCACGAAGCGAACCAAAAACACCAAGCAAGCAAGCAAGCGAACAGAGAATAAGACCGATAAGACAGCAACGACAATCCATTCGCTTCAATTGGCCCTAATCTTCCTCAGACCTCAGACCACCCCTCGTTGCCTCGTTCCCATCATCAGCACCATCGGCAGCAGTGGTGTGTAGTCAGCCTGACTTTGGTGGAAAGCACTTGCGTCGAACAGCACTTTGGCTCTTGGCTCGACATGGCGCGCCGCGACATCTTATCTACGCGGCCACACAAGAATCGAAATACGCTTCTCCTCCAGCCAGGCGCAGCACCACACCACAGCCCATTTGAGCGACATTCGATGTTTTTCTTTCTCAATTTTTGTGTCGACTGCGGCTGAATCCATTGTCAGCGGCGGATCCTCTCGCATCGTCCTTATCAATTCTCTCACAGTGGATTTGTGTGTGATTTGAATTTGTTTGGTGATCTTGTTTGCCCTTCCGCCCGACCGCGTGCGGGGGTATCTCTCACAATGAAACCATGTCACACGAAAATCTATAGACACACGCACCATCGATTTGTGGTGTCTACTGCTTGAGGCATCCGCCGTTTCCCGAAGGTGAACGGGGAAAAATTCCGTCTTCCGTCTATGCACACACAACACATGTGATTAAACAACAATACGGTTGGCAGCTCGGGCATCTCCATCAGCAACTGAGAAAAGCAGATACTTGTGTACATTTGAGATGTCAACAAGTGCACGACGACGACGACGAAATGTTCCACTATATTGTAGGTCACAGCACATAGTCCATTTCATCCAGCCCACCCCCTCAATTTCAACCACCACCGCCACTCGTTGCCGAGATGACAGGGGCACACCACGATGGCAATGAGTTTGCCTGGCCGCAGTGCGCATGAGAGGAAGGAGATACGACGCCTCATACGACGAGCTCATTATAGAAACTATCACGTTGCTGCTCGGGCTGGTCGTCTCCCATCCTCGTCGTCGACTTCTTAGCAGTGTGTGTTCTTTACACTACGTGGTCAAAATCAAATAATAAACTAGTGCACACTGCACACATACCCGCACATGCTGTGGTATCTGCTGCGCCTAAGTCAATCTATCTGGGGTATGGGAAATTTTGAAAAGAAAAATTCAGTGCAGGAACGATGCACTTTTGCGCTGCTCTCAGTTGGCGACGTTTCGATGATGATGTTGTCGGGCGCCAATTGAGGCTCGGACTGGTGGATATTAAGGTCGGCGATGCTCGAGGCCTCGTGGGAAGCGTCCAACGAGCAACGCGGAACTTATTTCACACGATTTGTTGAACAATTAAATGTCCTTGCCGGTAGAAGGCATGAACATTTAATGAGATTCGATGAGGCTGGTGTAATTGCAGTCTCATGAGGGGTTTTTAATGAGGTCCTTGGAAGAATTCGACGAAATCGGAAGATTATCGAATTGTGACCGTGGAAGTACCTAGTCACTTGTCAAATTGGCTTCTCGTTTTGAGAAAAGGACGGTGAATTTGAATAAAATAAATTTCGCTTGAAGCTAGATTTCTGTGCGTACTGTACCAATTGTTTCCTGTCATTTGACTCGGGATAAGTTGAGCTCGAACAGTTTTTAAACAGATCGACAAACTTAATGGTTAACACTGGTCTAGTGTAGTTAGTGTCAGTTTGACGAACTTTTTTCAAATTTTATTCAAATTTAGCTAGCGGCTCACCGGGCTATTTTCTCATTTAGTTTCTGAAAAAAAATTATTGTCGCCAGAGGGCTCTGAAGGCTTGTGGAGGTGTAATACATATCTCATGTTTGGTGTAAATTTGACACAATGTTGTGTGGGTCAACCACCGGTAAACACATTGATTCATCAACCAACCACAAACCAGGCAGCAATTGCTACAGCTTCCTGGTTTGCCGAAGCCCCCAGCATACTTGTCCTTATGACTCAACAAGAGCAGACAAAAAGGAGTGTGTCAAATTGACATCAAACATCAGATTAGCATGACAAAACTAAATATAGACTAGTGTTAAGAGATGTCTTTGTTGAAGGACAAGGCAGTTGGAAGACGTCTTACTATCAGCATTATCCATTGAACGCAACCGAATGGAGTCAAACAACAAGCAGTACTTTCAATTTGTGGTTAAAATGTTTATAAGAGGTTTTCTACTAAGTGTATATCAACATTAAGAAAATGCTGATGCCTCATGAACACCGCGAAATCTTCCTATCTGTTGAAAATTGCTGTTACCCTACCATCTACAGTGCTCTGTACGTGCAGCACTTAGGCCAACTTGGTCAGTCCATTGTGCCCTAAAATTACTCTTACTTTGTACCTACTCCACCCAGTATCTACTACGTCGACGATGGGACCGTAGTATTAATCCACCTCCCTAACAGGAGTTCCGCAATGATTCGTACTGAGGCCACTATTATTTACTTCTCATAGTGGCTAGTTGGGTCGCCTCTTAGTCTAATGATTCTAGATTCAATCCCCGACAGGCAGAAATTTCACAATTTACGGTTTCACCTCCTTCAGGTCACTGACAATGCTCAAGGCGTATACCTGTCGTCTGTTTCCTCATCAATCGATAGCGAAGAACATCGCGCACAAGAAGGGTGGTTGCTGTTAACTAGATCCAGATTTGACTTTATCGCCACTCATTTGTTAATGGTCCATGACTGCACTGGCTGGGCTACAATGAGCACTTCGAGACACCCAATAGTGCATCTTTGGCAGTCTTTTAATCCCAGGCTCCAGAGGAGAACCTCCCAGGTTCGAGAAGGAAAGGCAGACCGAATATTCAGCTTGGTCTTAATGTTTGATGGACATTATCATGCAGATTGCAGGTCTAGTAAGAAACGAAAGAAGGTACGACAGTATTCTGCGATTAAGACTTACCGAAGAAAATCAAACGCTTTCAAAAATAAATACTTTATTGGCTAGAGAGGTCCGGTCTGAAATTGTTTGGCTACAAAAGTGGAGATATCCTCATAAACAGCCCCAAGAGCAGTTAGGTACACAAAACTTTAAGTGAAAGAAGAAGATTTGCTTCAAGGAGGTTATGGTCGATAAGAGGCTTTCCTTCATGTAAAATAAAGAAATAAAACGCCACCAAGATGACCTCACTGATTCGAGGAACAATCAAGTCCTCCTCTTGAAACTCGCTCACAGATCGTCTCAGAGTTGTCTTCTCCTCGTCTTTGCAGCATCTTTTCATTCACCTCTTGTAACAAAAGTGTTTCAAGTTTCTTTCACAAGACATTTGAGGCAGGCTTAGCAACCTCTAGTAATTTAGCATTGATTGCTTGTAGGAATAAAGAAAATCAATGAGAAACTAATGTCAGTCTGCCGCACGTTCCAGCCGTGGTTTATGTATATCCTGGAGAGCGAAAAAGGGAGGAGTATTGTATGATCCTCGCATCGGCAGCAGACCAAACAAAGAATAGAGGCCATAATCATTAGCCTAGTGGCAAGCCAGATGACGCAACTATGGCTTCATTGCAATTTTTGAGACTGGAACATACAGACTGATGGGAAATTGTGACAACCATGCCACATCTGGTCAAGGAGGCTATTGAAAGCATCCACAAAAAAGTTCAGCTTTTTGTGTGCAATATTCCAAAATATACGAAGTCGCGTAGCAGTCTGTACATATATCATTTCAATTTTCATGTTCATGTTAGAAGTCAATTGTTTTAGTTCTCTAGAGCACGCTCACTTCTGACTTCTCGTTTTTTTTAAACGTGAACTCTCTCGATTCACTTCAAAACACTGGCAGATCGTATGGCAGTCTACTTAGACTCAAACATGTTCATACTCAATGCATGCTTAGATACACTCTAACATTCTTACGCTTGCCAAGTTTAGAAGAACTGGTTGGGATCTACTTATACATGCTCGCGTACAAGGCTATGGATTAGAGAAAGATAAAGAAGAACTCAAGACGTCACAGTGGTCAATGGATCGTGAACGGCAACACAAGACCAGACTGGACTTCATCGTGAAGTTACTGCTTACCAACCTATCGCTTGGTGAATCTAGTAATCACTTACGACTAGTCCCATCGCCTGAAGGATGAAGAAATTAATCATTTCCATGGATTGTGTCAATTTTGGCGCCCAACAAGAAACTCAGGGGACTACTACCAATGACATCCCGCCAAGTTATCAAGATGCAGATCAATGCTCTAACTAAGAGACTCTTTAGAGGTGCCTGGATTCTGAAGGAAAACAAGACTGGCCTTCAAGTGATAGTGAACACAGGACAAATTGTGGTCTTCAAGAAATATAAGCACCTGGGATACAGTGGACCATCAAAGGGTGGACGAACATACGTTTCGCTCAAATATCTCGTCGCTAACTTAAGAGGTAGTTAAGCATTTAAGATGACTCGATAATAAATTTTCTGCGAACTCATGCCATCTCTTGCCGAAAATAAAAGTAGACAAAATGCGACAGAGGTTCCAAAAATAGAATAGAAAATAATTGACAACCTTGGGGAAACCCAGATTCTCAGTGCATTCTCAGGGGCTCGTGACCGTAGATGTGGAGCGGACGAAGGAGAATGCCGCACAAGTCTGTATCTAGTCAGCGTTTCCTGAGAAAAAATGCTCTGCGAACCGAACGAGTACCTTCTGCAGGCGGAAATGCCAAACACAGACGCCGAAGACATACTTGAACGGAAGAAGGGAGAAAACATTACCAGTCCATGAGGGACATCACAAGGACCAGACAGATGACTTCCCCGACAACCACATTCACCATTTGACAGTAGCAGCTAGAAGTTTAGCTTAGAGTTCCCGCCGAGGGCCAGTGAGTTAGAAGTAGAATTGTACGTCCAACTAGTTTTAAGCATTTTTGTCTAGTATGTAAGCTCATTATGAATTAAATAATAAAAATGAAAAATGACAGTCGCAGCTAATCTGTTCCACTTCTCTGACATCTCCCATTCAAATAAGTCATGTTTGACAGATGCCAAACTGCAAGCGAAGTAAGGCCAAACCAGCGGATGGTCATCACGTCTCAAAATGCGCCCAGCACCATCCGCACTTCCGAAGGCTGTGACATTTGAAGAAATCGATTAAAATCCAAATACATCTCATTTTCCCGTACAAGGAACACAATATTTCCCAAGGCCTCCGAACAAAATCTTCACCGACTCAGAAAATGCACACATTTTTTTCCTCTTCTTTCATTTGCATAACCGGACTAGGCAATTAGCACACCAAATCCACCGAATTCCATGTCATTCAATCCGACTGGAAACTGAACCGATTCATCAAGAGTCATTTGCATTCCTTAAGCGTTCGGCGAAGAGACAAATCAGAACAACAGCGGCCGCAGAACGACAGACAGACAGACACGATGAACTTGTTGATGAACGCACTCTCGCTTATGCGAACATAATCGCTGTCACTCATGTCAAAGATCAATAATCCCCCGGTATTCCGATGCGACCATAAACCCCAAATGAATATTAAATCGAACAAGATTAACATGGAAATATGATAATTTTATGTGTGTCCCCTTGAAGAGCTCGGATACTTATGTATCTAGTGGGGTAGTGATTGTCGTCGCATTGAGGCGTGTACTACGCCGAGTCTAGTGGCCAAATGGCGGGCTGTACGTCACGTGGAAATCCAGTTGCTGACACATTTCCACCTGACGGAATGTATAATCGGTGACTTGGCTTTCGTCTGTTGATTAAGAGGAGCCACTTGTTTGGCGTGGCCGGTAGTCAATGGGGATGACGATGCGTAGTTAGGGGATGAAGCTCTGTTGCGATGGGGATTTGGAGTGGCGAGGAGTTAATTAGCATGCTTTGTGAGGCGGGCGATGACGAGGTAGAAGAGGCCTCACAAAGGTCAAGTAAAAGATCATCCATCGATTAAGGCCCTGTTGAGAGAGGCAGGAAGGACTCTTCATTAATCCAAGTGAAGAGTATGAAAAGAATGAAATTCTGAATCACTCCCCCCCCTTCAACGGGGACCTGAGTGTCAAGCAACATCATAGGAGTCCGAAATTAAGTTCCGCTGGAGACTGTAGACACTCTTGAGGAACCTTGAAGTCAAAGAATTCTCAAACATAGATTCCAGCACTTAGTTCCACAAAAAGCAAAGGAAACTGTGGACACCCGTGAGGAATGCCCGATTCTGACTGCCCTCTGTGACAAAAGATCTTCTATTCTAAGTGACAGATGATCTAGAATTGAAGCGGAATAAAGACAGAGTTCGCAAACATAAAGTTCAGCATTAACTTCCACAAAAAGCGCTGGCGACTGCAGACACCCTTGAGGAACCCCGCGTTCTGAGTGCATTCTGACACAAATGATGTGGAACATGAAGCGTAGTAAGGGAAATGATCACAGAAGTAGATTCCAGCATTTAGTTCCACAAAAAGCACATGAAACTGTGGACACCCTTGAGGAATACCCGATTCTGGCTGCAGTCTGAGCGACAAATGATCTAGAATGTAGAGCGGAACAGAGGTAAAGTTCAAAAACATAGAGTCCACAATAACGTTTGACAAACAGCACAGGAAACAGTGGAGACTCGTGTGGAATTTCAGACACTGACTGACACTTCAACTGACACAGGGGCGAATTCACAAAATGCTCTGAATCCTTAGGCAACTTTAAGAATGGTCAAGCAAGGGCGAATGACTGTTGCATGACTACGAGCTATGTTGCCACTGCGAAGTCGCGAGCACTGATCAGGAGCAAAGCTTGCCCATTTGGGCCAGTGACTCATCAATCGATGACTTCTTGTCTCTCCCCTGGTAGTCAACATGCAATTTGAAATCAATAAGGGACGCCCCGTCATGCTATCGCCTGCGGTCTTTCGTCACGAGCGATTATCACACACTTTGTGGCAAGCACTTATCGATAAATTGCCCACCACATCAGGGTCTGATCAACTGGCGTTTGCAATCGACGATCGCAGCACATCGACAGTGTCGAAACTGACACTGACAAGGGGACGGCTCTTATCGGCACAAGTGTGTCACGCAAGAATTGCTTCCGTATTGCAGATCACCGGGAGCAATCCGGTTGGGAAACGTCGCGCTTCATCCACAATCACGTCTCCTTTCTTGCCGCCACCACTCAAAGCATAGCTTCGTGGTCCATTAGACATCAAATCTAACCACCTGCTGGCCCACGGAACAGAAGGCGGTTAGCCAAGCTGAAATCGGACAAATGTCATGACCAATCTATGCCAGATTGCCCACTGAACCAGCACTCAGCAGCAGCAGCACCAGCCGTGGCGGCGGTGTGCCCTGAGAAAATGAAAGTGCATTTGGAATCTGGTGAACTTTTTGCGGTTAGCCGAGGTGGTAATTGAATTCACTCGAAAACCGGAGCGATGTTGAGAAATCCATGGCAATCAAGGCTGGACGGAGCTTTCAGCGGCGTGCGATGCTGCAGGCATTCGTTTGTGGGTTTTTGTGAGAGGACTGAATTCTGAATTGGAGGGTGGCTACCGTAGGCGAGCCATGGGAGGAGACGAAAGTGAAAGTTGCGTGTTTCGGGGACGTTCTTTGGCGGAACGGAGTTGGTAGACTGGACTAGTTATTAGATGAAGTCGAAGGGAATATGCGATCATCGGCAACGACATTGAGACAGGAGTGAAGAAACGACGTCTTTCGAGGTAAACTTTAAGATGTTTTAAGAAGCTGTGGGGTGGGGACGCTGCACTGTGGAGCCGTCGGTAAAGAAGGACAGACTTTACGAGGGATCGTGATATAGTATGCGATTGTTCGTGCTCTTCTGCCTGCAGTTGGGGCTACATGATTGTTCTAGAAGCCTTCCTTTCTTTCATTAGTCCCACTGCTAGTCTCAGCTTGAGCAGAGTCCTAAATTGCTAATGTTTTTAAAAAGGCTGTCCGATCATGACATGGTTAAAGATTGTTAGCGCTCCTCCCTAACCTCTTGGGGCGGAAGTGCGGAGCTAGATGATTGTTTTGGAAGCCTTTCATTCTCTCATTAGGGCTACTGCTCGTCTCAGCTTGGGTATAAGTCTAAATGTTCAATGTTCTTGCAAAGGCCGTCGGTAAAAACTGAAAATTGGAAAAAAATGTCGGATGCTCCTCTGAAGGTTCGGGGGGCATTGCTCAAGAAGTGACCAAGTAGCCCTTGCACCGTACCTCTTCACAGACTGACTGAGGTCTTTGTGGGAGAACAATGGCTTGGCAAATGTGGGGATAACCAAAACAAACACAAGACAAAATAACCAAAGCAAGGAAATAAAGACGATATAGTGCCCTGCTGGCAGACAGTAGTCGATGGTTGTGAACTGACGTAAACTAAGGAAACGTTTCCTATAGCTTATCATAAATTGGAAAATGTTTCTCATGTTGAATAAAACAAGCCGTGGTAGCCGAAGCCAACTTTTAACAGCTCGAACAAAGGAACAATTTACGGATGCAGACGGAGCGATGAAAGAGGACCTAGGTTACACGCTACATTAGGTCCACAGGTGACATGTCGGACAGCAGAAATTTATAATTGAATCAGAAAATAAGAAAAAAATGTAAAAATGTGAGCCAACGCTTGGATTTGTTATGCCTTGGGTGCAGATTCTAGAGTTAAAAGGTAGAAGTGCGGGTTGCGCTGATGCCTTAGCACCGCTGTACGCATGTGTTTTTGTTCAATTATGAAGGAACTTGTGCGTTTGACTGAACACAGAAAGAGTTAACCAGTTTCGCTTCTTAGTGCCAATTCATACTCACACCCAGACTACGGGTCACATATGCTTGGGAAAGCTTAGTTGAGGTGGACAATAGCTGGACTTAGCATTCAACAAATGTACGGCAATAAACGCCTGATTAACGACACATTGCCATCTGAGGAGACTGACTTCTTCTTCTCTGATGTTGCCAGAGTCTGGGAGAGATGCGGACCTGGAGGAACAAGGTTTTCAGGCAGATATTTAGTTGACTCCTTCACATGTGTTCTCCATCAGTTTCGGAAACATCCTCTTCTTCCTTGTCCCACTGAAGCGAATCCGAAGATTCTTCGGCCTGGAGCAGCGTTGTCCGTGCACTGTACTTTGTCTAAACTTACCTACCTTGACTCAAAGCCCTGTAACATGGATAAGGTGGACGAGAGGCAGAACAGTAGAGCCATTCTTGGCGCCTCCGAAAGCAAAATTCCGATTCTTTTATGTGCTCCTGTCCGACAGAAAGGTGAAGGGAGTACACATTAAAGGGACAAAACTGTGTGTTTTAATGAAGAATAGATCTTTATTATTCATTATTCTTTTGCCTTTGTTTTCCACAATTCGACCGACCTGCTGCAGAGTCACAATCAGAATGCCTGCTCCCTTTGATTTTATCTTTCTACTTTTCTCTCTCATCACTTAATTTGTCAATTGTTGCATTATGCGGACGGAACAAATCAATCGACTGCACTGCCTTGGCCACATCTCGTCTCATCAAAGAACACCAAACATCCAACAAAGAGAATCTTTGAATTCGAGAAGAGGAAGATCCAGTTCCCTTCATCATTGCGGACGCATGAAAACTTGGTCTTGATCACTGGAAGCTGTGGGCCCAGGTCCATCACCCAAGGAAGGCAGCTACTCCTCAGTCTTGGACCGGGTATGTGTTGCAGAATTGATGAGTAAGTAAAAGTCAAACTTTCAATGGGTCGCTTACTTATCATGTCCAATCGCCGACATGAATAGAGGATAGCTTTAGCTCAGACTTAGATATGGAGCCTTGAATAGCTGGTCCGAGGAGTACGCAGGAAGCTTACCTAACCAACAGAATTTGACGACAAGACCTCTTTTTGAGAGAAAAGTTCTGCGTGCGATCTTTGGTAATGTTTGTGTTGATGCGTCTGGAAGAGAAGATTAAACCATGAACCTTACGGGCTGTTCAGCGGCATGTGCCTGGCTAATATTCGGATCCAACGCTCAAGATGGCTAGGTCATGCAGAGCGGTTGCACACCACAGCTCCAGCCCGTAGGTAATTCATCAAATTTCTCGAGATCAGGTTTAAATTTGAGATCATAAAGAAAATAAAGCAAAGATGCCTTGTCAAAGTAGAAAAATCATAATAACAATATGGGTGGCGCTACAGCTGGTAGGTGGCCAGGGCATAGCTCCTCATGTGCGTGCTATTGTTCTCTCACGAGTGGAGGGGATCTACAGTTTTACGCCGTCTCCGAATTGCCAAGTTTGAGAAGCTTTTTCTGGACAATAAATACTCTTTGAGCACTAATCAGTGATTTGAAAGAAGTGGGGCCGTAAAAATTATTTTTGTGGCACAGAGCAGGAATCGAATCTACGGCGCACGTACCCACAACGCCACGGGACGCCAGACCGTTTCTAGTTTAGGATCTATCCCTTTGAACCCTATTCAATCCGCCAGTCTCGGGTGATGATGGAGGCATTTTTGAAACGAGAGTTAGACCGAATCTCCAGTGTAAGGACTTAGTCGATAGACAGTTGAAAGACAGCGTGCCTAGGACCGTCAGTGATGGAAGGCAGCTGTTGGTCAGTCCTTCATGGGTTGTACGTCCGATAAGAAAGACTGTACTTAGTTCCTGTTGCACCATCGGGTTTCAGCTTCCTATATTGCATGATTCCGTTCCTGTCTGTCGTAAAAATAATACATGTGGCGCTACAGCCCGTGGGACAAGGTCTAGCTTTTACACCAATTCTTCATTGAGGAGTTTCTAGACAGTGTCTCGAATGAGAAAATGCCAAAAAACATTTGGCTCGTACCAGGAATCAAACCTATACCCTGCTGTAAGTTCAAATGTCTTTGAATGACGGCACATACCCACAACTTCACGGGCCACCACTGTTTTAATAGTATAGGTCTGTAAACTGTTTTAATGCACCATTGATTAGGGATGAATTGAATACTTTCAGGGGCTTTTGATTGGTCTACTTGTTAAGTTCCATCACCAAATATCACTCCTCGACCAACATTTAGAACACATGACATGTGTACAGTGTAATGACGACTACTTGGAAGAACATCAACATCTTTGGAAGGAGTTTGTTGAACTTTGCCTGTTGCCATTTCCCCCATTACTAAAATGTAAAGATTTTGAGGAGAATGCAGTCAACCTTCGATAACTCGAAGTCTTGGTGGTATGTGATGGCAAGTGATGAGTTATCGAAGTTCGACTGTATTTGGTGCAGAAGGGTCCAGTATATGGGCGCCAGCTACGGAAGATCTGTTTTGAGGCAGAACTTGTCTTCAGAAAGCACCATATTTCCCGTCGGTTGGTGCAATTTGATTCGCATGTACAGCGACCAATTCTACTCCTATCCCGGACGACTTTAGAAAATGTATATATGTACACCTATTTAACTTTTTTTCTTCGGCAAAGAACACATTTTGTTGTCATTTTTCATTTTCTTTTCATTTTGTTCTATCTTTTCGAGTTGAGTATGACTCTTACTTAGGTCTCCGCGTGGGGCTTCTGCCAATCAAGAGAACAATTCCCGGTGGCAATAAAGTCTAAAAGGGTCTAAATGGGCATCAGAAGTTGTCGTGATTGGCTCTTGTACCAAGACTTTGAACTTTGTACCAAGAACAAGGTGCGGCCATAGTGCTAAATAACGTCTCGCAGACATTTCAGCAAGCCGTGGTTCAAATGAAACCTCAACCATTCTCAAAAATCAAAAAACCGACGGTAATCATTAAGCAGCTTTGACACAGTGTTGCACTGCAATGGTGAGTCATCTTGAGCACAAATAAGTGAAAATAAGAGTCATTCACCATCTCTTTAGCAATCTCTGTGAAGCTTAACATTTCCGCTCACATTCTGTTCGACTGAATTAGCCGCTGGCAATTCAACAAGACACTTTCAGAGTAACCAGAGTTTATGGAAATCAACTGGAGTGGATGATGCAAGTGTTTGTTAATCGGAACTTCAAGAGCCGTCGTACACCTCCGTACAAGCATTCCATCTACTGAGATTGTCAGTTCAGTATCTAAGCCAGAGAAGGCTTTGAGAAGAATTTCCAGGGAAGCAACAGCAGCCCTCACTTAACCACCCACCATCTGCGAGTTCTGAGTCATCTTGTCTTTTAATCGCCATCCGAGACCATTAGTCACGCTCTTCTGTCATCGGCGTGATCTTGCATAAATCTACTTTTTTTTTAAAACCAAGAATGACTTTTCTAAGAAACAGCCATGAGCTCTGTTGTTTACTCGATCAAACTGAGTTTGAATGGAAGGTGATACTGCATCCAGAATTAGGTACGTTTCATTCAAGAGTTTAACGCAGACAGTGGAAGATTCTTTGGCGCCTCTTGTGGGGATAGATAGGCAGTTCATCAAATTTTTGATCTTGTGATTGCAAGGATCACTTGTTGGCGGATGGAATCTATTAAATCGTCCGAGAGTCCTCCGTCTCCGGTTTTCTATCGGTTGGTACTCACTAATCAACAAGAGACAAGGTTTAAAGAACTCTGCTTTCGAGTTGACGAGGTCTCTGCTGGCAGCACAACAAAATGGAAGCCAAGAGGTCGATCCAGTCAGAATCAGAACTGACTGTCTGTCAATTGTCTCAAACTGTCAAAAGCTGGCGTTAGGACAGCGATTTCTTAATTAAGTCATGGATTCTACAACTGTGGCGCCCATCTTGAAAAGGTAGTTCGATTACAAATTCAGTTACGACAAAGATGCCGAAAATCACGGTTTCTTGAGTGAAAAATCCGTTGAAGACTCTCAAAATGTCGAGTCACGATGGCTTTAATTGAAAAACATGCAACAACTGCTTCAAAAGAAGCAAACACCATCAAAATGCCAATCTCAACAGTTTCCAAAGTCCATCAGACATCTCCAATCAGTGGCTGTCATCTTGACAGAAGTCCTCAAATGAAATCTTCACGAAGCTGTCACCAGCTGACACCCACTCAAAGCCCCTCACTGACTCGATTCACTGAAAACCTGTCAAATCCGTACACATTCAACAGAATCAACAAACACTTACCACAAATGTGTTCATGAAAATTAATCCAATTAACTCCGACTCTCCACTCTCCACTATTTATCTGCCCCTCTCTTTCTTCCACTGTAATATGTGTCAAATCAAAACAAAAACTAAATGAGCACTCTTTGAAAACTAAAAATTCACCACATCACTGTTTATCAACAAAGTGCCGACCGATTCACCGATCTGATTCTCTCCAAAATCAAAATTAACCACTTGTACTTTGAGAATTCACAAAACACGATGGAAAAAATGAAATTAAATGAAATACAAAACCGAATGACGGAAAGAAATTTCACACAAAACGCGGACAAAAACCGCCTCTTCACGTTATCTACGTTGTAAACGTTGTTTTAACCCAACAACACTTCTTTAAAACTCACTCGACGTCCGTTGTCTTATCTTTGCTTCCAAGAACAGCCAGCCACAGTACGGCACAGCACAGCGCAGCGCACACCAAAACAGACAAAAAAATATTCGGAAATAACTCAAAAAACCAAGAGGGCGACAACAAAACAACAAAACTGTTTACGATGTACATACGATAATCCAAGAAGAAGTCTGTGCAGTTGGATGTGTCCGTGCCCGCAATTCACCCCGATGATGACAGATGATGACACAGGGAGAAAAAAAAAAACAAAAAAACGGGGGCGATTCAATTCACTGTCACTGATGACACTTGTTCTGGCGTTTGCTTCTGCTTTTCAAGTGCATTCGAAAGTGTAATGCACTGTCAATCACTACAACACTGCCGCCGCTGCCACCGTCGTCGTTGTCACTGATAATCCAGAAGAAAAGCTCGAAAGCGAAATAATTTGACAGTTGACACAGAAATTTGATTTCATCACTGTCCGCCGTTGTCGCGCGTTCATTTGATCGCGCGCTTCTGCTACGCTCTTTTCGTGTTCAATTAAATTCGAATTAATTAATTTTTCTTCTCATTTCCCAACTGTTTCGCGATGGAGATGGCGTTTTGGGGGGTTGCTCGCTCGTGGTAACTCTTTTACGATCCACCAAAATCAAAACACATACGAACGCACTTCTCTCTCGCTCTCTCTCTTTACACAATTAAATGACAAAAAAAAATGCTTACAATTTTCGGATAGCCGCACGACGTCGTCGAAATATCTACGAGCGCCTCGGCTCAGTTGCTCACACTTTACGTTCGCGTGGTGGTCCTACACCTACTGTCTTGTTGTTGTGCCTTCACACGCACACACACTGGCACACCTTCACTCTCTCTCTCTCTCTCTCAGTCAGTCAAAAACACTCTCTTCGAGTTCGCTCTGCAGTTCTTTCGAAAAGCTTCAAGATTGCAATGAAAACGAAAGAAAAACCCAAAATAGGCACACAAGCAAATTTCTGTACGTTCTCTTCACTCTGACAGACCACACTCGTCGGCGACTCTCAGACGACTGAACCTAGCAACACCGCGATGGCCAGAAGAATACTCGCAGTTCGCACCGAAAACGAATTGCGCCAGCAACCAATTGAATTCGACCACAGCACAGCAGCAGCAACAGCAACAGCAGTGGAGCACAGAACACAGCGCACCAGAGTGTGGACAAAAACACAAGAAAGAAATCCACCACGGCACCATTGTCGTTGTCGTTGCTGCCAGCCAGCCACCACCATCCCTCCGTCGACACACAATCGAACACACAACACAGCACAACACACCGGCGACACAGCTTTCGGAGCGAGGGCAGCAGCAGTCAGCAGCAGCAGCAGTGGCGGTGCTAAAAGAAAAGCAGTCACACACACACACCCGCCCCACGGACAAGAGCTAAGGGAAAATGGAAAAACAGAGCGGAGATTCACCACACCACACTGCCTGCCATCACCGGAAAGCGCTTCGCTGCTCGTGTTGGAAACGGCGGCCGAGCATCGCTCAGCACAAAAGAAAAGCGAAAAACAAAACCACGAGTCGGGGCACGTCACTCTAGTAGTAATCGCCGCATCTTCCTCCTCGACTTCGTCGGCCCCTTCTCGGACGCAAACAGCTGTGTGCCAGTGGGTGACTGTGTGTGTGGGACGGTTCTCTTCGGAGTGCTCGGTTCTCTCTAGCGACTAGCAATCCATCCGTCGCATCTTTGTTTTGCATTGGCGCGGCGAGGCGGGCGCACTAGTTGTTGTTCGATCGGAACGAACGAGTGCCGCAAAGAGAAACGACAAAAACTCACCACACACGTGGTAAAACTGCACACCAGCGCACGCAGTCTGCCGTGTGAGGTGCATTCGCAGTCAAGCGGCACTGACCGTGTCGATGCTGTGAGACGCTTGGGGGTGGTTCTCTTCTAATCATCCCCTGGTGGAGACAGTGTGGGGGGATGCAGATGAACAACAGCAGATGGTTTTCGTTGCGCACGGAAGTGGCCACTGGCCACGAGGAAAGGCAAGCGTGCGAGAGTTTAGAACGAACTACGTTTCGTGGAAGCCCGTAATCGAATTCAAATGAAACACACTGAAACTTATCTGCAGCCGACGAGCGACGCGTAGTCTTGACTGTTTTTCCGCGAATGCGATTGCTTTTGCCGCTAGAAGTAACTGCTGCGATTGGGTGCGGACAGGAACTGTTTCCAGACTTTCGTGGAAGTAACAGGCGATCGATGTCTGGAGAAATAGCAGCGCGACGGCGGTTTGGCTCGGATGATAGAGGTTTGAAAGAACTCCAAACTGAAAGGAAATATGACACCGCGGTCTATCGAGAAACTCTGAGTGGACTGAAGGTTTGTAAAATGTGTGTCACACTCGGTCTTAGGTAGCAGTCAACTCAAAGACTTAATCGAATCATCAGATTTCAAGTCGAGGGCACGATCGAGAGAACAACACAAACATCTTGAAGAAACTTGACAGAAGTAATCCACTGGGCGATCAGGGCGGCCAGTGATGCCAATATTTTAAAATTAGGTTTACCACACGGTAGACAAGACACTCTCGTTGAACAGCAGCAACTCCAACGACATTTTGTCAGAAACTTAGTTCTTTTCTGTTTCTCTCAAGTCTCTATTAAAACATTGTCATTAAATTTCATTTATCAAACTCACCTCGAAATGGCAGCACTGCAAGAGACTGTTTCGAAAAGATGGACCAAATTGATCAACGGATATCAACGGGTCCAAGAAGCTGAGAAGAAAATTTAACCAGCAATGTTAAAACGGACAGGACGCCAAGGCGAGTATCTAAATATCGCTAGACGCAGCAACGAATTTGCCAAGGAGAACATGGCCTATGGGGTCTCCGACGGTGAACTATTGAAAGTACATACAAGTCCAAAGGTCCTGTTTATGTGTTTCTTAATCCACATGACATCCTTACAAATTCGAAACGAGATGATGCCTATCATTGTTCTTCCAGCGTTCTATGTTTCAACCTGCAGGAACTGGGGCTGTAAGCTTGGCAGAGGTAGTAAGGTGTGTCCTCTTTTACTTCAGCCTCTGCAAATAAGTTGTTGGCTAGTTCCATTTTCATTTCATGGTACCTTCGATGATGCATATCCGGCCGCTGTCATCCTCGTAGTGGAAGTGGACAACGAGCAACATAAATGCTCGCACCCCAAACCGATGGCAAATAGAAAGATACCGCCTACCCTGTTTTGCCAAGTCCTACGCACGCGCAGCTAGTTCTGAATGACGGCGAGCGTCTACTGTAATGGCTTAGCCCCACGAAACTACGTGCAACTCGGCAGAGGCTAGCTGCTGTTGCGGGGTCCGTACCACGACCGCTACGGATCGTGGATCAACTTCGTCCGCATGTATGTACATAACGTTGGTTCGCAGGTCTGTCTCCTTAAGACTGGAGCTCGTTAATTAAAAATGTTTTCAAATTATAGTTAAAATACGTCCCTTAAACATAACATGGGTGGAGCTCGAGACGGGTCTGGGCCCAGCTTTCCCGCAACCACTCGTGTTGTGCGTGCTATTGTTCTCTCACGAGTGGAAGTGACTTACAGATTTATGCCGAACGGCCAAGTTTGAAAAGTTTTTCTAGACAGCAGTACTCTTCGAAAATGGTAGGCGACTTGAAAGAGGTTGGACCGTGAACATTTTTCCGTCGATCAGACTAGTAATCGAACCTGGGGTTGACACACCCAAAAAGTCACGCGCCACCACACCACGTATACCTTCGCCTTATTTATAAAACATTCTTAGAGTGAATAGTACTCGGTTGTGCTTCATCTTCCTTGGCTGGCAGTTCGGGGTCGGCCTGGACTCAGTCAACATGCCATCACTTTTGCACACTCGGTTGATTAAGGTCCTTTACCAGCTCCAGCCGGGACTTCCTTTACCATGGGTGCTTGGGATTGGACTCAGAGACTATCCATTCTGTACAGAGCTTAGAAGCTACATCGTTCAAGTTTTCCACCAAACTCCTTCGTAAACGGGACCGAAAGTAATTAGAAGGATTTTCTTTTCGATTGTCCGTGCTTCTCGGTTGCGCTTCAGCCGGGACGTACGCCGCACTGTTCATTCCTACACCTGGACTCGACCACAGCTATAGAACTTGCCTCAAACGCCATGTTTGCTTCCATTTCCATCCCGAGCCAAAAAAGATCGTGGCCGCATTTTATTAATCATGTACAACATTTTTGTTAGCAATTTTGAGTTTTTTTTGTTGGATAGACCAGGGATCGAACCTACGACGTCAAGGTTGGAGTCGACGCATATGCCTACAACGCCACGGGCCACCACAAAGGGTGATTCATTTAGACTATTTTGTTCACTAGAGTCTTTTATTGAACTCACTATCTCGTGTGTTTCGGTATCGTTTAACGAATCTTCGCAGCAGACTCACACTTCAACAACGACAACTAATTAATCAGCTTTATTGCGAAAATGTACTGTATACGTGAAAACAATTGTTTGCGTCCTTCTGCTGAGATATGGTGTGCATCATTGACCTTTCAAGCATCTTCTTCTTTATTTGACACTACATTCCGGGACCAGGACCCATACCCATATGCCTCTCCGGCCAGCACGACCTTTAACCAGCTGCCTCCAGATTCGCACACCAAGTTGGTTGAGGTCCTTTTCCACATGTGTGCGCCATCTCGTTGCGTGCGTGCGTTGACCCAATGGCTCGGTGTTGAAGATTCTTCGGGCCGGAGCTATGGTGTCTATCCGCTCTACATGACCTAGCCATATTAAGCCCTGGATCCGAAGGCCCTTAAGTAGGTGCATGCCGCTGTACAGCCCGTACAGTTTGTGGTTGGATCTTCTCCTTCAGACGCCATCAGCGCAAGCAAAGATCGCACGCAGGAGGAGCTTTTTCACCCGCTTTCGATAGCGTCCATGTCTCTGCGCCACAGGATGGTCAAACTTTTATACAAAGTCAACTTGGTGTTTCGAGAGATGGCTCTGTTACTCAATTGCCTCTTGAGCCCAAAGATGCAGCGATTGGCAAGAGCAATTCTGCGCTTGATCTCGGTATTGGTGTTGTTGTCCCTATTTACTCCAGAGCCTAGGTAGACGAAATCTTGACTACGTCAAAGTTTCTGCTGCCCATTGTGACGCTCTGTCCGAGACGTCGGTGTTGTGCGCCCTTTCATGATGACATCATGTACTTTGTTTGGCTCTGGTTTACCACTAGACCTATTTAATCCACTCCAGCCTCAATTCCAGTTATTGCCTTTGCAATCACAAATCCGAGCCTCTGAATAGATCACGCCAGATAAACCAGCTACGATCTAGGATTTGGAAGGCAAAGTTTCTCGCGGAAGGCAGCAAATATCGCTACGCTGGAAGCACTGACGTACAATTTGAGCTTCTAAATATGCCTTCTTCAGTGTAGTCGCAGGCAGGAGGTAGTGTCCAGTGTCAGTAATATAGTTTTTACCATGCAAGTTTTAACAGAAATTCACAGATACAGACCACTTAATAAGGACATTCTTACATTCAACCTACGGACACTATGCGAGTACTCTAAGTCATTATTATATATTTTGGCTTAGGCTAGTTATTTTTGTCTTCATGGACAATCTGTTTGAGAAAACTGTTCAATTATGACTTATATTTAGCTTAGTTCATTTGAATATACCATGGACCACCCAGACGATAAATTCAAGGAAGTGTGCATAAAACACTCGTCAGCGGAAGAAGTTTTCTATATGAGCTGGGAAGCTACGGACACTTGCGACATGTTTGAACAACTTGGAATGCAGAGACCAAGGTTTCATGGTCCAAGCATTACATTGCCTCACCAAACAAAGGCTTCATTGTGGCAGTTTACTTACGTCTTCTTTCGTACATACTGTCTAATTGAATTTGCCAACGTTATTAAATTTGATTAGCAGAAAGCCCATTGAAAGTAACTGAAAAAAAGGGAACATATTTTGGATCGGGATTGAATTCTGATGAGAAGTCGAAAGAGGTTGCACGGCATTAGGTTATAGGGGTGCACTAGGTTATAGGGGTCCCAGGTTCGAATCCCAGTGAAAGCAGAAGTTAACAAGCTTTTATCTGGTACAGTCAATATTTGCCGCTGGGATTAAATAAACGGCTTCGGCGTGGGCGTTACAAATGACCAACAATGATCTAAGTGTAACTTAACCTAAAAAGTATAAAATGGAATAATGGAACCAGAAAACATCGTTATTCGGGGCTATGGCTCTAAGGGAATGCGTATGCCCTTTTGGCACAGCTCACAACCGATCAAAAGAAAATCGAGGGCCAATTTTTATTCAACAACTTCAACGGAGACGGCATACAGGACTGGGATCGTTTCAATAGAAAAATTAATAAAACGGGCCATAGTTTCTTACGGCAATTTGGCTAAGCAAATTTTCCAAATTCCTGCTTCATTAGCTCGATAGAGTTTTTTTCAAGTTGGTTACATGTACATTCTGCACCAAGAAATCGTATATCATTCGAGCGGTCTAAGAAGCTTCATTCATTCATATTATTCACTTCACTAGCGGGAGGAGAAGATCTCCAGACGCCATCAACGCAAACAAGATCAACGATCGCATGCAAAACTTTTCGCTCAAAACGACCAAGAGCTCTTTCTTCCGCTTTCAACAGCGTCCATATCTCTGTGCCATAGAGTAGGACAGGGATGATCAAGGTCTTACATAAAGGCAGCTTGGTGTTTCGAGAGATGGCTCTGTACTAAATTTGCCTCTAGACCCCAGGAAACAGCGATGGGTAAGAGTAATTCTGCGCTTGATCTCGGTACTGTTGTTATTGTCTCTGTTTACTACAGAGCCGAGATAGACGAAGTCCTTTACTACCTTAAAGTTTCTGAATGAAGAGGAGGAAGAGAACACTCATCACCTTCTTTGCTCCTGCAATGCTCTTGCCAGTCGTAGGTTCCTGCACCTAGGAGCCTACTACTTCAGCAGCCGTAACGAGCTAAAAAGTGCCAGCATTGGCCAACTAAATCGGTTCATCAGCATCACCAACTGGTTCCAGCGTTAGGAGAAGTCAATCCGCGTGGTATCACAATAGGCCTACTCTGGCCTAAGTGTGACTGCTCTGCAGCAGTCAGCCACTACAACCTAACCTAACCTAACCTACCCCTGGACCCAATCAGATCAGTGTCGTCCGCGTAAACTAGCATTTTCTCGGACTTTTGGAAGATCGTGCCTCTAGTGTTGGCGTGTGAGTTTTGCACGCTCTTCTCAAGTAGATGTTGAAGAAGTCACATGACAGCGTGTCGCCTTGCATAGAAACCTTTTTTGACATTGAAGGCCACGGTGAGTTCGTTGCCGACCTTGATGGAGCAGCGAGAGCTCTCCATCGTCATCCTGCACAACCTAACGAGTTTGGCAGGAATGTCAGGACTAGACATAGCGTTGTATAGCTCGTCCCTATGCACGATGTCATATGCGGCCTAAAAGGCGACGAATAAGTGGTGGGTGCCGATTTGCATTTCTTGGGTCTTTTCCAGGATCAGCCGTAGTGTTGGTCTATTGTGGACTTTCCGGGCCTGAAGCCATACTGGTACGGACCTATCAGATTATTAATGAACGGCTTCAGGTGCTCACACAAAACGGTAGAGAGGATCTCGTATGCGATGTTGAGGAGACTGATCCCTCGTTAGCTGGCGCAGTCCAATTGGTCTCCTTTCTTGTGGACCGAACAAACGACGCTGAGGTTCCACTCACCGGGCATGCCTTCCTCCGACTATATCTTACAGATGAGCTGGTGCATGCTCCGACTTCAGACTGCAGAAGTGATTTTTCCAAATTCTCAGCATCGACTGCGATTCTACTACTAGTTGTCCATTTTCGTTCCTGCGGATCTGTTTGTATGGAGAGATCCGATTTGATCGGATAATACAGTGAATACAGTGAATCTCAATTCAAATCACAGACATAGGGACGTTTGACTTCGAACGGATTCCGGAATAGGAAATGTTCGACCCCGGCTGACCTTAGAAAAGTGTTGAGTACAAAAAACAAAATTTGAAAAGAGAGGATATGTTGCTTTAGATGTGGCCACCACTGTATGGGCTTCTAAGTGTCATGTGAGTGTATTCCAAGGACGTGGTACAACGCGAGGCAGAGCTTTTAAGACAGGAACGTCCACCATTTGGGCAATCTCCATTTTTTGGCGGCTATCCTATGCGCTGGCTGAAGATTGATAGGAACAGTGCCATCCATAGAGCAGTCCTTCTCCTTTGCTGCTTTGAATGATGTGGCTACTGAACTTTTGATTAGTCATTGTACGGTGAACCGCCCTTAGACGTCGACCCTCGGCTGTTGATTTTGATGATTCACTGACTCTGGTCTACGACCACTGGACCTCTCAAAGTTTTCTTGACAAAAAAGTTGTTCTGGAAATTAACTACTAGTCACCGATGAAGCCGATTCCCGCTCGAGCGAGAGGTCCTCTGTCCAGTCAAGTCATCGAGTGTCCGCACATGTGATGCAATCGCAGCTCGCCAGCTCATAGCAAGCCCTGCTCCCATAACACGATCACAGCAATCACAAGACGGAACGACTCAGAGCACGATCAAGAGAATTATCTGTCAAATTTGTCACCTGTCAGCGGGCTGTTGTCGGAATCGTGCCCCACACCTCCACGCACCTAGAACAAGCTGTCACCACGCCATCATCGTCACCATCATCATCACCGTCAACAAGCATGGCCGAGTGATGTGGAAACGAACATAAAAAACAAGTCGAACTCCATCCATCCATCCGTCTCCGGTTTCCCATCGTGGCTTACTTCATTTAATTACTTCCTCGCGGTGCGGTGCGGCGCAGCGCTCGTCCGCCCCCGCCTCGCGTGCCCGAGATCATGATGACAGTGTGGCGAAACACGAGTATCTTTGCATTCCATTGTCTGGCTGGTAATCGGTTCACAAATAGCTTGTGTAAGAGTTTGCAACCCATTCCACGGGGTGGCTGATGGGGCGATGTGGAGTGGTGTGGTGGGACCCCGTCCGGAGCTGGTGATGGAAAATGATTTGCTTCGATGATTCGATAATTAAAACCACACGATATGCTAAGCACTCATCGGTACGTGCAGCAGCCCGGTCCGGTGCAAGAAGGGGGTTGACGCAGCAGCAGGGCCCAACAGCGGCTACGGCCACAGCAACACAGCAGCCCGCTGGTGCAGTAATGATGGTAATTATAGATTCATGTCTAAATTACCACGCTCTGCGCCGCCCCGCCGCGCCGGGGCTCCCCTGTCCGCCCAGGCGTTGTTTGTTTGCCCCTGGATTGCACTCAAGGTCAGCGCGGCGCGGCTACGGATGACGCTGCATGTCAATCTCTCGGATGCGAAATGCGAAAAGATATGCAAAATCTAATTAGATACACTTGCCGCGATAAGACTGGTCCATCGTCTCCCATGACCCTGGGCGGGAGACGTTCGCCGGTACACGGGGCAGACATCAGGGGTGATTCAGAGGGCGGCCGTGTGCGATGTGGGTCGGGTCGCAGGAGGGATGACTTGGAAAACTCGGTTATGGCCCGACCGGGTGAGTCATCCCGTGGTGATTATGAAAGAAATCGTTTTCGAAGCACCGCCACACACACAACTGCTCACACTCACTCAGTCAGCGGCGCGGCTCGGCGTGGCCTTGACGAATGTCATAGTCATGCACACTAATCGCATGCAACCCTGAATTTCCAAGCGAACACATACCGCCGCCGCCTGGCAGCCAGTCCACACATGAATGACTGCCGTCCGAGGGGCAGGGTGGCAGCAACAGTTGGCCGTAGTGTGCCGTGGTGGTGGTGTATTTGGTTTTGCGAAGCAATTAACTATTACACAGTCAATTGGAAGCGGAGAGCGAGAGATGATTTATGGCGCGCCCCGCCGAGGGGCGGCGAATACGGGCGGAGTGTTGTTCTTCACGCACGGGCCCTTGGCATGCAGACTACGTATATCGCGGTGGGTCCTGAAGCAAATTGGGTAATCAGATTAGATCGTAACGAGGGGCGGATGGCCATCGGGCGACGTGGTTTAGTTCGAATAGAATGGAATTTTTTGTTCTTCTGACTCACGTTCGTTGCAATTGTGATGTGAGTGCATGAATCTGCTGGTTTAGGTGGCCAGCTGTTGGTGGGAATCATTTGCATTTGAAATCGCGGAATGGACATGGCGGCTGGGATAAATAAGAGATGTTTTTAATTTTTCATGACGGTTTGGCAAAACTGCTTCTGAACTCACGACCATTGATGGATTTCTTCAGATTTAGGCAGAAACTTGTGAACAAGCAGTGCGATGAATGGCGCGATATGATGTCACTCTGCACTTGGCTGAAGAGCACTTATCCATCACACGCTGCTTTGGTTTTTCGTGCATGTCAGGCGAGGGCACCGTCACTGAAGTGGGTGATTAATAGTCGACGAAACAGCAATATGGCAGGTTACCCAGAATACGTGGGACAGGAGGCATTCTATTCTATGTTTGAGTTTCAACATTCAGCAGAATGATCAGTTTGGCAACAAAATTGATTAAGGATTGCCAAAAGAAAACATCCGAGTTAAAGTCAAACAAGGAACATGTACTTGAATGAATGACTTAACAGAGTGCTAAAAGCAGTGCCTCGTTTGAGAAATAAACAACCTTTATCATCGCCTATCCTCTACTGCATTCACACGAACCAGAAGCTGTTCTTATTATGAGGAGGAAAACCGTGGCATTGGTAGACCTTTATTCCAGCCGGCAACCAGAATATTCCATCGAAGGAAGTCTTGAAGTAGCTAGTAGTGACTTAAGACAACATCGAACGGTCCACGCCACATCTGAATTACGTGGAAACCCACGCATCACGCTTACTAGACTTTCGCCTCGATGGTCAGACCGACACTTCTGTATTGAGTCTCAGTTTGGTTGACAGCACGAAACAATGCCATCAACTGCAAGCCACTCAATCGAGTACCGGACTGCCTGTGTATCAGCGGAGCACTAAGAAATACTCCGTCAGACGCACTGAATATTCTCCTCCATCTTCCACCACTGGAAATATTCGGGAAACAAACAGCACAGCCCAACTTTCAAAATAGTTCCCTGTACCTACCCTTTCAATTTCCGGAGGGAGTGCCTTCCATAAATGAATTGCGCTAACAAAAAATTGCCTTTCGGTGTTCAAAAACTTATGTTTAGGTGGTATTAAATTTAATGTTCTTTGAGAACGCGCAGATTTTAATTTTGTGTATAAATATTCTGGTGCCTGACGGTTTATAATTTTATGTAAAGCAACAACTGTACGATATTTAAGAAATACATTAAGTGAGCAGCCAATAATTCTTTTAGCGAAATCTGAAACGTGGGCGTACCGATCTAGATTGTATATATCGTGCACAATTGTTGAAAGCCACGTTTAACTTGTGAGAACATTCAAGGTCCATGTTTGAGAAAATTTCACAGCCATATAATATGAGAGGAACTACGAATGACTTTATAAGCTTTGACTTCAACGGATAAAAAAGGTTTGGTTGGACTGAGACCTTGTAACACACAATAGATTTTGCGAACGATACCATTTATATGCTCTTTCCAGCTAAGATGTTCGTTAAAGATGATTCCAAGATTTTTCATTTTAGAGACATATTCGATAGTGCTGTTGTTAATACAAACTGGGTCAACGGCATTGCACAGATTTCCTCTACTTATTTGGAGAGCCTTAGTTTTGGAAGGATTCAGGGATAAATGATTCATTTGTGACCAAATAAATAAGGAGTTTAGATCTGTATTGAGATCACGAAGTGCGCTTGCCTGAGTGGAGAATTTGAAAACTTTATAAAGCGTTGTTTTATGCTTTGAGAGATATCGTTTATGAATAAAACAAACAGGAGTGGGCCTAAAACAGATCCTTGGGGTACGCCTGTGAGCACGGGTAAGCTTTTTGAATACTTATTACCATTAAGTACCATCTGAGTTCTTCCATCAAGATATGACGCAACGATCTACAAATGGATTCCTCAAAGAAAAATTGTGACTTCAACTTGTGTAATAAAATTGAATGATCGACAGAGTCAAAAGCTTTTGAAAAGTCCAGAAAGACAATCACAGACATCATATCAATATCGAGTCCAGATCGTATATCGTCGGATACTTTTAGAAGCGCAGAAATGCAGTTGTGCTTACTGCGAAATCCTGATTGTAACTTCGTCACCAATTTCTCTTTATCCAAGTATGCTTTTATTTGCTTACTTATTATTTTTTCGAGAACTTTACTTAAGAATGGGAGGATAGCAATCGGTCTAAGGTCCGTGCTATTTGACTTGGGAAGAGGGAGAATCTTAGCAACTTTCCACTTAAGAGGAAACACACCTATTGTTATTATTGTATTGAAAATGTGTGTGATGTGCTTACATATGACAGGCAACATTATTTTTATATATTTTGGGCTTATACCATCAAGTCCTACCACGTTAGACTTAACAGATGAGATCGCATTTCCTATGGGATGTCAGATTTTTCAGAACAAATCCCAACTTCTTTTATGGCCTTCCAAAATTGTTTGCTTGACTTATTCGCTTTAAATTTGTTTTCATAGTATATTCTTTTAGTTTTGCGTATCAGGGATGTAACCGAATTTCTGGCCATTTGATACTGCTTAAAGATAAATGGGCACCTGTATCTTCTCCATCTGTGGTAAAGAAGATCTCGAGTCGCAATCGTGGCTTGGATTGTTGTATTAAACCAGGGGGTATTAACATTCTTTACAACTTTGGTTTTTATTGGAACATGTTTGTTAAGCAAAAGATGCATGTAGTTTTTTAAAACATTGACTTGATTATTAACATCAACAGTTGAATAAATAGGTGACTAGTCAAGAGTATTATATTCTGTAAATAGGGCTGCAAGATTTGTTTTTGGAAAGTCACGGAATTCAAAAGTTCTTCTTGTAGTCTGGACGATATAATATTAAGAGTTACAATGAATAAATCATGATGATTTATGTGGCGTTGTCATGGCCCAAAAACAACGTGATATGAAAAAGGGATATCACCATCTGTTCGGACAGTCAGGCCGCTTTAAGATCCCTGGACAATGTCATGTTCTACTCAAAAACATCCCTTAATTGCAGGCTGTCTCTTAACGAGATGGCTGAGCATTTTAACATTCACCTTATGTGGATGCCGGGACACTGTGACATACCAGGAAACTGCAAAGCCGATGAACTCACCAGGTGGTACAACCGCGTTCCTACCCCTAGGGGCCTACTACGTCAGCGGCCTCAATGTGCTAAACAGCGTCAGGATAGGCCAGCTAAATCGCTTCACTACAAGCACCAACTGGTTCCGATGTTAGGAGAAGTCAATCCGCGTGGTATCACATGAGCCGGCTATGGCCTAAGTGTGACTACCCTTAGCAGTCAGCCACTATAACCTAACCTAACCTAAGCACTAACAGAATACTGGCGAATGTGGATCGACCTGCATATGCTCAGTTATCAGATAGCCTGAAACGAAGTGAATTATAGGAGATTAAGAGCGACTAACAGCGGTATATCGACTCTGCTCACTATGGAAGAGCTCTTAAAAGTGGCTACCGGACGGTATTGGACATTTGAATGATTCCCGTCGGCATCTTCTTGGCATCTGCTACAGAAAAACCTCAACATCAATTGTGGTCGGGGATACAAGGAGAATGAAAGAGGAAAAAAGTTTCGCACAATAGCCATGTTATGGTACCACAAAGGACACAGAAATCGATTTATGAACCTACATAACGCAAGGAACTGCTACCAAACGAAATTTATGACGGCTAAGCAAGTGCGTCTTCTATAATCCCGAGTATCGAAGTCACGCGGAGGATGTGAAGGACGCATTTTTGCTGATGCCACATTTTCATTCGCAGAATTTTGTTACTATCTACGAGACCCACCGCAAGTGATTAAAAGAAAGGTAGCTAGACAACGGCGAGCGTGTTAAAACCGTGAGAGACAGAGCTGCGGAGAATATAAGCTAAAAGAAGAGCAGAACCAGCCAGAGAAACACTGCAGAAGCATGTATTGCTAGCCAGTTGGGTAGGGACCTACGGTTTTATGCAGACTTAAGAAAGCGCTGAGATATCCAATTTCTTACCCCGTTGCTTCTTAAATTCATCTGCCAGTTATTTTTCCAAGATTTTACTCTCTTGGCACTTACTCAAAAGAAGTGGTACAGTAAGTTAAAAATTTGATAAATTTGAACCTGGAGCCCGAAGTGTCGATGTCGATGTGCATACGAGCCTACTTTCGATATGGACCTCGATCTTTCTCTGACCTTCTCCAATTACGCACCGCAGGTTGCGTAAAGTTCTCCCACACTTGTGTTCTCAACTTCAACGCGGTCATCTTTTAATGGCTTGCAGGTTCAAGAATGGCGCGAACAACTATGTTCCCACGAAAAGCTCATAACTTATTCGTCCTCTTTCGGTATACGTATAGTGAATGTGCCTGTGGCATGGGGGGTAAATGAAGGTCTACCGCTGACACCGTCCTTCCAGAAAGGTGAAAGAGAGGATCAAGGATTTCTTCTTAATATTCAAGCTCATTTTAGCACCCAGGTCGGCGACGTCCCTTTTTATCTCGATGTTTTACGAGGCCTGTCCCCTAAGTAGGTGTATAGGTAAAAGGTAATTTTAATCACACAGCTCAGTTAACTCATTTTAAAAGTGTATTTTTGAAATACTGACTGACCTCAATTATAGCAACTTTTGATACGTGCAATTGTTCCAGAAGAGCTAAGACAGTCTCTCTGCTGTTTTGACTTGGCCCACTTTACAGAAATAAATTTGAAGATTCAGGGAGACTGGATCAAATATGGCTTATTCATATTGTTTATATATAAAATAATAATGTGGGTGGCACTACACAGCTCATAGAGGGCCAGGGCATAGCTTCTCAGCAACCACTCGTGTTGTGCGTGCTATTGCTCTCTCACGAGTGGAAGGGATTTACATTTTTATACCGACTCCGAGCGGCCAAATTTGAGAAGATTTTTCTAAACAGGAAATACTCTCTAAGCATTGTCAATAATGGCGCAGAGACATGGACGCTATTGAAAGCGGATGAAGAAGCTCTTGGTTGTTTTGAGAATAAAGTTCTGCGTACGATCTTTGGTCCTGTTTGCGTTGATGGCGTTTGGAGGAGAAGCACACAAGTGGAAAAGGACCTCAACCAACTGGGTGTGCTGGCGAAAGATCGTGCTGGCTGGAGAGGCATGTTGGTTGAGGCCCATGCCCACCCCGGACTGTAGCGCTAATCAAAGAAGAAAGATTGCCAATAACTCGAAAGTTTTGTCGCACAAAGCAGGAGTCGAACCTGCGACGTCCAGGTTTGGGTCGACGCACGTACGCATAATGCCACGGGTTGATATAGCGACATGAAAATACAGATCTTTCTTCATTCAAAAGAGTTCGATGAAATTGTGACCAATATGTGGTTTCAACCAGACGGTGTCACATGTCATACAGTCGGTGAGACAACATTACTTGCTCGTTGTCTCTCTTATATCTGTGATCAGAATTAGCACTCGTGAACGTGTGACTTAACACCATTCGTTTTTCTATAATGCGGTTAAGAACGCCACAAGCACTCGAGCATTGCAGGGGGAAATTAAATTCTCAATCAACGACGGACACAAATTAAGGTCAGATTAGTGCACATACTCACTCCAATCCAATTCATACAATTCACATTTATTAATCAATCTAAAGACTAAAGACTGTTTATTCTGCTTAGTTCAAATTTGGACTTTAGGATACCCTTTATTGATTCCACGTTTCACAAAGTTCACGGTAAGAAGCCCTCGAGTAAACATGTGTACGTTTTACTTGGTTAAGGAAATATTGCAACGGTTGAATGGCGCAGTTGGTTGCATTCCTGCCCTTAGTTGTTGGGGTTTAAGGTTCGAATCCAAGTGAAAGAAAAAGTTGACATGATTTTATCTGGTCGACCATTTGCCGTTGGGATCAAATTAACGGCACTGGGTATCACAAGTAGTCTAGCGAGCCAAGGAGCCCAATAACCTAACCTAAACTTAACATTTGTACCGGAAATCCGATGTTTTTTATGAGATAAAACAGTGCGCGTGATTTTTTAGTGAAATTTTAAGGTTTTCTGAAGCTACACAAAAAATTGAACTTCAATACGACCGTCGAATGGATCGATCGCACTTGTAGGACAAATTGGTTTATCCGATCCGGTCGAACAACGCGGTAGTAGATACAATGCGAACGCTTTTAAGGATGCAGCGGTAATCGAGCGCTACAATCGATGTTGACTTGGAGCTTGAAGTTCTGTTCTGGAAGTCTTAGCCCTGAAAACGAGCGACGTGAAAAATGCGAAACGACAATGTTTTTGGGTGCAATGGCAAAACACGGCGCGAGACATGGCTCAGATCATGTGCGTGATGTGATCTGCTTTGACAACCAGACTCGTTAAAACGGCTAGAAAAACCCAAAACCCACCGTCTTAAGCCTTCAGAAAGAAAACAGTTTCGAGACAATCTAGTGGGCATTTCAAGTACCAATCCACTGAATATTTCCAGGTAAAACGATATATGCAACACAACATTGGCTGAACAGCATCTTGCTGTAGTGAATAAGGTCTGATCCTGCTGCATGACAACTACCCCACACATGTGCACAAATTGAACACCCAACGGAAGCTGTTCGTAGAACGCTGCTAAGGATCGAATTAGGGAATAGGTCGTGGCTGTATCAAAATATTTGAATGCGTAAATTTAATCGAGATCAATCATATGACCACAAATTGATGAAGGAATGCCTACCAGACGCTGTTCAGAGGCTTGGAGATATCACTCCCAACGATCGACGTAGGAAGCGTCACAGACGATGACTAGATTAAATCTGTTCAGCATCTCAAGCGCAACAAAAAAAATGCTGACAGCTTTAACATTCTCTAGAATCTCCTTATCGAAACATGCCACGTTCACAGCAGATCATAATCACTTAAGCTTACCCTTGAAAAACCCAATAGCGACCAAACATCGATTTCAGCTCCCACATCCGTTTGAAATTTCTGACATTCCAAAGAAAATGAAAAAAGCAAAACAAACAAAACTTAATTGTATCCAAAGTACCACAGCAAAGCTCCTAAGCATCCTAGCACATTCCACCGAATCTCCTCATCTCCATCCTCAGCCTCCTCCTCTTCGTCACCTTCACCTTAACCGAAAATTCCTTGCATGAGGTCAACATCTCAAAAGTGACCAAACAACTTCACGATAATGTTCCCGTACCTGCGCATGAATGGTACCAATTGAGGACATCCGTCGACAGCCACCACCGCCACCAGCACCACACTCACCACGGCCACGGCATTGTGGTGACATTTCTTTGTGAAGTTTTTATTGCTGCTGTGGCCTTTGAAAGAACCACACTCGATCAAGAGGTAAGCGCCAATTACATCACCATGTTCCCAGGACAGGACACCCATTACCAATCTTCATTCAAAATCGTTTATCGACAATAAATCCATGTACGACCAGCTAACATTTTAGCTCGTTCCCCTCGCTCAAGCGGATGAACAAAAGTAAAAAGAATCGAAAAACAAAAACCGACCTAACGGCGATAACTAATGGATTCAACCAATAAGTCTCGTTTTGGCCGTCTAAGATGTATAAATCAATTAATTTTCCGTGTGCCCTGGTCCCCAATGTCCATACCCTCGTCTGAATTCCTTGGCATTTCCTCTTGAAAAAATTGTGCAAATAAAACGATAAAAAATTAATCTAACAAAAGAGAGAGAGATGCGAATTCCTCTGCAGCCTCTGCAGAACCAGTAATCCAGGTTCAAAAATCCCCAAAAAAAAAAACGGTGATGTTTGGCGATTTGACGTCAGTGTGTGTAGGGTATGACACTTTCAGCGGGAGACTGGCCAAACAGTGAATTTTTTTGAGTGGGAATTGAAAGGAATTTATTTCATTTTCACATTGCCATTGTCATTAACGGGCGTCTCTCAGATGGACTGATGATAAAGCGCACCGGGAGCACTGACACCTTGGGACACATTTCTTTGTATATAGTCGTAACTTACGCTCAAGCTTAGAACATCCATGTGTCCCAGCATAACGAAAAGTGGTTTAACCTCAAACCATCAAGGCAATTCACAGAAATCACCCACTTTGGCCATAATAGGAGTTTCGTTAAGTTTCGTTAAATTTTGTAAATCTGTCCTTACTTAAGTTACACCAAAAGGAATCGATTGGCATATGTTTAAATGTCAGTTGGTTTTGATTTTGCATTAAGTTCACACACTTCCATATGTCACAGCGGAGAGTTTGGGATTTAACGATTATTCTGGCTACATTTCGATCGGTTTTGACATGATCTTGAGTTTATGTACGTTCATCATTGTTGGCTCTGCAGTCTGTCATTGCATGTTAGGAGAGAGCTTGGAGGATATTTGATCGTGTCCATGAGAAGTTTTGTTTCACGTTCGTTCAAATTCCTTGAAGAACAAGGAAAAGCGCTTGTAACAGTTTTCCATCACAAGAGTGTGCTAGGAAGCCGTCAGCGACTTTTCTACTAACCTAGAAAAAAAAACAGTACATTGATCAGTCGCAGAATGACCCTTGATAATCGATGATCCTGTAGACCGGAGAAAGCCCACGGATAATGAGCCCTCCTTCGATAGAGCAGGCCATGAATAGCTTCAAAAACTAGGGAAGGTGTGTCTTTGAGAGATAAGTTTTGCAGGCTATTTTTGATGCAGTTTGGTGTTTACGGTATCTAGAGGAGAAGATTCAATCATGAACTTTATGGGGTGTGCAACTACATGACTCTAGTCGAGCTTTTACCGGCCCAATGCATTGACAACTCGCCTCCATCCCGAAGAGTCTTTCATTGCAAGCCTAAAGAACAACATAATAGATGGCGGCCGCGTTCAAAACATACCAACAGAATAAGAGCTCAACCAAGACTCATGTTCACACCGGGCTGTGGCGCAACCCATCAAAAACGATGCAAAAGAAAACGTAGTTGGTAAAGCCATGTGGTCAGAGGTCAGAAATTAAACAGACACGGCTGGAATTTGGTGATGGGTGTCAAAATAAAGCTAAGGGTGTTTTTAAAGGGGGTTGTTGTTAATTGGTGAACGGGTCACAGAAACATTACAAGAGTCCACACAATTCTTTGCCGACGACATATTAGGGGTCCAAACGACGATCGTGTATCCGTGAAGTGTTATCTGCCAATGGTGCAATTGACGATGGCGCTCAGGCATTGACGAGTGATTTGACGTATGCGCAAAAAAAAGCAGTTTTGCTTGTTAATACATATGTTATAAGTCAATCATAAGCCGATGCCGTTGTCGTTGTCACCCTATTCCGGCAAAAAAATACATCCGTACGCCAGGAACTCAGTGATGAGTATCTGCTTTTTCGAACGAAAAGGACTATGCTTCGATGATTTGGCACGAATGTCTCCATCACCACGTCTTCCGAGGTGTGCCATAATGCGACTCCTTCAGGACGGCGACCAGTTGGCAAGTTCAGAATCATTGGTTGGACCAAGTCCAAGAACTCGCCTTGTTGCGTCCTTATGCGTTAGAGTCGATCACTCAGGAACGATATGCCTGAAGTTCTCTAGTGTGTGCTTTAGCCCCGCGACCCTTTTAGAAAACATTTCGGCAAAAACTGGATCTTTCTTCAGTCTTACCGAGGTTGTCCTGAACGTCGGTAGTTGAGTCAGTTTACAAAATAGATATCAGTATTCTGGACAGAGACAAGGCGCTATTGAAAGCGGATGAAGAAGGTCGTGTTCGTTTTGGGAGAAATGTTCTGCGTGCGATATTTCTGTTTGCGTTGATGGTGTCTGGAGGAGAAGATGCAACCATAAGCTCTAAGTGCTCAACAGCGGCGTTATGGCTAGATCATGTAGAGCGGATGGACACCACAGCTTAGGCCTGAAGATTCTTCGATATCGAGTAATGGGGACAACGCAACAGAGGACGTCCTCGAACGAGTTGACGCACACAGGTGGAGAAAGATCAACTTGGTGTGCCCAGCTGGCTGGACAGGTTTGTTGAGTGAGGCCCAAAACCACCCAAAAAACCACTCCGGACTGTAGAACCAATCAAAGAAGACGAATAACTCTCAAGTTAATACGTATGGATAAGTACGAGAGACATATGACATAAAATATAGAATCCCTTAGAAGTTCGTTGTTCCTTTGGGTTGGAAGTGCATGTGAATAGCAAGGGCTTTAAATTCAACTTTCTCAGTGGGCCGTTGTCCAAGACAGGATTGATTTAACGTTGGTACCAAGAGGAAATGGCATAAACAAGAGTGGTTGCTGCCAATGCTAGACCCAGATCCACTTAAAACTGTAGCGCCACCTACTTTATTGTCAAAATGGTTGTCCTCTTGTTGCAACGATACACGCACGTGTCTATACCGTGGTTTGCATAGCAGTTCTTCGCAGCTAACGTTCAGTGGACGAATTGGTGATCGGTGCCACCACATGCCTGTCAAGGAAACGTAAGAACGAGTAGACCACTGTTCGTGAAGCCGTGTGTGAGCCCCATGCGGATCCAGAGCGCGCAATGACTCGTCCTGCAATTTGCAGCTCTGCCCCTGAGCCATGTGTTTGCTGATTGGTTTTTAAAGCAGTTTGAAATGGATCCTGATCTGAGCAAAGTGACCATCTTCAGCGAAGGACATCAATTGAGGCCACTACCATAATTCGCTAGTCATCAACGAATTTCGAAGAGGATGCCACTGACGAGTGGGCATTAGACAGCGCCATTTTCCGAGAGGAACCTGGACTGGCTTATGGTACAGCAACTCGTTATACGAGGGAGACCTACAGCTCAACACGGATTTCAACTCACCAAGTGGGTACAACTTTTCTTGCCGGTCTGCCTTCTAAGCACTGCTGATGCGAAAGAGAGGGTGTCGTGAAAACGAAATTTTTGAACCCTCCACTTTTCTATATCGGCAAGTGTTGCATTTATTTGCATCAGCTGCTAATAATTCTATATTTAAAATGACTGGCTGCATTTGGAAGCGAAAGTCCTCACCACTCTCCAATTCCATTCTTCACTCGACCGTCTAATACGTGAAGTAAAAACCACAAATCAGCGGTTGCATAATCTAAACAAATGATGCTCGCCAACTCTGCGGGTCTGGCTGGTGGAATCCCCTTAATCACGGCAGACCTTGAAGTTCTAAGTCTTTTTCGGTAACGAGTTATTCTATAATCGATTCACTCCCAGCCATCCGTCCATCTATCTCTCGCGTCGGCAACCGGTTGGGCTTGGAGAGCCCCTTCTAATGCGCTGTCCATCTCGAGAGCTGAAGTGCCCATTATCCGCGCTGTAATCCTATCCATCATTAGACGGCCTCCCCACTACATTCCCACTAGACGCCGCTGTAAAATCAAACAAATCACCACTTACCGTCCGCATTATTCGCATCCAATTGGAGACCAATTTACACAGCCATTCGCTTCGACACTCGGCACCGCCGCCCGAGAATTTGCATTCCAAATCCATTACCGCCGCGTAGTCGCAGTCGTCGGTGTCCATTACCCAAAAAAGAATCGGGAAATGAACTTGTTCGCCAGCTAGCCAGCGTAGTCAGCAACATAATCAGCATAATGAGCCGAGCTTATGGCTCGAGACTCTCCACGATCTAGCTGATAAACCAATTCTGGCTGCATCGCAAGTGCTTCGGCGGATCCCATCAGAGACCGAATCGCGGGCTTAACTGCTCACCGTTCCGCGAACAGAAGGAAGCCCGAGTTGTTTATTTATTTTATTTCTTTCGCATTTTTTTTTTCCGCTTCGCCACCAAGCAACCAAACAACCACCCAACCAGCCAGTCTTTGGCACGCCGTGCATTACAATTCACAATTTACCAGCCACCGGCGGTGGTTGGTGCTTGGTCTCGGTCGGCTCTCGAGAATCTCGACTCTTGCCAGTGGGAAACTCCGGCTACACGCTAAGTGTAGCCGAAGACCTTGAATCTAAATAACGAACGTTCGCCGTTCGTTTATGGGGTTTCTCGGTTTCCCCCGGCCGCCGCCGCACTCGCAGCCACCTTGACCACCCCGCAGGGTGACTTGTGACTTGGAGTGAATTTGAATTTGGTTGTGTGCAGATTTCTTCACGACTTGGTCGTGGATGAGGTGGCTGAGGCGGATCTGAGGGAATGTGTGCTCTGCTTTGCCCATCATCTTCGGTCTTTGCTGCTGGAGTGGTCGTTTTTTTGGCGGAGGCTGCTGAGATGTAAATTTCTCCGGTGACAGCATCCAGATGCACGAGAGAGGCGCGTGAAAGGAAACGAAACAGAAATTATCTTCGCGGAGACAAATCTCTGTCGCCTAAGAGGTGCTTCACAGATCTGCTTGCCTAATCTGTGGAGAGGCGACTGGTTCTTGGATTTTTATTGAGCACTTCATCCCGACGTGGTTGGCAGAAGAAAATCACATACAGAGGAGCTACACGCGAGCAGGAACTGTGCGTTTTTTCGGTGCGTTCATGGTGACAACACAATTTGAATTGAAGTTGCTTGACATGCTCACAGTGTCGTCCTCGGGTAACCATCAGATTCAGACGAGCTGTGTTCAAAGAGTATGCGAATAGATTTGGATCCCCCAAGACGGTGGTGGTCTGGCATGGATGAGCTCATAACCCAATCAGAACTTTGGTCTGTCTAGAGAAGCAGTTAGTCACCACACACATCAAATGGACATAAATCAAACAGAAAGCTCCGTCGAATTTCTAGTTTCGAACGAGATGTTTGCTATTTCGGAGTGGATAATTATGTATATTGTCTATCTGTCTAAATTTAGCAAGACCATCCACCAGTTGGCTGGCAGTGAACTTCTTCATCTTCTTCTTTGACTGGCGCCACAGTCCGGGGTGAACCTGGGTCTCAGCCACCATGCCTCTCTATCTAGCTCGGTCTTGTGCTAGTTGCTTTCAGACACGCACGTTCAACTTATTTAGGTCCCCTTCTAGCTGCGTGCGCCACCGTGGGCGTGGTCTTCCTTTACCGCGTTGTCCCTCGGGGTTGGAGTCGAAGCCTTTCCGGGCCGGAGCATTGGTGCTCGATGTGACCTAGCCATCTGTGACGAGAGATTCGAACTCGTTTGATCAGGTCAATGTCGCTGTATAGCCCGTACAGCTCGTCTTTCAGTCTCCTTCCCCAAACACCATCCGTACATACGGGACCGAAGATAATTCGAAGGACCTTCTCTCGAAGCGACCAAGAATATTCTCGTCCGCTTAGTTACTGTCCATTCTTCTGCGCCATACAGCAGGACTGGGACTATTAACGTCTTATATAGAGATATCTTGGTTCTTCGAGAGATGGCTTTATTCCTCAGTGGCCTACCGAGTGCGAAAATGCAGCGGTTGGCCAATGTGATCCTCTGTTTTACCTCCACAGTAGCGTCGTTGTTTAGCAGTGAACTTACGGTGTGGAACCAGATTTCTTGTATTGTTTTGTCCACATTTCTTGTCGTCTTGTTGAATTTTTTCCACATGTTGCGTTTAAGAAATTTCGATTGTCAATTGGATTGAGAGCCGGACTTTGTGTAGTCCATCTTAAAACATTGATTTGATTGTCTTGATCCCACTGTTGTACTCAATTAGCAGTGTGCTTCGAGTCATGTTCATTGTCCTGGACCAAACTCCGGCTTAAAGGCTGATTTTCCATTGCGAAAGGCTCCATACGTGACTTAGTGATGAAATTATTAGCATTAGCAAAATTAATTCGCGATGTACAATTTTTTCGCATTAGCAGTATGAAAATTACTTGATAAATTTGATGAAATGCTGAGCTATTTTTTTGCAGTAGGCGGTGTGTTGCATAGTATGAACACACAGCGAAAGAGGGTAACGACATTATGAATATTAGGAATATTGTGTACACACTTAAACGAGTATGAAGTGAGCGTCAAGATATAAATGTCTCGATAGGGAACATTTGTTGTGAACGAGCCCTTATTTTGTTTTTGTTTGCTATGACATCTGTGAAAAATATTTACTATACATCAAGTCATTGAACAGACAAAATCTTATTTTTTCATCGTGTTAAAAATGTCGAATTTTGTACCAGAAAGTGATGATTGGCGGAAAGCATTCATTTTTTGTTAACATTTGAAGAAAAGTGCTGAAGAGTCGCATCGAATGCATGTCGAGGCATATGGTGATCACGCTCTATCAGAAGCAACATGCAAAAGATAGTTTCAACGGCTCAGAAATAATGATTTTGATGTGAGAAATGAGGAACGTGGAAGACTACCAAAAAAGTGTGAAGACGCCGAATTGCAAACGGTATTGGATGGAGATGACACTTTGAGTCAAAAGCAAATGGCAGCAATGTTAAATGTTGCACAACAAACAATTTCCGACCGTTTTTAATTTCCCATTAATAATTAGTGTCTTATTTTCCAAAAAAAAAACGATCATACCGGTACACCTAGCTCCACTGCTCCAGCTGCATATTCAGTTCATTGAACAGAAAGGGAAATCTTCAATCATATGTGTTTCCTCTTCTTGCAGCATCAGCAACTTTGTTATGAAGGTACATTCGCGAATTGTTATATTTCATTTTAATTTAGCGTTAGGATTACACATGCTAAAAATGAAAAAAAAAAATCGCATGCTATAATCGAAAATAGCATTAATTTCCATCCCTAATGTGACTACAATATATTCGCATATTGATGTTGATCCATGCTTCCAGACATCTTCTTGATTGACCCAACACTATGTCAAGAAAAAATTCCCATAGTATTTACGTCGCGTGTTTCACGGTTTTCAAAGTGCTTTTTGGATGAACGATAGACTTTTCCATTCCGAAAATATTGGGCTGGGAAGGGCATTCTGAAAAACGAGTCTCTTAACTCTGCATATGAAAGCAGTTTAAAGGGTAAACTGATGGACCTTCCTCGAGGCGAGACGTATATTGCACGTAAATTCATGGAAAAGAGGAACGCAGTCGGCTAGCTCTCTTGAATATCGATTTTCAAAACAGCGTTCGACTATGTTCGAGCAAATCTAATGAACCCGCCATATTGTTGTCACCCATAAGTTTTATCGCTCGCTTTTGGCTTGTATTTAGTAGGTGCAGGGTGGTCTTGTGGAGACCAGACCAAATTTGACCGTTGTACTCAAGCTTAGGTGGCGTGGAGGATCGTGGCGTTGGGGTTTGTGCGTCGACCCCAACCCAGACATCGTAGTTTCGATTCCAGCTCTGAGCGACACAAATAATTTGCACGACCCCACCTCTTTCGAGTCACTGACAATGCTCAAAGAGTATTTCCTGTCTAGAGAAAGCTTCTCAAACAAAGCCGTTCGGAGTCGGCATAAAACTGTAGGTCCCTTCCACTCGTGTGAGAACAATAGCACGCACAACACGAGTGGTTGCTGAGAAGCTAGGGCCTAGCCCTCTATGGGCTGTAGCGCCACCCATATTATTATTATTATTATTACTCAAGCTTAAGTAAATAAAAGTCAAATCTTCTTCTCCTTCTTCTTTGTGTGGCGCTACAGTCCGGGGTGGACCTGGGCCTCAACCAACATGCCTCTCTAACTAGCGCGATCCCTGGCTAGCTGTTTCCAGTTTCGCACACCAAGTTGGTTGAGGTCCTTCTCCACTTGGGTGCGCCACCTTAAACGCGGGCGTCCGCTGTTGCGTTGCCCGACAGGTTCGGATTCGAAGAATGAACATGTTCAGAGACGACTAAAAGTCAAATCAGAGGGTGTTAAATGTTTCTTTCATCGATTCATCGAAACCTAAACATTTCGCATCATTTTTGCGACCTCGAATATGTGATCGTTCCAACTGTGTTGATGCACATACCGTTTTCCGGTTTCATCGATACAAGCGCCATTCGTGAATAATGGCCGATTATAAGGGGGTTCAATTTAATGACAGCAGGCAGTATTGAGTTTTGGAAGCATTGAATTCCACTCTTTTGTTCTTACCCCAGTTAATTATGTTGCCAAGATCGGCATTCAATGTGCTTAACTACGCTGCCGTTCCAATACTGTGTCCAAGGGCAAGTTCCTGAATCTTGGAAGGAAGGTGCTGTTATCAGCGAAGGAATGGATTGGACTAGAAGGGGCAGACAGAAGATCATTTATAAAAATGAGAAAGAGTGTCGGAGTCAGAACAGAGCCTTGGGGGATACCAGCATTTATTTTGCGAATATCAGTCTTGAACCCATTCAAAACAAATTGAATTGAACGGTTCGAAAGGTAGTTTCTAATCCATAGAACCAAACACTCATCAACACCATAAGCACGCATTTTCGACAAAAGAGCTTGATGCCAAACTCTGTCAAATGCGTTAGAAATATCAAGCGCAACTATCTTGCTTTCGCCTGTATTGTGCAAAGATTGGTTCTACTTTTCGGTAAGATAAGCTATCAAATCACCAGCGGACCTGTTGCTGCAGAAGCCATACTGCCGGTCATTAAGAAGCGTCCGCGATTCAAGGGCAGACGATTGGTCAGCGTTTCCATCAGCTTAGAAAGAGGGGACGTGCTATGGGTCGGTACAAGGTGGGATGACGAAGATTCGCTCTTTTTAAAGACCATTTGCTCGGAAAGAGACCGGAATAGTGGTTTAGATGATAAAGTTTACACAGTGGTCTTGCCAGCGAAGAAGAAACCCTCTTCAGAAGTATTTGGGGAATTAGATTCGGACAAGTGGATTTGAGATCTTTATTAGGACGTTATTTTTCCATCCGCCACTATTGACGTCATCAGCGCAAACAGGACCCCGGATCGCATGGCATGATACTTTCTCTCGAAAAGGAGTAGAGCAAAACTGCCATGCTCGTCGTCAGGTATATTACCCTCAAACCACCTCGATTCTCTTGTGGATCTTATGGTCGGGCTAGCAGTGTCGGGTTTTAAGAAACCCACCGGTAGTAACCATTGGTTACGAAGCCTGATCAGAGCCTATATTCAGGTACCACGTGAGGTCAGGGGTCCCTTAGACCTAGTTTGAACCTCACCAAGCGGTTGGCCCCTTTGTGAGAGCGTCGTAATGGCTGTGGCTTAAACCCAAATGGCTGCGATGTTTGGTATTAAATGTATGCGGGGGCATTGTGACAATAAGAAACGTGCATACAATAATGCCTACGTATCACTCGTGGTTATGGTGCTTGACTCTGAGATGGGCATGGAATTATGACCCAGCTCAGTGTGGAGTTACAGAGTGGTTAGATAGGCCTCGCCCTTACAAAAGGGGATTGAATATTCCTTAAGATACGCACTCAATTGCTACTGGAGGTCAAACTGGGTATGAGGACCTACACGGTTGGTGATAACGTTAATCGAAACACTCACTTATCGATCATCACCTCTAGGGAGTAGTGTTTTTCCGAAGTACTGCCTTCTTTTCTTTGCTAGGGCTGGGAATCGCAAACCACATGTAGGATAGATTCGGTTTCTCCCAGTATGTTGTGATGCATTGCATACATATGTACTTGTGGCACATTGTCTGGTAAGGACTTCTATTTGCATGCGACTACAGCCGATATAAGATGTTGATTTCTTTTTGCACAGCTCATGCCAAGAGCTGTTGTTGTCTAGTTCTTGCTTTATGGAGCTAAGTGGTATTGCATTAGATTCTAACTTTCTCGCGAAGCTATCCGCTTTTTCGTTTTCCTTGATTGTTGTGTGTCCCGGTGCTCATCAGGGTGTCCCTGAGTTCACCAATCATATCTCACAAATGCTCTATCTGCACCCCTTAACAAGCTTCGATGTCAGAGTGACTGAGGCTATGGCATTTCTGCCACTTGGCTATCAGAACAAACTGCGATCGATTTGTAGAATGACTTGCAACGTTGTGCCTCGTGTATTGCCACTTTGACTTGATATTCTGGAAGACCAACGCATCTGCATCGGCAATGTATATGGGGATCTCCTCTATTGCTATTACATATCATTTGATTCTGCCATTGCTTCCGATCCGGAAAGCTTTGAGGAAAGTTCGTGTTCAGGGGCGCAGTAGGTTTGATTTGTATTCTGGTCCCCATCTTAAAAGTATGGGAACGCGACCACATACCTTAAAGAGTCACCTCGTGAAAGAATTGATCTTGAATAACCATCTCTTGGAGTCAAAATTTCATCTTAACTCGACAGTCATTAGGCTCATCTTTGACTCAATGAGTGTGCCAGTAAGCCATACTATCGCATTTGGAGCGAAATCAGTATAGAAAGACCGTTAAATTATGAAGCTGGCAGGCTTTGGTTTGGATTGTGGAAGGATGGACTCATCGACTTTGTTTGAGAAGCTTTTTATAGACAGGAAATACTCTTTGAGCATTGTCAGTGACTCGAAGGAGGTGGGGTCGTGAAAATTGTTTTCATTGCACAGAGCAGGAATCGAACCTACGGCGTCGAGGTTGGGGTCAACGCAGATACCCGATGCTTTAGGTTGACACGCGAGAAATGACGCTGTCGTGGACGTACTCTCGAAGTAATGTTTACACACGGATGGTCTCTTGATTTCACCCAATTCAATGGCTACTCTTTAAACATTTCTGGCATTTGTTCCAAAATCAAATTTAGCTCTGCCCTAAAAAAATGCACACACTCTTGTGTACGTCGAAGGAGGAACAACGTGGACCTACCACAGCGGCAGGCTGAATCCCTGCACATTCACATCATCATTACCACCTTGACACATGTTCCCTCCCGAGCAACATTTGTTTACTCAACCTCCTCGAGCATCGTGCGAACAGATTAAGCAGCGCCTGATGCGGCATGCAAGGCTTCTACCCAAATTACATGCGAGGCTTGTGTTTCTGCCTCGTTGACCCAAATTCGCAGGCCGCGCGTCGCGCAATTCGATAACAATCAAACCAATCCTCCCGTTTCGATGATTGTGTACCTTCAACCTTCGTCCGGATCCGCGAACCTACCCAAAATCCATCGATACCGTGCGGCAATAAAAATCGCGCTTGACTCACACCTATCAAGGGTTTTGCATGAACGCCACCAGCGTCGCGGTCGGTGCGAGTGCTGGAGCTGAGGATGAAAGCTAGGACAGGGCCGGGCAGGCCAGGGTAAGGTTTATCGGTTTGCCCGTTGCGCTGCAGTCGTCGTCGCCGTCGTCGTCGTCGATGTGGACATCGTTTTCGCTTGCAACTACGGCACGTACGATAATGAAGTGTTCGCGGGCCATTTTTCCGTTTTTGTGGTGGAAAAAATAGCGAGCAAAAAAAGCACACAAACATAAAAAAACAGTCACAAAAGCATGCATTAATCAGGCGGAGACCCGAGACCATGTGATGATAACGTGAGAAGGTCCACTTAACTCTTTTCGCCCGCTGCGCCGCAGCTCCGTCGCTCGTTCGCGCTGTGTGCTTCTTCTAATTCGCTGTGTGCTTTTCAAGAAATGACATACACACAAAAAGAGCAAAAAAAAAGAAAAGCGAAAGAGAATCACACAATCACACAAAAACTACCGCGACTTCGGTCGTAAAACTGAAGCTGAAACTCGCGAGCTTCTGCCACGGCGATTTGCTCGATGTGCCTGGCGACACTCGTCGAGTGCTCAAGTGATTTGTGTTTGCAATTGGCCCCACCGCGCACCGGCCGCCTTGCACATCAATAGATAAACACTCCGATATACACCTCAAGTCGCGATTGTTCTATGCCCAGACTCTCGACTGGCGCGGCAGTAAGACTCTTTGGCGGTGTCCGCGTCGCCTTCACCCTCATCCTCTTGACGGACTGACGTCATCTGCACTAAAACTGAGCAAAAAGCTGAAGAAAAACTCTGAAAAAACGGCTGCTGCATGTCCAAGAGACGTGCTTCTAAAGTGATTTGTAAATCTATCTTGACCCCCTCCGCCATCCAGCGCGTCCGATGTTGTTGCCGAGAAGCGTTTGGATCGTTTAACAACAATTTGAAGGTTGATTTGGTTAAAGGTCTCAATTATCAAGCCGAAGCTGAAGTGTTTGCGTTACTCACTCACGGCACATTAAAGATTTGTTGTTTTTTTTTTTCTACCTTTGCACGCAAATCACTTGACGATTGGATTGGAGTTCGAGTTCGAGTTCGAGAATTCGTGGATTCTGGCCGAGTGCGTGGAGGGTGTGCCACAATGTCTGACGACCAATGGTGGTTGGTATTGAAATGCCACGAGAGCCAGTGGAGCCAGTGGAATGGGGGTGCACGATGTTCGTCGAGGAGAAGTTTTCTTTGACTGTTGAGGCATTTGTGGGACATTTTTGGCGTCAGATTTAAAGGTCGTTTGATGGTGGTGCTATGGACAGGAAGAGTGGAGTAAGGAATCGATGAAGAATAGTGTCAAAATTGTAGTGGGCACACAAGTGTTGTTCGCAGAAAGTATACAATTTTCCAGGGAGTTGTTCAGTTATCATCTACAGTCGCTAGCTACTGTAGCTGAAGTTGAGTAGAGGTACAATTGCTGCCAAGACATCAACCAAGGCAGAGAACGCCAACCACAGGAACGCTCCTTCCACACTGCCAAGTCCAAGAGTATTTGGATTTTTTTTATTTTTAATTCATTTATTTACATAGTAGACAAAAATGGTTAAAACTATCTTAACTAACTCAACTGCTCTTGCTCTTGCTCTTGCATCTAACCTACTGACTCTATACGGGTACTCTAAGCTAATCTAATCAACATGTGTGTTGTGCCTTTTGGCTTATGCTATGTTTTTTGTCTTAATGGACACACTGTTTTTGTTTCATTTTTTTAGCCATGAAAACTAATTTAACTATATATATTAGGACTGGTATTGGTTTAACCACCAGTTAAATTGGCGTTCTCTGGCAGACTCTCTCCTGTCTCGTACAGAGCTCTACTGAACCGGAGGAGTACACTGTTAGGCGTACGACATGGAAGATTACAGGACATCCGTGTGGATCCTGTATTAGGCCATTTGTGTCGAGGTAGGGGAATAAAGCCGTTAAGGCGCACTCCGTCATAGTACATATGGTTGGATAGTAAGCTCCAAATATCAGACTGTTGGAAGAAGCCAGACTGTTGGTGGCCCGTGGCGTTGTGGGTATGTGCGTCGACCCCAACCTCGACGTAGTATGTTCGATTCCAGCTCTGAGCGACACAAATAATTTTCACGACCCCACCTCTTTCGAGTTACTGACAATGCTCAAAGAGTATTTCCTGTCTAAGAAAAGCTTCTCAAACAAAGCCGTTCGGATTCGGCATAAAACTGTAGGTCCCTTCCACTCGTGAAAGAACAATAGCACACACAACAGGAGTGGTTGCTGAGAAGCTAGGCCCTCGCCCTCTATGGGCTGTAGCGCCATTCATATTATTTTATTATTATAACCCTATCTCTGGTTCAATATTGACTGTGAACTACTCTAACAACGCTGGCTTGGATGATTTAAAGTAATCTGAGAAAACCAATTGACATTTCTCGATAGCACTTCAAATTTTGCTGAATGCCTGTGAAGCGGTTTACAATCAACGTGTTTCTGTTTTTAAAAGGCGTGCTAAATTTAACGCAGGTTTTCAACTAAATGAGAAAATACAGTTTTTAGTCCATAGATTGCTCTTGACATAATCACTCTTGTCTAGTTATTCGATACCTGGTCTGTAGGGCAAACATTATTTTCAGCTCCACCTCTTCCAAGTCACTGACAATCCTGCACGTATACAACTTTAGACGATTTTCAAACTTGGCAGTTCGGAGTCGGTTTAAATTGTAAAAGACTGGTTGCTGTAGAAGGTGTGCCTGACCCTTTACGGGCTGTATTAATAATAATAATAATATGGGTGGCGCTACAGCTCGTGGACTCCGAACGGCCAAGTTGGAGAAGCTTTTTCTAGACAGAAGTACTCTATGAGCATTGTCAGTGACTCGAAAGAGGTGGGGTCGTGAAAATTGTTTTCGTCGCACAGAGCAGAAATCGAACATACTACGTCGAGGTTGGGCTCGACGCACATACCCACAACGCCACGGGCCGCCCACATGACTGTAGTATGTCTTCTTATACGATAGTTTGGCATTACGAATCGATCCTGTTCTTTTTCTTCTCGTGACGACACGGACCGATGGATGATGGGTCTCGATCGAAGCCAACAGAGATAGCTCGATCTTTATGCAGCTGCCTCCAATTTCGCGAGCCACATTGGTTGAGGTCCTTCTCCAATGGGGTGCGCCACTTTAGCCACGAAGACTCTTCGGGTTGGAGCACTTTTCTTTATGAGCTCCATCATGCCAAAACCGTTTTAAGCGTTGAGTCCGTAGATGCCTGGCTCAACTTATGTCACTGTACAGTTTGTGGTTGAATCTTTTAGCCATCAATGTAAATAAGACCAAACATTGTACTGCGAACTTTTTCTGGAAAAGACCAAGGACTTGACATTGTCGAGGCTTTCGGGAAGATCGTGCTTCAGTGAGTTTTGCACAATCTGCTCCAGGGACATACGCCTTGCCTCAAACCTTTTTTAACATTGAAGGTCTCGGTGAGATGATACCGACCTTGATGTATCCATTGTCACTCTGCTCAGTCTCACAAGTTTGTCCACATCTCTAGATGTATCTCTAACTAAGAAGGGATTTGCTTTAGCAGCCAACTTGTCTCTGTGGGTCGGCTGTGATCTGTATGGCTAGTCATGGTATTCACTTGTTCAGTGCAAAGGGATGGGGAGAGATAAATAAAGACCTACAGTCGCTGACGGGAGCTGACAAGACCAGTTGCAAGTGAGTTTCGCAAACTAATCATCTTCATCAACGGACGGAGCACTGTCAATCGATGGTAAGCTACTTGTTTTGGCCGCATTTAGAGAAAAATGTGGTTGCAACAAGACGGCGCGACATAACCAACGCAATGGAGGACGTTCTGTATCAGCATTTTGAGCTGTTCATTTAAGTAGTCTCTGTAGAGATGAGCCCACAAATCCCGACAAGATTTTTACACTTCTTGTCGGCATTTGCAGTCACAACCCTTGGTCCAAGGAAACGGGACTGGAAGAATTTCTAGCAATCGCTTCTGCATAAGGAAACAACTGGAAGACGAAGCCCTGAATAGAGTCAAAAATTGTAGACTTACACTAGGCAGCGAGCGATTAATTTGCAAAGCAAGAAGGGATTACCGACAATCATCAGTTTTAGTTACAAGGAAGTGCACGCTAATCGAAGTCCTTATTACAAGCTGTAGTTGAAGAATCTGGAAGAAACATAATCTGTCCACCATCTGCTTCCCAAACTTCGTAGTTTCTGGGAAGACTGCTGACCTAAGAGCGGTCAAATTGGTTATTAATAGATCTGGTCGTTGTAAGCCTGGAGCTTCCCTAACTTGAAGCCACGCTTATAAAGATCAGACATTTTGAATGCGATGTTAAGAAGACTTGCTCCTCGATCCCTTAATAGTTGATGCAGTCAAATGGACCTCTTTGCTGATATTTCCAGTTGGACATGCAAGACGTTGTCGACATACGGGCTACAGTATGTGACTAACCCGATCGTCTCCATTTGCCTTCGTCTAGATTGGGCAGAACTGCTTGACAAGGTGTTTGGGTTCTCATCACCAGGCGGTTTAACAGTGATTTCTGCACATTTTCAGTGTCGACTGCGACTGATGCTATCAACTGATAATTTTCATGGCGACAATCTTTTTTGTTTGAGACCAAGTCTCTTCTTTTCTTCAAGCCCACTATTGGCTGTAGTTCATCGCTGCATCTGTTGGCTACCAGTTTAAAGCATGCCTGAGCTCGTTGTTATACCATCATTTGATAACGTCGTAAAACCCACTACATCATTCAATTTCCTATTAGCCACTGATAGAGATTATTATTCTAATCCGTCACATTCTACTGTGGACCATGCGGTCATTTGCGGCCAGTACTAAATCAACTGCAAAAAAGATTGCAAAGCTCTTTTAGACTAATTTACAAGAGCACCCTTTCCGTACCTCTATCGTCGTCGCCGACCCTGAAGAAAGTGTCACAATTCCTCTCCAAGTTCCCGCGATATACACGCTCCCAAGTACCATCTTGACATTGCCCAGCGATCACGTCGACGTCGAAGATCAAGCTCAACTGCCGACCTCAACCGTCAATACCTGAATCAATGCTAGAACCAATTGTGACACTCGATCGATGGCAGTTCCCCAGCAGCAGTAGCCATCTCGTGAATCTCGTAAAAACCAAAACAACGAACACATCACGAACCGCAGAAAGTCTATTAAGCCAACCACACGATTGCCATCAACTCAGAAATGCAGGAAGGGCTCCCCAAGGTTGCACTAATTAATATCACTTATAACCTCAGCCGTAAAAATGAAACATGAGTTATGAAGCATTAGACCCTAACTCTGTCGCGCACAGCCACTGCCGCCACTCGGCGCGGATTGGCTGTGGCAAGAAGACAAAGATCAATCTTCGCGTGGCTGGCGTGCAAAACCTTTTGACGTGACGCCTCGCAATTAGACCGAATTACCGAACGTGATTTTCGGCCAAACTAGTGACTGACTATCTTAGGGTTAGAGATCAAATTAAGAAAGCGAATTTAAAGGCACTCTCGTACTGTCCGAATGGCCATTTAAACCCAAGGTTGTCCAAGGTTTCAGATACGAGCTGTGCTTATCGCGGCTGCTTTATTTTCGGTGGGGGGCATTGTGGTCGGAGATCAAAGTGCACTCGGGTAACTGGGATTTACTTTCGAGTCGAGATGAACTGATGTGACATGTCTCAGGTCGTTTTCTTGATTGACATCCTCCATAGCTGATGGATGTTGTCTGCTGTTTTGCTTTCGTCGTTGGTGTGAGGAGGCCAGTGGGGACATAAAAGAAAGTGGGAAGAAAGTTGTTCACGGGACTAAGAGGCGCCGCTTAAAGAATTTAACTGAAGGATATGATTTTGACGCCACTCCTGGGTTGCTGATACAGGATGAGGAATTCTTGCTGCTGCACCAAGGTCGATAATGATATCACGGAGACGTTCAATGTCAAAATAGGTTTTACGCAAGTATAATGTGACATTTAGAGTCGGACCGAAGGCCAGTTTTTCTGCCGAAGCTGAAGCCGAATATGACGGTATAAGTCTGTTGAATTCCTAGCACAGGCGAAGGACGTGATGTTGAATGAGGGCAAAACGAATTCTATGCTGTCCCCATGAAAGGACGACATCAAACGTCTTAGAGAAATTGTCGCAATGGCCAGCTATAACTTCGATGTAGTTAAGACCTCGGCCTCCAAGTAAACAATACGAATAACATCAATACTAGGATTAAGTGTTGCCAACCGCTGTTTCTAACAGCTCAAGAAGCAAGTGAATAACAGAGTCCTCTCTCCGAAGGCCAAGTTGGTTCTTTACAAGACTGATTATCTCCGTCTTGATCTACGGCGCAGAGACATGTACTTTATCCAAAGCGGAGGAAGAGGCATTTGGGTTGAATGAACAACAGTGCTCCCGAATTCCGAATCCTGCATCCCGCCAGTCCTCGACAGCGCTGGTCGCACGACCACGAAACCGATGGCGCGCACAAGTGGAGAAGGACCTCAACCAACTTGGGTTGCGAAATTGGGGTCAGCTAGCTGAAGATCGTGCCAGCTGGAGAGGTTGCCCAATTCCTTCTCCAAGAAGAGTATGAGAGGTTTCGAGGTAACTTGTCTCGACCAACCGACTGGTTGCCAAGGGTGATTCTCCATCATGATGTCGTTTACGGAGTTCGCGTTTGCCCGGAGGTAGACAAACTTCTTGACTTTTAGATCATCTCGATTCGTTTTTTCTTCAGTGTACTGAGGTCGTGCACATCGATGTGAAACTCGCTGGTCTTCTCCATGATTTGCAGTGTCAGAAATTAGCCTACATTCAATATGCCGAAAGCCACGCTGTGCCGAGTAGTACAGACCAAAACGTTGGCAGATGTTTCCTATTATCTCTAGCCTATCCGATATTCCTGATCTGGGAGGTAGCCTCAAGTGGTTTCCGCCATTTCTTTGATGGCCGAGTGGCTGTGCAACCATAATTCGTTAGTGTTAATGATTAACGTATGCTAAGGAAGATCCTGGCAGACTCAAGAGATGAAGATCGACACCCACCACGTATTTGTCAATTTCAATACCACAACGCCATTCTAGTTTTGACAGTCCTGCCAAGTTCGTCAAGTTGAGCCGGGGATGACGATGGAGAACTCTCGCTGCTCCATCAAGACCGATAAGGAACAGACCGAGACTTTCAATTCAAACAAGGTTTTAGACAACGCGCCAAACTGTAATGTAACTTCTTCTTCTTCAAACCATACTTGCGAATATTGTTCGAAACAACACCAGAGGCTCGATTTGCCAAAGGTCCGTTCAGACGCTTGCTTTATAGTAGCTCGCAGAAACATTGAGGTAGTCAAGGACTTCGTCTACATGTGCCCTAAAATAAACAGGGACAATAACACCAGTATCGAGATCAAGCGCAGAATTACTCTTGCCAATCGGTGCTTCTTTGGGCTCAAGAGGCAATTCAGTAACAGAGCCACCCCTGTCCTGCTCTACAGCGCAGAGACAAGGGCGCAATTAAAAGCGGATGAAAAAGCTATTAGTCGTTTTGAGAGAAAAGTTCTGCGTACGATCTCTGGTCCTGTTTGCGCTGATGTCGTCTGGATGAGAAGGTTCAACCATGAACTGTACCGGCTGTACAGTAGCATGCACCTAGTAAGTGTCTTCGGATCCAACGCTTAAGATAGCTAGATGCTCGATGGCTCCTGAGTCTTTGAAACAGACCCATTGGAACAAAGCAACAGAGGACGTCCTCGAACGAAACGGCGCACACAAGTAGAGAAGGACCTCTACCAACTTTGTGTGCACAGCTAGAGGCAACTGCCGAAAGATCGTGCTGGCTGGAGAGGCATATTGGTTGAAGTAAAGAGGAAGAAGAAGATGTATGGGTGAGGTTGAAGTAACAGGATTGCAGCTTATGCCCATTGTGCTAACACGCGGATCTATGCCTAGTCCACAAACAAGTTCTTGACTTTTCGACAGTTTTTTTCGTCGCTTAGATCGGACAGGTGGATGAGTGGACACTGTAGTTGCATAATAAGTATACAATGGTCATCGTCAGCCTAGCTTCTACAGCTCCTGATGATGTCATTATTAGAGAGAATCCTATTCTAGAGACGTGAGGGTTCTAAGAGGGTTCTAAGATTAGGCCAGCTCATAATGATAAGGTTTAGTGATTGTTTGGCTAGGAGGCATCCGGTGCCAATTCACCACCTAAGTTTTTCAAGAGCATGTGTGCCCAGCGTCAGTAGATGCTCTACAGTAGCGATAGCCATGGATGGTGGCTCGTTATACAGAAGGAGTACAGAGTTTGTACACTAGCTCACTAGCGAGTTTATCCGCTTTGCATTTCTCTGGAATGTCATAGTGTCCCGGCACCCACGTGATTAGGATGTCAAACTACTTGGCCATCTCGTTAAAAGATAAGTGACAATTAAGAGAAGTTTGGAGTTGAAGGTGACTGACCACATTATTTCTTAGCCACGGTGCTTCCTTGATCGTTATGGTTTCAGCCGGGAAAACGCTGCAATAGATGGTTAATTGGAAAAACAGCTGGATGTTCGATGTAGGCTCACCGGAGAGTCTCTCAATCAATTCTTCTTCAAAGCTCTGGCTAGCTCGGCTGTGTTCAGGCGTCCAAGTTGAAACTCCTCTTTCTTGGTTGGAAAATCGTGAGGCTCTGAGGAAATGGTCGGAGGCACGTTGCAAATATTATCCCTGTGCAGGCAATTCATCGATCCGTAGAAAATTTTGAGTGTGAGATCAATCGCCCACCAGAACTTGGTGTGAAAGCAGACACCGAAGCGGCCAGCATCGAAGAAGATCTAGAAATGACAATATAGGCGACCGCCAGATTGTCAACCCGCATTATTTAAGGCAAGACCTTAACTCAGGCGACGATGCGACGTGAATTGGCTGATGTCTGCCGACGATTCCGATTTTGATAAAAAAAAAAGCGATGCATTTTTGGCTCAGCACGGGAAAATGCACTTGATGCCGAAGAGCCACATTTCAGAGCAACTGCCCAAGGGACCGATGGACTGCTTATTGCAATTAAACGAGAGGACTCCAGAGAGTTATAAGCTACCGCTTTCGCGAAGTAATGCTTCGTCAGTTTGACACATGATTCGACTAGAACGAAGTTGTTTTCAGAATCACCCCCAGTTAGTCATCGGCACTGCAAGTCAAAGACATGATGCCAGCTAACCAGTGAAGGGTCACGAGTCGATTCTTAGTCATCGGTCATCAACAGTTGCTGAGGCTGACTGTTGCGAGTTACCTAACGCCCGAAGACTCGGGGAGCCTGTGGTGATTTGTCACTGCGCCGAGATGCAAGTACAAAGTCTATTGCTGACTAATCGCGCGACGATCTTTTCAATAAAGCATTACCCTTCGATTGCGGCGCTGTGATTAAACAGTCCGTCGCAGCACTGGACCCTCCTCCACTCAAGGTCAGGCGGGTTAGAGAGCGGGTTTCTCCCATAAGTTCACCGCCAGCGGATTCCCATTGTCATTGCCTCCGTCCACACACACACCATCGATACCCATCAGAAGTGTTTCGTTTCGTTTGTTCGTGGTCTACTGGGCTTCCGAAATACGTTTTTGCTTTCGTCGACACAAAAGCCCGACCAACCGACCAGCCGACCAGCCAACAAACATGTCGCCTCGCAATTTGTGAATCTAAAAGTCAAATCAAATGTGTTTTTTGACCTCGACTAACATCCCGTGATCACCTCATTATTCATTTCGGGGGCAGTTTTGCGTGCACCGGCGCGTCTGTGAGTCAAAGTGGCTCATTCTCGCCTTTTTGTTTATCCTAATTGCATCGTTTGCACTGGTGAACCTTCGCGCGTCTGCGGCGGCAGTCGGCGTGTTAAGAATTCACTTTTTTTGTGCTTTTAATTGACATAATTTGACACATTAATGTTCCTTAACGGGTTTAATTAGTGTCGATCGCGGGGCGGTTTTATGTGCACTTAGTGTGGTACTGCAAGCCGCTTTATTGCTGCAGTGTACTCGCAAATGGGTTGGCGTCTGTCGAACGAAGGGGTTTTATTTATGGGGAAGCGTTCGTCATCTGTTTTTTTGTCAAGCCGATGTCACCTTCGAAGCTTGTCTTGGTCTCTTGGCCTTTTCGCTCAGACGACGGCGTCGGCGGGGTTCTCTTGGCGCAGCGCTGTGACAACAGGCATCTCTGAACCCTTGTCGACCACGAGTTGAAGGTCGGTTGATGTTTTGATAGAGAGACTCTGAGTCAACCTGGGGTCTTGAGTGCTGAGTTGCAGTTTTGTTCATTCTACGAAATAGGGAATGAATGTCACTGTCAAGGCACAAACCATGAGTGGTAGGGTTGGGGAAACTACGGAACAGGGAGGTGCAGCAAAACTTTGCACATATCAGAAAGGTGTGAAAGAAATCCAACTGCTCGCATCGCATGTAGAGGTAGATTGGGATGATTGTGGAGTGAAACGGCTTGGAGTGGCGGTTGATGGTGAGAAAAGAACTGCCTGGCTTAAAACACTCGGTGTGCCATCAGGAGAAGAAGTGGACCTGAGACTGTGTTCTCTTGGGGGACTCTGCTTCTCGTGACTGCGATGCACTGCGGCCCGAAAAACTAGCAAATTTGTTGAGAGAGCAGCTAAAAAACCTGTTTTGGAAGGAGTTCGGCGAGAAGCTGCGAAAAAAACTCTTAGCCGACTCCCGATTCGGAGTCTAAGACTCTTCGGTCAGTGTTATCCATACCCTCTACATGGCCTAGCCATCTTGTCCATTGAAACCTTAGACTAGTGTCGCTGTACAGCAAGTACAGTCCGTGATTGAACCTTCACCAGACAGCGCAGACAGCGACTTCAGCGCAGACAGGACCAAAGATTGAACGCAGAACTTTTCTCTCGAAGAGACCAAGGGCTTTAACGCCCTTGTGATAGTCCAGCATCCGCGCCATAACATCTCATGACAGCTTGTCGCCTTGTCTTTTGGCTTTTTTGAAATGAAAGGTCTCGATGAGTGGGTTGTTAAGATGGGCGATGTTAAGGACTCTTGTCCCTCGATAATTGGCGCAGTTGAGGAGTGTCCTTTCTTGTGGATCGGGCAAACGATACTGAGATTACACTGCTTTAGAGAGTTCTTCGAACATTCCGTATGCACCAGCAGCCTTGTTCGAATTTGGTCTCGATATCGCAGTCTTCACTTCGTTTAGGACAGGTAGACGAACTTCCCTTCTATCATTGTCCATTGCGTGGAGTGTAACTTTTGCCTGACAGCGGTATTGGTGTCCTCTTCTCCGTTTAACAGTCTGCAGAAGTGATCACTCCTGACTCTCAGTATCGACTGCGACTCTACTACGAGTTGTCACAATCTTCTAAAAAGCCGTGCAATTGGTAGCATACGCGGACGACATTGACGTGATTGGTCGAACCCACCGTGCCGTCAATGAAGCGTTTGCTGGTATTGAGCTAAATATAAGCTGGATATTTGTTTTACTGATAGAACTTTCAGACATTTCTGCAGTAACACCTCTCCATTCCCTCGATCACGCGCTTCTCATGCTCTTTCTACTTCTTTTTGGGAAGCCCGTGCTCTTTCCTTCTTTTAAGTTCGTAGAGCTCACGAACCACTCTCGTTCTTCTGTCCAGCGTCGCCCTATATCCTACTTGCTTCGCTGAATGCGCCTGCCAACACACGTTGCCAAACCAGGGTGTTTTTCTAGGTCGCGTTTTAAAAGCCAACACATCAGAAGTAACTTCTCTGGCGGCATTTTGACAACAATTCCATTGTTCATCGATTATTTCGCCTGGCAGGGTTGGACTCTCTGAGAGCTTCAGGGAGACTCCATCGGAAAAGTTCATAGCGATTGAGATTGTAGCTTTCCGACGTCAAACTGTTTTGGTCTTGCTCTACTCCGTTGTACAATCGATATCCGAGTTCTGACCTTGGCTACAACAAGGTAATGATCTGAGTCGATGTTAGTAAATCGTAACGTAACGTAACGGACATCGAGGATACTGGAGATGTGTCTGACGTCGATCGCAATGTGATCTATCTGGCTGACGGTTGATTGCTCAGGAGACCCCCAGGTTCCTTTGTGAATGTTAAAGTGAGGGAACCGCGTACTGGCTACAGAAAGGTCTTGCCTCATCACGAAGTCCAACAGACTGAGTTCATTCTAGTAGTCATGTAGACTGTTTCGACTTCAGCAAAGACGTCTTCCTTGTCCAGCTTTGCATTGGAGTCTCCTAGAACGAAATGTGTTCGGGTTAACGGTGATAAAGCATAACTTTTCACTGGAAGCGTTGGAAATCGTCAAAGATGCGTCTTGTCATCTCTCCTTTTCATTATGTGCGTGCACTCGATAGATTTGTGACCGTATGTGCAGACGCTGGGTTGAAAGCTAACGTGGACAAATTAGAGGTGATAGTAATTTCCAGAGCGCCTGTTCAGTGCATTCCACATGGAGGCCCATTGAAGCAGGTGGAGAAGTTCAAGTGTCTCGGGGTCTTTTTCTGCCTGCACATCGCCGACGTGCCAGCCGTGCTCGGTCGCGGTCATCTCGGCGCTCAGCCTCATCGCGTCGCAGGTCCCGATCTAGGCGCCGTCGTTAAGGTGGCTGTTCCAATTTATTTTGTATGTAAATAAATGCCACTGGGGTGTAGAACTTAAATGAATGACGAAATATAAGTGATGAGAGGAGCAATGCTGAGTTTTTCTGAAGGGTTGGCCAAGCTATATCAACATTCAAACAGCTTGGAAGATCTGTAATCAGAAAGGCGGAGAGCTCAGTATTTGTTCCAACTCTCACGTACGGTGATGCAATTTAGTTGATGTCCGAAAGAACAAGAAAACAATCTGCCGAGAAGAGGCCGCGATGAAATCAATGACGAGCATCTACTACTCCGAACGGAAAGAACTATGCGTCAATGGCTTGGGCACGTTGCACAAATATCCCCACCATCACGTCTTCCGAGGCTTACCCTAAATGCGACTCCATCACTAAGACGTTCGCTTGGCAAACACTGGTCAAGGCGGTTGGACCAAGTCAAAAAACTCGCTTGGCTCCGCCTGGGCAAAAGTTCTAAGAAGTTAGAGTCTACAGCGGAGGATCGAGTGGCCTGGCGGTCTTTAGTGCGTGCTTTACCGCCACGCGACCGCTTTAGTGGATCATGCGGATTAGAAAATGATGATGACGCCGCTGTCAGCAACCGTGATTAGTTCTAAATCAAGATTGACATCGGAACGCCTCACTCATGGCCTGCGCAGGACTCCGCCCTCCTTAAAATCCGATTTGAAGCCTTAACTTCCATTATCCAACAATCACTCGTGGCACCACGGCTCAGTGGTTTTTAATTCCATCCGTCAAGTGTAATCATCTCAAGACACTCACGTGCCCATCAACGCAACCACAAGCAAAACCACTTAAGTCCGGATCAACAAATGAAACCTTTCTCGATGGAAATTACAGCACAAAACCGAAAGTGACAACACACCGAAGGAACAGCACAAAGCGCGCCACAAAAGAACAAAAGACCGAGAGCCAAAGTCCCATTCTAAGACCAGGGGCGGCGTGCCGCAGCCAATTATAACATTCACCACAGCATTTTTATTTCGTTTTATCGGTCCTAAGCGCTGCCGCCCCACCGCCGCCTGGAGGGTGTCGTCGCCGCTTCGTTGAATCATCAGATTTGGAGTCGGCCGCGGGAATCCAACGACGGGGCCACCGGGGACAGGCTGTGAAGACGACTCACGTCACAGGTAGAATTCCGATTGTTACCCTGAAAGCCCTTGCGCGTCACCGCCGCACCGCACCTCTCAGCAAACTGAAACCGATGGTCAACCGCCGGCAATCGCCAGGGATTCCAAGACCACTTGAGTGTCACTTACAAAGCACAGGCCCATAGAGAGACCGAATGCGAGGGCCTCCGGTGATCGAGAGCCCATATTTGAAGTGATCAAGTGATCAAGTGATCGAAAAACAACGCGAAACAGCATTGTTGACGGATTTGGTTGCCGCTCGTCTAGAGACACTCTCGCATAGTCGTCGTCGTTGTCGTTGTTGTCGTCCAGATTTGTCGCGCGCTCGAGAATGGCTGTGCCTGACCAAAATCGCAACGAAGTGTGCAAGCGAATGAGTCGCGCACCGCACACGGCGGCAATTAGAGGGGCGCGTTCAATTAGACACTCGCCCGGTGGCAGTGACAGTGGCAGAGTGACAGACTGTGTGACAGGGAAACAAAGCGCTGTTGTCGTCGTCGCCCTGGGTGCACGGTTTCATGGAGCAAATGACCCATTTCTGGAGCTGCAACTGGATATCGATTCTGCACGCTTCTGCGGCGATGTCGTGCAGGTGATGGCTTTTGTGTGCGAGCCGGTGGAGGGAAGTTTATTGTTTCCAGGAAAAAAGAACACAGACGGAGAATTGAAGTCAGGAGATTTAAAGAAAGGTCAACGACTGGAGGGAGAAGATGATGTAGTGGAAAAATCAGGTGTCTTAACGGTAATTAAATTGATTTAAACGATTACGATGCGGATGTGGGCCATCGTGAGGCTGAATTGGTTTTCTTGGTTTTCTTTGCGTTACTCTTCGCAGGAAGTGCATTGCATCGATTGTTATCGATCATTCGAACGAATAAATATCAACCCCTTAATGCTGAGCGGTTTTAAGAAAGAAAAAACACATCCCTTAGATCAATGATCAAGGAGAATGCTATGACGGCGGTGTTTAGTAATCTTGTACAATGGGTTGTCTAAAATGCAACGACAGAGACTTCCAAGAACATTTTATGTGATTGCCTGAGTTATGAAATGTCCCGTGACGATTAAATATTTAACAAATTAAAACACATTTGAATTAAAAATATATTTATTTTGCCAAAAGAACAAACTTAATAATTCCGACCGTGTCGGAGGAGAAACATTGGGAAACAAAATACAATACTACGCTACTGAACTTAAAGAAGTAAGCAACTAGGACGGAATAGGAAAACATGTACGCAAACAAAAGTGACAACACATGCATGCACATGCACATGATTCAATTTTTCGGGGCTTAAAGTACAGCAATATACCATGGTATTGCTGTACGTAACTCCTACACTACTCTGGTTATAGAAGTGTATTTTACATAGGGAAGTATTTTTTCTTTTTGATTAACTACATCCCTTCTCCTTGTCTTGACATAGGTCCATTTTGTGCTTTAGGCCGCAGTGGCCAGTAAGAAAGCTCGTTAAGATTCATACACTTCTCAAGGCCTTGTAGTGTGCTGTACCCACACTTGACCAATTTGGAGTCCATAAGGCTGGACGGTAACGGATGAGGGCTGCCTGTGTGAGAAGATTTCAGTTCTTACTGGTGGCGCTGCAGCCCGAGGTTGACGTAGGCCTCTCCCAACCAATGTCTCCAGTCTTGCACGCCAAGTTGGTTGAGATTTGAATTCTAGCACCCTTAATACCTTGGTGTACATTCTTGACCTCAAATAATCTGGTGGAACAATGCTACATCACCATGGTATCCGGCTTCTTACATAACATGTCTCTTTTAGGAGATCGGTGTTTGTGCTGCTAACAAATCAAACGTGCGATTGTGGCCGACGTATGTCGTTCCTCTTGGGCATTGTCTAAGGCCCGAGGGATTTGCTGATCAATATTATGGGTGGCGCTACAGCCCGTAGACGGCCAGGGCCTAGCTTCTCAGCAACCACTCGTGTTGTGCGTGCTATTGTTCTCACACGAGTGGAAGGGACCTACAGTTTATTGCAGACTCCGAACGGCCAAGTTTGAGAAGCTTTTTCTAGACAGGAAATACTCTTTGAGCATTGTCAGTTACTCGAAAGAGAAAATTGTTTTTGCCGCTCAGAGCTGGAATCGAACCTACGACGTCGAGGTTGGGGTCGACGCATATATCCACAACGCCACGGGCCACCACTGATCAATGATCATTGCTGATCAATGCCAACTGTTATTTACATATGTACGTACTGAGCAACTGATGTCGCATCCAGTTATATAATCAAAAGTGAACGAAACTTAATGAAACGAAGTGAAGTGGATGGAAACCTTTTTAAAAATTCTAAGTCTGGACTCTTCATGAATCTGTACGTCTCGGGCGGGTACACAAAATGGCAGAGAAGATCTTATGCGCGATGTTAAGAAGGCTGATCCCTCGATAGTTGGCGCAGTCAAAGGAGTCTCCTTTCTTGAGGATTGGGCAAACGATACTGAGATTCCACTCGTCGGGTATGCTTTCCTCAGACCATATCTTATGTGGATGTGGATACTTCTCCCGAATCGGGGGTCAACAAAGACCACCCATTGCCACTTGGATACGCTTCAAATGATCAACTAATTCCCTTTGCAAAATCCAGTTTTTTCCCCAGACCCGTCGCCCATGTACAACGGGGTAAGGCTTCGCTTTAAAAAGAGAAGACTGCATTGAGTTGGGCATAAATTGATAAAGATTGGTGCATTGGATATCCTTCGATTGGTAAGGCGTTGTGAAAAATCGAAGAGACATTAAATTTCAGTTACACTGATCTGGATCTGACAATGGAACGATCTTCCACCTGAATGTGACAAGTTCTTAAAGGTGCACAAATCTATGAGTGTCATGTATCGGACCTATTTGGACAACCCACTGCAAAACGGCCGCACCCATGCCTCCTCGCTCCTAAGCGAAGATTTATTCCTCAATGAAGTGAACAACAATGTTATTACCTAGCTTAGCTCATCATCTTTTAGTGCTTTTGCAAAACTCGCTGCAGGTAGTTTCGCCTCAAATTACCTCCGAAATCCAATTGGTTCCACTTGGAGCCGCCAATAGAAGAGGTGCCGCCGACAGGCCGAAGGAGACCCCGCTCAACCACAGAACCCAACCACATCCGAAGAGTATAATCAAACTAATTGACAACTTCGCTGTCTAGTCAGATTAATGATCTAACATCCCGTCCCCATCATCATCATCAACAGCACCAGCACCACCACCGCCAACGCCATCACAGCAGAAGCAGCAAAACCAAAGTACGATCCACAATTACCTGGTGCCTGGTGCCATTTTAATTTCCATGCATGCATGACTAACATACGAACCGCTCCAGCTACCATTAAGAAGCCACCACGATGCCGAAAAAAATAAACAATCGACTCAGTTGACAGTAGCAGGTAAAAGCTGTAAAGCTAGCAGCCAACCACCACTACCAGCAGCAGCACGCCACCACCACCACAGCCATCATCGGCACCGGCACCGACCTTGAACCACAATCCCAGACCAGACCCCACTTCAAAAAAAAAGCATTTGCCGAGGCATTAAACACGAAATATCATAATAAAGCCGCTGGAGGTCCCGCCAGATACATCTCTTCTTCGCACTTAGTTCGAGCTCGCAGCGCGCACATTCGGCTAAAGACCTTTTTTGCACTTCAACAGCAGCAGCACTCTCTCCGGTTCTAGTTCAAACAAAACCTGCATTTGCGCTCCCGAGTAGATGAAGAGTCAACAGTGAAATATTTGGAACGTAAATACCCCCGTGCGTCCCACGACGCCGCTGATACAGCTGGCGTCGGATGGATCAGGGGTTAGCGGCTCCCGCGATCCACTCCCCCCCCCCCACACCCAGTGCAGTGTGCATTACCAAAAAATAACATTTGCCGAAGCAGATTTTATGGAGCTCTGTGCTCGGCGACTGCCGGTGTCGGTGCCGCTGCCGCTGGTTTTGGCTTAAAAGGCCGGACACAGACGCCAAAGTAAGTATCATTGCGCCGCGGCATTCGGTGGTGGTTATATGGCGGGCCCCAGACCATCCGCCCGGCAAATAACAAACACGACGATGCTCCCCCCGAAGAAATGGCGATCGCCGCAACTGATCCGCGATCCACAAGTGCTGCTGAACGACACAGCCCGGAGCGGCGGGGAACGGCGCGGACCGAACTTTTAATGACTTTTATTATCGTTCTCTCGGAGGGTTTTTGTTGGTTTTGCAGCCGAAAAATGCAAATAAAATGGATACGGGCGATCGTTTACGATCTCACGTCAATTATGATGCATGAGTGAAGTCATTGTTGGTGGTGCACTGTCATCGGGATGCGATGAGATATAAATCACCTTGAACAGGTGGTCATGAGTGAGAATAAATCATTTTAGTGCACGAGCGTGTTCATGGGGATTTTGCAAAGGAAATTAGTTGATCATTTGAAGCGTTTCTATGTGGCGATGGGTGGTCTTTGTTGAACCGTGATTCGAGAGAAATAAATGCCCACCGCCACGTCGACTATTTTGACCATCTTTCGGAGGAATTTCATGATTCATTAGTGTGTGGCCAGATCAGGATTGTAAGTTTTAAAGTGATTGAGTTGTTGAAAATTAACTAGGCGATGCAGTTATTCAATATCGCCGCAATGGATGTTGACGTTAGATTTGACAAACGCCTGTCAACAAGCTGAATTTGATATTTAGGATGACACATTTGTCATTCACTTTTGTTTAAGAAACAGAAAACCATCAGATTCATCGACTTTTTTGCAAAATAGAGACCAACATCTACTAAAATCAACAAATTGTGTCAATAAAGCTTACTCGCCAATTGTTGCACTAGGGTGTATTGAATGCAAATGGCCACTACAGACTCGCATGCTTACTAGCTCACTAGCTTTTCGTATCAGTAGTTATATAATGGCCACTACATTTTAAGGATATCACCTGCAAACCACTCAATCTGATGCGACGGGTGGATTTCGTATGCATCACCGGAGCGTTATGGAAGTCTTATGATTGGCTACTTTGATCATACCACGCAAATGACTGCATATGTCAAAATGCAAATGTATGAACTCCATTTTAAACACTTATCACTCTTGAGACTCCGACTTTCTGACACCAAAATCCTCTCGAGAAAAATTGTTCAGCTTTCTTTCTATTCTTTCGTAGTTATGAAGCTCTTCAAAAGAATGTAACATTCGGAAAAAACTAACTAAAGAATTATATATGCACTTTAAACTAGATATATCCCGGAAGTCCTTACTATTTCCTTTTCAATAGTGTAATCATCATCGTACACCAAGATCTTTAATTTCTTTTAAGCGATTGAGTATACAATTGTTCATGAAATAATTGTACGCCGGGAAAATTTTACATTTAGAAATATTAAGATCTAAAGTATTGTACTTACACCATTCCGATAGTTGAAATTTCATGCAGTCAGTTACACTATTTATCGATAAGTATAATTTTATTTGATTGACCGTTAATGCTAGAGTTTGGCAGTAATTTGGCAGTAATTATGCCGAATCCGAACGGCCGAACGGAAGCTTGAGAAGCTTTTTGTAGACAGAGAATACTCTTTGAGCATTGTCATTGGGCATTGTCGAAAAAGGGCGGGGCAGTGAAAATTATTTTTGTCGCACAAAAAGAGGAATCGAACCTACGACGTCGTGGTTGGGGTCGACGCACATACCCACAATGCCGCGGGCCACTGCTTGTATTTATATAATTTGAAAATAAAGTTAAATTAGTACCGCATGAAGCCATGAAGCCAAAATACAATTTATCATTTAATATGTATTCAAAAACCTTTAGTATGGATGAAAGCTTTCACATACATAGGCCAATAGTTTAGTCGCGATGATGTAGTCTATGGATGCGTTATCTCTTAGACTTCTATAAACTGCCCCCTACCTCTTAAGGATATGGGGCAAAAGTTAAACATCCATCTGCGGCACTTCCGAAAAATACTTTAACGACTTGGCAAAGAATTTGCAAACTAAAGCAATGTTGATTTTCTTGAGACAAAATAAGATACGTCAAACTCCAATAGTTGCCTTCACAGTTTCGGAAAATGCGCTCTGAGACCTCATTCAATAAAGTTGCTGTGTTATGTGGCAAGGTCTAGTTAGAATTATCCCTCCTCTCACTGACAGGCGGTTTTGACATTCCAATGAGCCGATCCCATTGTGCGAGCAGTTGTATAGATTTGGGGAAGATCGTGCCTCTCGTGTTGACGATCGAGTTATCACGAATCTTCTCAGAAATGATTTTAAAGAAAACGCATGACAATGCGTAGCCTTGTCTAAGTCCATTTTGAATATCAAAGGTTTCGGTATACTGATGTTGACGGAGCAACGGCCATTTTTTAAATTCGGGCTAGGTTTGCACGAGTATAACTCGACTTGATAAATACTATTATAGGCAGACTTAAAGTCGATAAATAGATTGAAATTTGGTATCGGCTTGAAGGAAGAGAGGCCTCCTTTGGTGATGCCGAGATTTATTCTGTCGGGCGTACTTTCGTCCGACCATGTTTTACTGATAACTTGGTGTATACAAATTACGATATCGATGCCAACTCCCTGGAAAAGTTCGGAAGTCAATCCATCGGCACAATTTGTGTGTTTAAAACCTAATCAATCATTTTGACCAGCTTCAGCTCGACATATTGAACAAAGCAAGCTGCTAGATCCATTGTGAACATAGTTGTTGTGTCATAGTTGGCTTCCTGCACACGCTCATTGATGCGTTTAGTAACTTCATTGGCTTCAGACGCTCATTCAATCATGTAAACAAATGTGGTTCAAATTCAGTGCCCTGTGGCACTCAGGCGTTTTTAAAATGTCATGTCATTGTGGCAATAAAAATGCCTTCCATTTACTCGCTGTCGTGATAAAGAAGTTGCTGCTGTCTTTTTTTCCCAACAGTGATGAGTTTACTTCCTGGCAACAGGAAAGCTCGGCTCCCACCAAACTATTGACGTACACCCCAACTAATGTCCCCAACTTCATCGAGAACTATCCAAAGAGTATCCTCCAACTTCGTTTCCAAGCCAATAAGTCCATAGTTCAAAAGTGAAATGAATTAGATCATCGAACCGCAGCCAGTGCCTCTCGGAGTACCCGCTACCACAAGCCAGACCAACTTAAGATCATCTTCACATCGTGTCTTCTTCGTTTTGCCTCACAAGCAGAGAACTCCCACTTAAATCACGACGTCCGCAACCGCAGAGAAAAACCATCAATCTCCCACCACCCACTCACAACTCAGAACTGGTCCAACTACATTCATCAGCGACCGGCTACCACGGTCAGCCCGAAGAACAGACCCGCACTCGAAGGTGATTCAATGCCACAGAGCGTGTAATTAACGTCTATTACCAGCGAAACCCTTCAGTCAACAATACAAATCGAGCGGCTTCTAGATTGAGCAGAAATCACTGCAAAAGTCAACTTCATCCCACAACCCATCGGCGACGACGACGCGCACCAAGATCCCCGAAAAAAAAAAACCACAACAACCCGAGACAACGACGGCGATGACCAAGAAGAGGAATACAAAAATTCAACCTTGACGCTGGCCGCTGGAATTAGCACCTCGCCGCAGCGCTAGGGTATGTGTCGTATGTGAAGACTCGAAATAACAACTCAAATCATCGCGCACTCAAACGAAAGCGATAATACGTATGTTTGTCTTAAAAATCAGAGTCAGCAGCAATTTACTTGTTCAAGGTCGGCTAAGAATTCCACAATTCGACAAGTCAAGAGCCCGCAGCCACGCCACCGCCAAAGTTGCTGTTGGTTCTGTGGCTGGAGATGTGTGATTTTTTTTGTTCTCTCGTTCTGAAGGTGAACTCCTCTTGCTGTCTCCATCGCCGCTCCGCCGGCGGACAACGTCTTTCTTCTGCCTTTCTAACGATCCCCGCCGCATGCCCGCGCCGCCATCGATTTCAGTTTAAGGTCAAGAGTTCAAGCGACGACGACGACAATCGCTCTGCTTCATTTGGGTTTTGCATCTTTTTGGTGCGCGCCTCTCGATTGTCTTTCTCTCGGTCCAGCAGCACACCACACCAGAGCACCGTCAAAACCGGCGAAGGTGGCGATGACGGCGCGGCGACGGCAACGGCGACGGCAATGGCAACGGCGACGGCGCAGCGGAGGGCAGCGACACAATGATAGCTCTTTCTCTCGTCTGGGATATTTTCAGATACAAAAGTATCTGATGGTAATTTATTTCAATCCCACATTGAAGCCGGGCGAAAAGAAAGAAACACAAAGACGATCGCCAAGAAACGAGAACGCGCACCGCTGGAACCGAGCAATTGCGGTCTGGTTGTGCTTTCGGTTCACCCGAACAGGGCCAGTCCCACGGCGCGGAATGGATCCGATCGGATGCAGAGTTACGGATCTTGGCTGGGATTTGCGAATTTTTGGCATTTCGCGCGAGCTGAATGAAGTTGTTCGGCTGGCAGCGGGCTAACTGCACACCGCACAGCGCACAGCGTACAGCGCCATCATCGGCTTGTTTCTCTGGATTGGCGGCTGCGCTGGTTGTTGCTGCCGTGTTTTGTTCTTTTTGCCGTCTTTTCTCCCAGTGTGTGGGTTCGTTTTTGGCCGTGTACCCTCATACACCGAGAGTTCGTTACTTTTTGAAGGTGATTCCAATAATCACAAGCATTGTGGTGCTAATGAATCAATGAAAGCGTTCTTTGTGTTGGCATTGGCATGGTTCTAAATACAGGTTGAAGATTTGGCCTGATCTCTCGTCTCGTTCGTCGCTGAACTCTCTGCACCCGAAGCCCCGACAGCCGAAACTGGGCAGCGGCCAGTAACCAGTCTCTTCGGGAGAAGGGTGAAGCGTTGAGTCATCGCTTATCGGCCAACATAGTGATTCACTTGGAGGACTGTACTTAGGCGGGGTTCTGGCGACTGTTTTATTGGCGTCTCACGACTGAGCCGTAAATGCGTAGTTGGCCTGTTGTTGTCGTCGCGGACAAGTCGCCGATAGATTTGACACAGTTTCTGTGCCGAGACCATCTCCACACGCGAAGGTGCTCTTGACCTGATTCTGGTTGCCAGCTCGAGCCTGAGATTCATGCCGCTCTTCTCAAGGTGAGGGGTTGATAAGGGAACTGAGAGAGCGCGCTGCTGGCGCGTTATTCATCATTTGATGTCTGGGTTCAGGGTTTGCCGGGGATTCAGTTGCACCCAGCAGTGGCTTGTTTTACGACCGATAATATGTGTTTTATTAGCCAATAGACACGTTGTGGCGTCATTAAAAAACTTCTTTGTACTGCGACTGCAGGGAGAACAGTAGCCGCTGGGATTCAGTCTCGTCTTTCGGTATGAAGAAGTGGCTATAACGTGGGCCAACAACAGAGTCATCCACTTTGTTGTCCCGATTGGAAATTCCTGCTTGACTCGCATGCGTCAAGTCAGCCAAGACTTTACGTGCTTAGTTCTTGCAATGTTTATCGTTTATCAACCGCAGAATGCCAGTAAAAACAAATATTGAAAGTCTGTACTAAGTCCGTTTGGCGCATTATAAGCAGCGTAGGGTCAGCTCTTGGGAACAAATGCAGATCCGATGAGGAATCACTTTTGGCAAGCGGTGCTACTGCAGATTATCGGTACATTTGGGATCAAGACTCCTCACTTTAACGAAGTGTATCACTCTGAAATTCCATTGAAGGAATGAAGGAGAAGTCGCTGACTTATAGAACAGCTGTCGCAAGCTATGTGTGTCGATGCCTTTTGCTTATTGGACTGCCCTTCAAAAATAAGCTCACATCATTTTCATATTGTCAAAGGTTTTCAACACTACACTAGAGCACTCAGACTCAAAACAGGATCATTTTACTACCAGGCAGTGGTGACCCGTTGTTTTGTAGCTATATGCATCGACCCAAAATGACGTACGTTTGATCCCTGGTCTGTACGACAAAAAGAAACAATTTTCGCGGGCCCACCTGTTTCGAATCACTGCAATGCTCAAAGAGTACTTCTGTCTAGAAAAAGCTTCTCAAACTTGGCCGTTCGGAGTCATAAAACTGTAGGTCCCTTCCACTCATGAGAGAACAATAGCACGCACAACACAAGTGGTTACGGAGAAGATTATTATTATGTACTACCAGGCAGCGACGTACATTTACTGGAACTTCCCCGTCTTTCAGAGGAATAGCAGCAGGCGCTTCTGTGATCAGGAATCTACATCATAAGCCTACACCTGAACACCGAATAATTTCCATCTTTTGCAACCAAAAGGGTGGGACAAAGCCAGAACAAGAAGTTCATGTAGTGTCATCCTCTTCTCCGCATTTAGAGGCAGTCTTTCTTGTCAAGCGATCACAAGAACGCCGCTGATCCTTTACAGACAATTGGGAGCCTGCTTGGCCTGCCTACAATCTGGAGAGTCATGCCACATCCGGTTGTGCTCTCGAGAGGTCCAACTGTCAAGGGAAGCCTTAACCCATTTCAGGCTAACTTTGGCATTTTCCACAGACGAACTGAAAAATTGCATCACCTCACATTATAGCGCATATGTTAGTTTAAACCTTTATCAACATAAACAATTTTTCGTTTGGGTTGAATCCTTCATTAACTTGGCTCATGGTTAGGCAGCGCGAGTGCATTTTCGTGAAAAATAAAATGCAGGTTTTCAAAAAATGGCGGAAAATTAATGAAACATCAAAATTGAAAATTATTTTCACTAAAAGTCACGCATAGACACATATTCTACGTGAAAAATATGTAGAATTCAATCCGCAATTTTTCACGTCTGTCACAACGACGCGAAGGTTAGTGGTGCGCAGGGTTCGGACTTCCATTTAAAAATTTCGAAGTAGATCTAGGAAAAAAAGTGAAGAATATGAGACATTTTTCGAAGTAGATTTACAGGTATAACCAAAAATAGAGCATTTTTGAATTTTTTTAGCGAAAGTTTATTAAACACCAATATTAATTAAGTAATATATATAATAATACAAATAAATAAATATAAATATTAAAATATATACATATATATACGGAGAATTCAGTTGGTCCTTAAAATATATTTCCCATCTATTAACTTTTAGTCTTGTAAACATTTTATTAACTCGAAAGGTGGTTCATATATATTGTTTCAGTTTTTTGAAAGCGATCGTGAAAACGATAGATTGTCCACCGGGCTTACATTTAAATTATTTCTAAGTTTGTTTTTCACTCAATTCATTTCTGAGAATTTTCTTTCAGCTGCAGCACTACTATGAGCCAACACAGTTAAATTCAACATATACTCCGATACATTTTTAAATACAAGTTCTTCCACAATGCTTTTGTATGCATTAGAGAACACTACAATTTAGGCAAATCACTTTGATCGATTTTACTTATGTCCTCCATTGATCATTCAAAATTTCAATAGAACATTTGGAAAAATGGAATGCCTCAAACAGTCTTAACATAGAAATTCAATCGCCATCATGAATTGCTTTTTTGACTAAAATACTGCGTTAAGCAAAGTTAACTTTTTGAACAGGAACACGAACATTTTTATTTGGGAAAACCATTTTCAGTATTCAAGAACTCATTTTCAATAAAATGACTCAGCAACCTCGAAAATGTTTGTCTAATTCCAGGTAGAAGCAGATGAAAAACTCTATTCATTTCGTAAATAATATTTAGAAGGTAGGACATACAATGCTCATTATACTCGCTCGAACATCGACGTACCGTGTCTTCTTTGTCCGTGTTTTATCGTTATTTCAACAAACGATGCTCAAGTGAGCTAGCCAACTGCATTCCTTGAATTCACCCGCAATACACGTCTCGCCAGGAATGCACATCAGTTTACCCTTAAGCCTGCTTTCGGACGCACAGTGAAATTTAGAGACTCGTTTTTTAGCCGCATTACACGAATATGGAATGCTCTTCCCAGCTCAATATTTCCCATAGACTATAATCCGCAGATATTTAAGACCAATGTGAACAGGTACCTCCTCTCCCTCTCTCCTTCTATACCTGTCTTGACCGGACAATTAAGGATTTTCGAAAGGAATCTGCTTTGCGGCCGATTGAGAGAATGACAAGTGCAACCTATGTAAAACAAATTTTGATTTAAAGATCTCAAATGTGTTTTGATTTCATTAATTGACACGTTCAGTGTGTTCAGTGTTCAGTGTTCAGCGCTGTATTTTTATTTATTGTTTTAGATTTTTTTAAACTGAAGTAAATCCCCAAATAGCGAAGTTGAGAAGTAGATTATATTTTTTTCTCCAAATCGAAGTAGATCTACTACGATCGAAGTAAAGTCCGAAGGCTGGTGGTGCGTTTTCGCATCATTCGCCTGAACCGATATACATTTTTTTAAATTTTAAGACTGAGCAACCTTCGCTTCATGCTACTGGTCCTTAAATCCATAGCTGGAATGTCAAATCATTGGTCAATTACTCGCTTTTTCATGTCACTCGTTATTTTCATGTGTGTCATAACCGTCAGTTGGATGTGAACGACAAATTTGCGAAGTTGACGCCACTAAACGATCTCATGAACAAAAATTTCATGCAATTCGGAATTTTTGCGCACGAAGTTTCCTTCGATGAACAAATGATTGCGCATTATGGGCGACATTCTTGAAAAATGTTCATCAAGTGAAACCCCATCCGGTTCAGGGGTACCTGCTTCGGCAGAACATATACTGTAATTGGAACGAAACAGAGAAGATTAGCATGGCCCCTGCGCATCCGGTTCAGGTCCAAATACTGGGATTTGTGCTCGTCCAATGGGTATCTATTTTCATTTATCCCATATGGCGGTGCAAGTGCAACGAAAAATCTGGAATTCATCGAATATGGCTTTGGGCGAAACAGTGGTTTTAATGAATGATGATTGCATCCAACCGTTGCAACACGAGTGGTTGCTGAGAAGCTAGGCCCTGGCCCTCTATGGGCTGTAGCGCCACTCATATTATTATTATTATTATTATATTATATTGATTGCATCCAACCACGAAGGGATTGAGCCTATGCATCATGCTCAACGTTGGGACCGCGTCTTGACCACGTTTTGTATAAATATACAAACGGACGGGCGGTGTGGACTTGTTCGACAATGCACTGAACAACTATCGCATTCGTGTGAGCGGGAAGAAGTGGTACTGGCCTCTTTTGACGAACGCAGTGGACGCAGCAATGGTTAAGTAAGTACCCAGGTAGTCCCAGTTCAGGTTCGAATTCTGTACCTTCTCTAACCGTTCCCTAGTATGGTAAGTTAATCGACGATCTCATTTCACAAGCCACCACCGGCTTTGAACCAAGACAAGTTTTTTGACCAATAATTGAAAGCTGAACCTTGAAACGAGTTAAAATTTTTACTCTAAAATCTGAACTTCGTGGAAAACGATCGAACATACAACTGGATGGAGCGGCTAGTTGAGTGCCTCCCTTTGTTTGTAGGGGTTCCAGGTTCGAATCCCAGTGAAAGCAAAAGTTAATATTCTGCATTTTACACTGGGTGCATGCATTTGCTAAGATTTCCAAGGGTTTTCGATATAATCTGCTTTGTAGGTACTTTCAAAATACCTTTGGGGCATTCCTTTTGAAAGACTTACTTTTGTAGGACTTCTTTCAACCAAGGAAACGGCTGATGGCTGAAAATACTAAAATGGGCTTTAAACGACAGTGCACTTAATCGCGGTAAAGTACAAATTGAGTGAAACCAATTAAATCGTTACCTGACGTTTAAACCGAAAGTGTAGTTTGAACGTCTAATGTGAAACTGGGCGCTAAGTCGTTCATTTGAACTATCCTGGAAGTGGTTAAAGTCTTCACCAAAGCGATACGCAAAGCTTGACTGTCGCTGCTGACTCCCTTTTATCTGTTCTGCACAATAGAGTTCGAACGCATGAGGATCGCATGGATTTCCGCTTGGAAAACTGACGGAAATTTACTTAAGTGTGTATATACTGATGTTTTAGACTCCCGCGAAGGCGCCTCCACGAAGGTGCCAGTCCATGAAGATTAGACTACGTTATTTTTCTCGTTCAAATTGTGACCAGGGTCAGAGTGATGAGGGCAGGGAAAGTACACTTTGTATGTACGTCGCATTGGATTGCAGGTGTTCAACCGTAAGTCTAGCTTGAGTCAAAGATACCAAGGAATACTTATTTGGGTAGGTAGATTCAGAATCAAGAGCGGAGCCATGCTTACTAGAGATGGTTCCTATGCAACCGATACAGACCTTTTTTTGAAGCTTAAGAAAAGCAGTAGTTACGTATTCACAGGAAAGCTTATTTCAACGACTGATGCATGCTTACTAGATGAGTCTTTGATTTCGAGCCATTGGGACAACGCAACAGAAATCGGCCGGAACGAGATGGCGCACACAAGTGGAGAAGGACCTCAACCAAATTGATGCGCGCAGCTGGAGGCAGTTGGCGAAAGAAGATGCTAGCTGGACAGACTTGTTATTTGAGGCTTAGGTTCACCACGGACTGTAGCGCCAAACAAAAAGGAAGAAGCGTAGAAGAGAAGAGTCGTTATCATAGCCATGAATATTGACAGCCGCGTAAACCCATTCCCTTGCACTGCCAGAAAACTCCCAGCAGCTTGTTGGATTTCGACTCAATGACCTCTTCATTCGAATAATTTTTCTATCCAAGATAACACTTAGATATTAAAGTTCATCGGAAAAGCGAATGGTGACACCTTTTAGCACTAGTTGAGTGAAATCGGTCACTTTCCTTCTCCTTGTGAAAAGAAGATCCTCGGGTGTTTGAGGATTAACTGAAAGCCCATTTCTAGTACACCTGTCGTCGCCTGCACATTTGGCACCCAGCTCCCAGCGACAGAACAGCTACATCACCAGCATCAGCCTGCATCGGTCTTTTGGTTGGATTCCATTTTACTTTAAACAGAAAACCGAAATTCTCCTCACAAATTCATCAGTCCGATCTCTTCTTCCCCAACACCCTGTGCACACGTGTATGCATCTCATTTCCAAATCAATTACCCTTGAGCTGTCACACAGCAGCAGAGCGGCGCGCCGCCCGCCCGCCCGTATTCAAACAAACTCCCAAGTAATCAGCCCCCAACCCATTAGCTATTAGTCTTCAACGATCATGTGCTGCTCCGGAATCTATAACCACCACGGCCGCGGCACCACAATTAATGTGAAATCTTTACGACTTCGTTTTACGACGCAAAAAACTATAGTTAACCCTTGGAATGGCCTGCAGGTAATCAACGTCCTCAACAGTCGACTGCAGCAGTCGCATCCACACGAATTGCAACCGAAACGATTCACGTGGTTATGCAATCGAAACTCTGTGGGTCGCCGACGGGGGCGCGGGCGTCCAGACCGAGTCCCCCCGGTCTTCAGGCGCATTTTGCGGTGATGGACGAGATGCTTTTTCTTAATTTTCATCTCGACACAAAATTAAAAAGCAAACAAAAGTTGTGTGCACAGCGTCGTGTGTCCCTGTGTGTAGAGTTCTAGAGAGCCTCCGCGAGCATCTCGTCGATACTCTCGCTCGTACTTCATTCTCAGCCAAACGTGCCCGTGCATTCTTGACGTTGCGTTGTATAACACCAGCGCGGCGAGCGAGCGAGCGAGCGAGTCTAGGCCATGCCTGTTGCGCGGCTGCCGCTGCTTTTGCGGCTGCACGATCGGCTGCTGCTTGAGATATTACGAAATCTGACGTACGTTTGGTGGATGTGTGTGCAAGTGTGCATCGGTCCACAGCCCTAGTTTGTGCTAGATTCCATGAATGCATCTCATTCTTTGACCAGGGAGACCAGAGACCAGCAAGATGCATGCACATCGCATGCGAGCATGTATCTATCTATACCTGTGCCATGCCATGGAAGATGAATGCAATTACTTAATTTAGCGCAGACCGAGCGCGTTGTTGGCGATGCGAAAGAAGACTTGGCACCGTAACCGGGAGGATGATACACTCGTCCTCTGCGCGCCGTCCCCTGATGCCGTCCATCCAGATCCAGGTTAAGCTGCTTTTGCCTCTGCTGCCGCGCCAGTTGCTAACGCCTAAGATGGCAACAACAACGATGACGATGATGACAACGCAAGATGATCGACAACGTTTCGTTTTCAATGACTTCCTGCCGGCGCGGTGCGGCGCAGCGAGGTGGACAACGTCGGCTGTCGTCAGCAGTGGAAATTGAAAATTGCAGAGAAACGCCGCGCCGACGGACGAGAAGCAGATTCTTTGTCTCTTCAATTGCTGCCCAATGGGGGCATTAGAAGAGTCTTAGAAGTTGGCTGTGTGCGCATCTTGCAATTGTATCTGCTTGCCTGCCGGAGGGGGGGCTGCGCCGGGGTGAAACAAAAAATGGCTGCTTATGGCGTCAGCTCTTCTTCGGTGTCTTGCTGGTGGTGATGTCAATTGAGGAGAAGATAGAATTGGCCGCTGTCCAAGAGCGAAATCATCTGACGGACTTGTGTAACTGGTCTTTGAGCATTTCTGGGTATCGTCGTCGACCGCCTTGGGGGCTGGAAATAACGATGACGGTGTTAAGATAGTACTTGTGCATTAATTAGTTTGCGGATGATCAGAGAATATTTTTCGTAGCAGGAAGAACGTTAGGCTTGGAGCTGTAACCTGAG